>CM055827.1:28552739-28947739 GCA_029582265.1 Zoroaster sp. YZ-2022 | reverse complement strand
CACCCCCCTAAATTTTGGTAAGTCTGAGAACGTGTTTAGCTTATGTCATATTAACTTTTGTAAGCGCCATGAGCCTCTCGGGAATGGCGCATGATAAATACTTGTTGTAATGTAATGTAATGTAATGTGTCCTCAGACGTCATGCATGATGAATTTTGAGGTCAACCAAATTTGCAACATTGTGTTCGTGTTACACTCCATGCTCATAATATTCTTCATTAACCCTAACGATCCCCATCCAGCCAAACTCCAACACCAGGGATTGTTGGAGTTTGATGGGTTGAGTACTGTGTACTTCTGATATGGCATGTGTAAAGTGTTGGAATATGGCTGGATGAGTACTGTATGTGTGCAGTAACAGTGTTGGATTTTGATTGAGTGAGGACGGTGGTTCTACTAGCATGCAACATTGTTAGACTTTGAGTGGAGAGAGTGTGTGTATGCAACCTGCTGTAATAAACAACTGATAAAGGCAAATATCGTTCTTACATGTAGGTATGCTTGGCATTGTGTCTAACATCATACAACTAGAACCTACCATTTATCCCATAGGGTGTTTTAGTTTTTGTATAGTTAAGTTTTTTTAACATGAAAACAATTGTTGGATTATGATGGGTTGAGTACTGTGTGACTCCAGTGTTCAAAAATTACTTTGGGCCATGTGTCCCCACTCAATCAAAATCCAACAGCTAAGGGCCTGTTGGAGTTTGATGGGTTGAGTACTGTTATGGCAAGTAAACTGTTGGAGTTTGATGGGTTGAGTACTGTAAACCAGCAACAGTCAACCATGGTGTTGGGATTTGATAGGTTGAGGAAGGTTTCTAGTAAAAATGCTTAGGGAGTTAGGGTTAAACAAATTATATTAATTATAAAATGAAAATAATAAACATTTTTAGGGGTGACGTTTCTTTTGCTGTTATGTATATATACATGTAGGCTGGTGCCTTTGATACACTGACACACTACATTATTGGATGTGTATAGGGCTCCTGATTGAAGTCAGTTGCCGACTATGTGGTCGGCTGAACAGTTGAATTAAACAGGTGCTTAGCATGAAGCTATAATGACATGGGGTCATCAGGGGCCCTTCTAAATAAGGGATGACTTAAATGTAGATGGTCTTGTGTCTTTACATTATGTACATGTATCTACTTGCACTGTATAAGGGATATGGTTGAATTTACGTGTGAGAAATATTGGGGGATAATTGCATTGGTCATCCTCCCATCCCATGGTATTAGCCAGTAACACCTTGGGGTGTCTTTTGGACGCCCTGTTTGCTAAATGGACACCCTGTTTTATTTGTAATACACATACAGAGGTATTTGTAAGTTAAACTTTTGGACACCCTGTGTTTCAAAGAATAACGGATTTGGACGCCCGATTTCCAACTCCTGGCTGATACTCTGCCCCGTCCCCAGGGTAAAGGGGGAAGATTTGAGCACCATGGTACCCTGCAGGCCGATTCCAATTCAACAACCTGGCTAATGGACCTGTTAATGTTTGATTTAATCTACATGTACCGAACGTGTCTATTCCATGCATTTCATGGCATTCTAGTGATGAAGATTCCTTTTGTTTAACACCCAGCGTCAGTCCTTAGGCACTTTAACGATGAGTGTTCATTGCACATTTTCTTCATCAGTGCGTGTACTCGGCGCATGAATACTGACAGCTTATGATCTCTGGAGAAATTGCATGTGAACGCATTCAACTACAAAAATACACTTCATGTAAGGCACTCTCGCTGCTCCATCTTTCAGCAGTGATCTGAAACAAGCGCCCTCAACTGCTTATATGAACAGAACGAATAGGTGACAATAGTTTCCACAAGAAATTGCTCATTATTGAGCCCCAAGCCTCGAGTTCAAGTCCTGAGTATTTATCCGAGTCGGTGCTGATCGAGTTTAAATCTTCCTCATAGTTTAAATCTTCCTCATAGTTTAAATCTTCCTCGTAGTTTAAATCTTCCTCGCATCAGAATCTGCATCCTTAACAAAATGAGACTCTTTATAGTAGGGGGGGGATTTGAAATGATTTATGTTACTTGAGAATGGGAACCACAAGGAATGAAAGAAACAGTTGTTAATTATTACATACACATACAATTGTATGTCACTTCAAGTTTCCAAATTCCCAACTTAAAAAGGTCATAGGCAATAGGAATCATTTAACTTAAAGACATTATGCACAACTCTGTTGTTGGCCTGACTGTGCCACAGTATTTCTAGCCCTATTTGGACACTTCATGGTTTCTGCGTACTGTTTGTTACTGAAATATTTGTTTTCTTGTTAACTGGGCATTTGGCTCCCAATAAATACGCAATGGATATCTGTGCAAAAATGTACAATTAACATTATTAACCCTCCTACTGATAGACCATTTGAAACCATTCAAAATATCCACTTTCAAAAATGCCCATTGGTTTTGTACACACATGGTGATACCATTTGAACAGTGTTGGTAGCAAGCTTTACTACCATTCAAATCCATTCAAATGCATAGAGGGTCCATTGATTCACCACTTACATGTAGGAAGTATCCAAACTAGGTTTTGTATTAGCTGTACTACCATTTGGAAAGATCTAAACAAGGTTTTGTATTAGCTGACATACCATTCAAAACCATTTGGGGGAATCAATACTGTACAGTTATTTCACCATTCAAAACCACAAAAGCAAATGGTTTCAAATGGTGCATCAACTTGTATGAAAAAGATACCAAAAGTAAGAGGGTTATATAACATTATTATTATATATTATTAATGTGGACTTATATAGCGCACGTATCCACCAAACTGGTGCTCAAGGAACATTATATTATTACCCCTGCTCATCAGGCTCATAAATCATTCCTGAATCCATCTCAGCTCCTTGGGGAGTATACAGCTCAATTGCTGCCATTACAGTGCATATAGGGCTAATCAAACACAACAACCAACTCTGCCCTCACAGGTACCCATTTACCCCTGGGTGGAGAGAAGCAATTATGGTAAAGTGTCTTGCTCAAGGACACAAGCACCATGGTCGTGGTTGGGATTCGAACCCACATTCTGACGACTCAGCCACCAGAACACAAATCCGATGCACTAAACCGCTCGACCATGGCACTCCAAATAATTTAATCTCATTTCACACACACCGCCCGTCAAGGTTTTCAAGTGATTTATCACACAGCCAGACGACCCCCATCAGTATTGCAATGCGTAGCTGTTTAGGCAAATTGTCCTTCTCGGCTATTTCTACCTTTCTTGTCCGGCCGTGTCCCATAACTGCAGGTGCACCCTTTGACCCCTGCTCATGTTGTCTGCCACACCTTTAGGTCTGTGCATCTGCAGGAAAAACAGAGATAGATTTATAAGTACATGATCAGTACTAGAAGAACTACAGCATTTCATCACAAAACACCTATTGCTTCTTCAGCAGTGTGCGGCCTCACCGCAGTGGGGGGAATATTAAGTTTGAGTCATCAGCTGGCGACAAAAGAGACCATTAACCTTCAACAGAAAAGCTTCCTCCGATTCCCTTGGGAACTTGGGTGTGATGATCCCTTCACAACTCAATCAGCAGTCCTGGGCCAAGACATATGTGACAATGTGTTTAATGGCCATGGCGTGCTGCTCACACTATAGTTAAAACTGTATAGCTTGTTACACTGTTTCACACAAACGTCAATCGGTGTCACGTATTTTGGACCTTCAGGAATACGCATTGTTTCAGGCATATGCATCGCTTGTAATGCAGGTTTGTTATTGCACTGGTGCGCATATGCATGCAACATGCACTAAAACTAATGTGGGCATTTTTTTGCTTTCCATTTTTAAAATAAGCAGACGCCAAAAAGAATACTTACTGAACAGTTTAAGTTAAGGGTTTCCTCATCTCCTAAAGAACTTCTCATACAAAGGAATACAAAAAACAGTCCCATGACAAAAAAATGTGATCCTGCCATGGATTATTCTTCTTATTTCTCAGACCAGTTGAAGTTTCTGGTAGGGCTCCAATTAAACATGCAATAAACCTTGTGCTAGTAAACCTCGTTCTAGTAAACCTCACGCCATGTATTTACACCCAATCAGGACAACTTACCACTCTCTTTTCCCTGAAGTCTATTCCCACTGTCGAGATGAACTTTGAGTTGAATGTCCCGTCCGTGTACTGGTACAAGAAGCTGGTCTTGCCAACACCCGAGTCTCCGAGGGCGAGAAATTTGATGAGATAGTCGTACTCCCCTCCCATGGTATTCGATGAGGGTAATGTTGTTGTCGAATCGCCCATGGCCTAGGTTATTACAGCCGACACCGAAAAACTGCACACAAATTAATAAAGATGACTAAGTATATACGGTGTGGCCAAAAATTTGTTTTTGATGAATGGTATTTGCCAATATTGTTCTCACTGTAGATCTTACTGTGTGATTATAACCCTTACGGTATTTACACTACATGTGTGAACAGTGGGCAACGGCATATTCAGAAGTAAATACGTGTACTGTAGATTAAACAATTTGGCTTGTGCTGTCCAGCTTACAAACTATGAAAGTACTCTTGTTGTTTGAAGACGGACTGTACACAGGGTTAAGGATCTGTGAGTACACTAAACCTTGCACAGTAAAGGAGTATCAACAAATATTAAATTGGTGGAATTTCAGGGATGATATTGTGAGAAAATGAAAAGGTAGGAAAAATGTTTGCCATTATCATTAGGCATATATGTACATGTACATGTACTAGCCTATAGCCATTTACCTCTATAGCCATGTACAGCAACGAAACTGTTTTTTATCTTGGTATTTATAATAAAATGATAGGAAAGTGTCCATGGTCTGAAGTAATAGTCGGAACCCGGTTTTGTGGTAGGATTTTCAAAATCAAAAAGGTGGGATTTCCTACAAAAGTAGGAAGAATATCATGCCTGAATTTACATCTATGATGCAATATTACCTGGGGCCAATTTTATACCGTGAGAACAAAGTATTAAGGCCTACATGTATATGGAATACAAAACACTGTATTGCAAGGACAGACATCCTGTAGGAAAATAAACTGAACGCCAGCCAAAAAGTCAGCTTTTAGTTGGCAACAAATAAAATATGCATTTTTTTTCTTCATTTCCCAGAAGAAATGAGTCGACCTTTTTTTTCACTAGATCATGTCCAAGCCTTGCAATGTGATTAGTCCATATAAAACAAGATTGAATGCAACAAAATTATTAACATTATAGTAATAATAAATTCCTTGTAGAAAGGCTTACAAAAACAAATATTTTATACAAATTGTCAGAGGCAAATAATAAAAGTTCCAAAATTAATTTAAGACAGACCCTATCATACATGTACATGTATAAGGCACTTACACTAATAGCTCTTATTTCATAAAACCACTTTACATTAAGGTTTACATGTAGGCCCCGAGATTGAAAACAAAATATTTATAGAATCTCGATCAAAGCTCATGTGGGATGCCTGGAAGATCCACCTTCTTGCAAATTCTTAATAGCTTTTTTTGTCAACTTCCACGCTCTGCAAATGCCATCTTATAGGTTTCTCTACGAAGTTGATTTTGGCAAAATGTTGTGTGTTTTGTTTCTTCAAGGACTTCTTAGAACTGTCAGTCAGATTCAGTCGTTGTTGATTTCAGTCTGCCGCAGGGATTCAGAAATGCAATAACACGTAAACAGCTGACAAATCATGTTGAGAATCATGAGAAAGTCACGACGCGAGCATACTGATTATCGAGACATGTCCCGTCATCTTCTGATTATAAACACTTATTGTGTAGCACGTACTTTACATAGCATTCAAGAGATTATAAAACGGAAATGATCAATTATTTAAAATATGATACATAATCAAATAAACAGCAATTACATGTATATCTAGGATGCATCAGCTAGCTGCGGCTTGCGGTGAGAAAACCTGATATAATAGCACGGAAAATTGAAAGATCTGTGGAATCATAATGCCAGCAAATGAAGTCCATTAAAAATTGTGAAATTGATACGCATCAGCTATGTTAATTTACATTTCAGGGAGATAGCAGAGAGCTGATTATTATAATCAGCGTGAGATCATGCTAGTAAACAGGGAGGTAGAATTAACTGCGCTTGTACATTTGTTTGTATAATCACAGTCATATATTTCGACAGTGGTAAACATGGTGAATAATGAATGTGTAAATATGCCCCCTTTTTCATTAGCTTTTTCTGGGTCGGTTGGAGGGGATTTTTCTGAGTACACTGTAAACATAAATGAGACAGAATGCAGACACAATTTTTGTTCAGTCAAAAATCAAAATGGCACTTAAATTTTATAAAGGGAGGTTTTCCTTTGGGAAATCTCAAAAGATGGTGGGGAATTTTCTTCTTACAAAGTCAAAAATTCAATTGAGTAATTACATTTAACCGATTTTGTTGAGATGATTTCACATCAGACAGACAGATTTCAAGGGATGTTTGATACATGTACGTGTACTGTCATCAACTTTGCACCAAGTACATGGACATGTGATCAGTATTTATGTTTTTGTTATATCTTATATCATCTTATATTTTCAAACAAATATGTTTGATGACATCATCAAAGTTCAGAGTGCCCCCTAGTGGCATTTGAACCAAAGCAGGTACAGTAGTAATGTTATTTTTTCATGATCATGAGGAAGTTTCATTGTTATAAGACCTTCTAATCACCTGATCTGACCTTTACTTCCGGTCCAAACAGGAAGTTCAAATTCAACACATTCTAACGCAAAATTGATATGTTTTTCAATATGAAATTGATATTGTTATAATAAAAGATGATACACCTTTGCAAAATATGAGATTGACATCATCGATGATAATTTGATTGAACCGGAAGTTCACACTTACACGTGTGTTTGTTCCAACAAACACTTGAGCTCTAGTTACATCTGTATCACTTCACCAGGTTGGGGCAAGCTTTGTGATAGTTACATGTACATAGGTAAATGTACCATTTATTATCATTCATAATTAACATTATTGTAACTTCCTATTCAAGGCATGGATATTAATTTCATTCTGATTTGAAGAACACTTGTGAATGTAGACTCCATAATAAGGATAATGAATGGTAAATGTACATATGTACCTAAATAACAAGGACACCATGTCACAAAGCTTTCCCTAATTGTACCAATTGTACCAGTCCTCCTTATGTTAAGCAACCCTTTGAAAGGTCATTAACCCTAACCACCCCAAATCCATCAAAATCCTCCAAGGGGAACTTTTTTGGAAAAATTCAGCACTGTTGGAAACTGGTACTTTCACCTCTTCAAATGAGACAAAATTACTACCTGGAAAGAAGTACAGGCCATAAGTGCTGAATATGAAAGATCAACGAAAATGCATGGTGCATTTTGAAGATAAGGGCATGTTTCCACTGATAGATTTTGGAGGATTTAGGAAGGTTCCTAGCCAGAACACCTAGGGGGTTAGGGTTAAGCATGCATGCAAAGAGCATGAATACATTCAAATAAAACAGTGACAGTGTATATTCTACTTTCAAACATTCATGAATACTATAATCATAGCTGCCAACATTTCAAAAATTCCAATTAGTAATGAAACTTTTCTCACTCCCGATTGCACGTTTACACAGTGGCGGGCGCCATGATGAAACCGTAGGCTCTTCGCTGGTTCCTGTTTATTACCCATTACTACATCTCACAAATTGGTACCCTGACAAACAAGGTATTGATACTATGCTATTTGACATCCATAATACTTTTCGGTAATTCAGAACTTATTTATATTATAGCACACTACACGTACGAAAATATTCGGCATGGGTACCGATTCTGATTTTTACGATCGATATACGTGATGCTCATAACCCGAACGCTCATAAAATGGTACTTTATCAAGGTGTTTTTTTTTTCATTGGGCGGAAAACTTGAAATTCGTAATTTTTAAAGAGCAATTCATACTTTCGTAATTCCTGAAAAAATTTGTAATAATTACTAAAAATTCGTAATAGTTGGCAGCTATGTATAATGTCCCAAAACACTTCAACTCATTCTGATGAGTTTTTACATGTACAATACTGTGAGTATTCTCTACCATGGCAACGAACTGCCACACACTTTCAGCAGAAATTCATTGTCAGCTTTTTATATGAATTATGATGATGTGTTTCTTTGTAGCTCCTGGAATTTCAAACCTAGCAGATATAATATACACATGTACGTATATGTAGTAATCCTACTGTTACATGTAATTCAATGGACTCATCAGGCTAGAGGGCTTGTGGCAATTTCGACCCCAGATACATGTACAGGTAGATGACTAATTATTTCCACTGTCACTGTCACTGTCATCAACATTGTTTTACATATACGTGTATTACGACCATTAAACAAATTCAACCCCAGCTCCAGATGGGCTTTCTCACATGTATGCATAGATATCTCATTTACTGCACAAACGGGTTCTTCTATGACTCTGTCTTTCCTCTGTGGTGCTCAGTCAAGCCCAGCGCCACGGGACAACATGTCAATACACAAATCAATATTCAATCCAGGACTAACCAACAGAATTGATGTTGGGAAGTCATTTGTGAATTATTATGAATCACCTCTGTCAGTCACCGTTGAAGATACATGTACATGTAGCAGGAACATCACATTATCATTACATGGTACACTGTATAACATTGTAAAATTATATACGTTAATCACAACCTCCCAGGTGTTCTGGCTAGGAACCTTCCGGAATCCTCCAAAATCCATCAGTGCACTTTTGGAAACATGCCCTTATCTTCAAAATGCACCATGCATTTTCATTGATCTTTCATATTCAGCACTTATGGCCTGTACTTCTTGCCAGGTAGTCATTTTGCCCCGTTTGAAGAGGTGAAAGTACCAGTTTCCAACAGTGCAGAATTTTCCCCACAAAAGTGCCCCTTGGAGGATTTTGCAGGATTTGGGGTGGTTAGGGTTAATACTAGGTTTGGCATTTAACGTTTAATTTGTGAAACGTGTACACCTTTCGGCACAGACTGTGTACACATGTAAGCGATTATTATTTCACCAATAAATGGCATGATTGTCCATATTTAGCACGGAAAGTAACTCCAAAATACGGCGTATAAGGATTTATAGAAAAAAATAGTACAAATTAATAGAGGAATACGATTTGTTTCTGGACTCAAGCTGAAAGCGATAGAATCTAGCCATGGGGGATGCATTCATCTAGATCATGTCCTTCACAATCATTGCAACTGTTCTCAATCTGGAGTACGTGTCTATTTTTCAGACAATCATAGTTTTAATTGGACTTTTTCTGCGATAAAGCAGCAAAATGTCATCTACACTAAAGGTGATGTACAAGTGTACTTTTTTCTTTCTTTTTTTTTACATTTGCAAAATGCGATTATTCTGGAATCCTTTAGAATTTTTCATAAACTATTTTTTTACATAAATTTCAGGTTTTCAATCTTTAACCCTCCTACTGTTTGACCATTTGAAACCATTCAAAATTTCCACTTAACAAAATGCCCATTGGTTTTGTACACACATGGTGATACCATTTGAACAGTGTTGGTAGCAAGCTTTACTACCATTCAAATCCATTCAAATGCATAGAGGGTCCATTGATTCACCACTTACATTATAAGTATCCAAACAAGGTTTTGTATTAGCTGTACTACCATTTGGAAAGATCCAAACAAGGTTTTGTATTAGCTGTACTACCATTTGGAAAGATCCAAACGAGGTTTTGTATTAGCTGACCTACCATTCAAAACCATTTGGGGGAATCAATACTGTACAGTTATTTCACCATTCAAAACCACAAAAGCGAATGGTTTCAAATGGTGCATCAACATGTCCACAGCACCCGTACACCGTGTCTCTTTAAATAATTGGACAGACTCCCTGTCAAGATATGCTGTGAACTTACTGATGTGTGATAAATTATCATCATTTTAAATTATGACAAAATGCATAGTGCAATCTCATGCTTTACAAGAAATACTAAATTTGCTGGTACATGTGTACATGTATTTACATGTATAAATACAAATGTACACACGTGAGGTGGTCCACCTCACTCATTTTATTGACCACTTAGTTTGTTTTTCTAGCTCGCTAAAATTAAAAAAATTTAAAATCATAAAAATTAAGAGTTATATTGTGAGATTTGTTCCTTCTTTCCTTATAAATACATGTATGTCTTTTGATTTAGCGTATGTCCTTTTTTTTCTCATTTACTCATCAATAAAATAAGTGATGTGTAACAGCCAAATATGGGTCAAACACCTGGAAATAAATAACTCCTATAATGTATGTACATGTACATGAACTAAACTCAAATCTTGTCATAGTATAACCAGATTTAAGTCGATGCTTAAAACTCATCTTATGTCACAACTCTTCAAAGATGATGTATATTTGTAATTGCATTGTAGGTATATGTATCTTGGTACATAATTTTTTTATTTCCCCCCCCCCCCCTATGCTATCATTGTATATTGTTTGTATTCATGTTTTTCTTTGTTTCTGCACCTTGAGCGCCCAGCAGGGTGGATATGTGCGCGCTAAAAATCTTTATTATTATTATTATTATTATTATTATGAAGGTTTAATAAATAATAATTAATCCAGCTGTAAACAAGGGAAAACAGAGGAATACAAATATACAAATATCGTATGGTACTTCAGCAACATATTTTGTTTACATTGCCCATCGACATCACACCCCCATGCTCGGGAAAACTTTGAAAAAGCTAAAATGTTCATATTGAAACAAAACGGTCCATGTACATATGTACATGCGTGCACATGTACATGCCTATCAAAATGGTTCGCTTATCCAGCGTAAGGCTGTTCAACTAATTTGATTGGTCAATGAAGGATTTGATTGACTTGCTCTTTCTCTCCCATTCCTTCCTCCCACGCATACAGTGTAATTACAGTACCACTTGTGCCCACTGGTGTGGACAAAAACACACAACCACCCTGTTCCTACGATGGTGTGCAAAACCTGCTGGCAAAATCCCCCACAGCCCCCATTCAATACCGAGTTAAAACCAGATTTTCTTTGGAAATATTTGGTAATTAATTAGTTCAAGAATTTAAGATTTCAGGTTCTGATTAAGCAAGACCCAGACCACCGCTCAACATTTGACAGGGGATGGGGGATGGGGATGGGATGGGGGGATATGGGGGGGATGGGATGGGGGGATGGGGGGATAGGATTTCTTGGTGAGTCTCTCAAGTGAGGCATGTTAGTAGGTGTGCCAACAGTTTCAAGCTCACGAGTGTTAGCTGTGTAAATTATGATTTAACACTTGTTTGCATGCATTGCATGGATCAGAAGACAGCTGTCACAAAACATGCCGCGCACAGAAATCAATGAATTTGTTGGAGGTTGTGATGTGCTTTAAATTATAGCTCCTTCGCCTTGGGTGCCATTCGTCCATATAAGATTTGTCTATCCGACTCTTAGGGGATGGAAACACAAAACCATTTTCATCTCCGCATACAATGAACATTGCAAGTGCTCCCATAAGGGAGCAGGGCTTGAAATACCCGCTGGACAAGACTAGTGAGTTAAGCTTCAGTCTTGAGCAGTCTTGAGCAGTCTTGAGCACTCTATGGGTGAAGTAAACCGCCCTCTGGGGATTTTTACTGAACAAAATAATGCTCAAATGGTGTGGTTTTTTTGTGATTTTTTTGTGGCAATACATGTAGGTCTTGTAAATAACATTCTGGTTGAATAAAATTTTTCAGTTACTAGTCCTGATGATGTCCAATAGATTTTTTTCGTGAAACTCACGCCCTTGGAAGGTGAAGGATGAGCTAATGGCTTTGAATGAAATAGTGTTGTTCACACTGGACTGAAGACAGAAGATAATTTGCTTGGTAATTGTAGTGCGAAAGGTAATCTATGGTGTGACCTGAAGATGCCAGATATCCCATCCTTTACAAGATAAATTGCATCATGGGAATCGGATGCACAGTCCATAAGTCACGGTCTCTTAACTGGTCGATTACAATGCTAATTTGGTGCAATTTGTTACAGAAAGTGACACCTAGAGCTCACTTTCCTCACCAGCTGACTGTCAAGAATGCCACTATTTACCCCAACTGATATTCACGTCGAGACTTCTTCTAGTTAGTTGATGCTCATTGATGCAAAATTGCAGCTGCCATCTGCATTCGTGCGAGGAAAATCATTGACTCTGACCTTTTATCATGTAGCATGGGGGAAAATAAATGATGGTTTTCACATGAATACATATGAACATACATGATGTCCAATTTATAGTTAGTATACGTGTACAATGTACTTACCTGCAAACCAACGGAGGACTTAAAACAAAGGGAACAATAAGTCCTGATGAGTCACCAGTTCTTTGTTTTCAGAGGTCTTCGGAAGGACATCGTGTACAAAACCAATAGAGATTGCTTCAAAAAGTTAGTCCAAACACAATGGGAACAATAGAAGGGAACAACAGAGGTCATCATCAGTCGTCTTGAAAAGCACGACTGTATGCTCTATATACAGTGTGTACATGTATGTACAATACAGTGTACTTAATTTCGCTACCTTGTGGAGTCCTGTAGCAAAAGGGAAAGGCAAGAACAATTGGTCTCCACGGGGGAATTCTAAAGACCCTCAGGTCTCCACAAGGAAATTTGTGTACAAACCCTATGAGAAATTGTTAAGTACAGGAACAAAGGAAAGAACAATAGATGTCTCCACAAGGATGCATATTTGAGAATGTGTGTGTAGTGTACATGCAGTATGCTTCATGCATACAAAAATAACGCAAACTTTTTTTTTTAATTTCAGAAGAAGAAAAAGGTATTTGTGGTAGAGTAATTAATATGCATTCCTCATACATGTTAATGATCAATATAATGTGTACATTGTACATTTTATTAATGTACTTTACTATGTACAGTTTGTCATGAAGTCTACTGCGTGTATTGTATACAAACAAAACACTAAGATAATTGACCAATTCATAATGTAATGAAGGAAGTAAAGACAGAATTGGCAACCGGTATCCATGTAGACTGTAGAGGGTATACATACATTGTATGTACATTTACCACTGTTGTTGACTCGAGTCGGTGACTCGGACTCGAGTCCGACTCGAGTCACCAATTTTTGTGACTTGCGACTTGACTTGACTTGGACAAAAATGACTTGTGACTTGACTTGAGTAAATTTGACTTGACGACATTGCAAGTCATCATGTATTTTAGGTTGTTTTATTACATGTATTTTTCTGGTCAATCCGGCCACGGCAGCCGAATACTTTTGTGACGGGAAAAAAATGCCGTCGCGAATTTTATATCTATATGTAATACATAATAATAGTGTATACTGTACACGTATGTGCCTAGTGTACGCTACATGTCTAGTCTTCAACACAATCCGTCGTAGTGGAAGAAGTGGGCTATTACTGGTAAAGGCATTGCATTAATATTCAAAATAATTTATACAAACGGCTGGAACGAGGTTATAGCGACATTGTTAATTGTATTAAGAATTTGCAAAGTGTTGAACAAATTATCGCAAATTTTTCGTAAAACAAAACCGAATAGCTATTTTGACTCAAATTATGTTTATTATGTGTGTAATCATTAAAGGTTACATTTGGTTTTTTTTTAATGTTTTACTCCGTAAAATGTGAATTTTAAAATATTTTACGAACGTAATTTTTAAATTCTCCTTACATCACCTATGCAAGCGTTGTCAGAGTTGTCAACATAGAATCAATAAGGCTTTCATGCACAACGTTGTAATACACTGGAGTCCGTGATTTTAACAAATGTATTGTTTGTGACAATTAACAGCGATCAAATAACTAAGAAGCAGCAATTACTAGTTTTTGGGGCGTATACAAAATTTATCTTCTTCCAAATTGCCAAATTCCGAGGCCCATATAAGAGTGTAAATTATCATCCGTCGGTTTCCGTCCTGGAAGAAAAATGAATTGTCCCGCGTGTAACAGCTTCAACCGTCTGCAAATTTTCGTACAAATATTGAAATGAACCACTCTAAATACATGTTACCTACGCTAGATTGATAATTTTCAGATTTAAAAAAATTTAAACCTCAATTGCTTCTTTCTATACTTTCCACACAACCCCCATAATTTCTGGACCGAATTGATGAAAAACTACCTGGTTCCCTGTTTTGTAAACAACATTGAATTCAGATGCGGACACCAACAAAAACAATGACGCACTACACAATTTGTGAAGCGTTAACGTCATACTTGGATTTGTTTGTGAGTTTCTGGTCTTCAATAGTCATTTATTTACCTCCCATCATGTTATCACTTCTTTTTCATTTATTTTATTCAATCAGCAACTTATATTAATGAAGTAAAATACGTCTAAACATCTTCAATAAAGTGTCAATCTTTAGGCCTACAGTGTACATTTGAGCCTATACGTTTCACCATACATTTCCCTTCACATGTACTGCACGATACACGGTACACGTGTGTGCGTTTGTATAGTTTTCTAGAAAATATTGCCCGATGATTACAGCGAGGTTTTGCGGCTAAATCGAGATAAATGTGTCAATTATGTATATCCTATAAACAACAAATGACAAACACTGGATTTATTCTCACTGCCAAGACAGGGAACATGACAAACAGAACATTATTATAGGCAAAAAAAAAAAAAAAAAGGCTCCGGTTTCTGGTGATCTCCGTGCGCGTGGCCTCAGCTAGACCTGCACGTCGGCATTTTATTTTATTATTTTTTGCTATGAAACGATGTCCAATCGCAGCCACACTTTTTCACATAGGGGTACAAACGTTTGGCTGATTTGTGAGTCCTCTCTTAGCCACCATACTTTGTATAATGGAAAATTTGGTCCCCGCCTACACATGTAAAAAAAAAAATTTAAACAAAACAAAACAAACAAAAAACAAAATCGCGTCACCGCACCAATTTTGAAACTGGAGACTTTTTTAGCCTTATTCGGGACGATAAATGACTTGTGACTTGACTTGACTTGAGAAAATTTGACTTGTGACTTGACTTGACTTGGGAAAATTTGACTTGAGACTTGACTTGACAAAAAATTACTTGGTTACAACACTGACATTTACACCCCCATCTCCAAGCTACTCTTCTGGGCTGCACACGAGGGAACTGAAGGCAGAGGTGGCAGAAGAATACATGTACCATACCCTGACACCATCAAGGAAGACCTGGGACTGGACTGGACTGGACAGCCCAGCAGAGATCCTGAGCCTCATGAGAGACAAGACAGGGTGGAACAAACTGTGTCCGTGGTGCTGGAGCTGTTGCCATACATGTACACAGTATCTCATCCAAGGACGACCCATGATGATGACATGTACATGTACTTACAGATGAATTGTAACACATATAGTTGGCTGCTTTAAGCTGAGCATCTCTAAATTGAAAACACAACATGTCAGCATCTAAATGTACATGTATGCATTATTAGTATAACTGCGATTACTACCTCCAAGTTCATCAAGTTGTATTAATTAACTTGTAAATCATTAAAGGAACCAGCTCAGATCCCTGGGAGTACACAATGTAGAATGCACATGTAGTAAGGTCAAAGGCTACTAACACACTTTGCCATACATGTAATCTCTATCCTGGAACTAATTTCAGCTAAACAGAAAATTTTGCAAAAAAAATGTTTGTTTAACCCCAACCACCCCGAATCCTGCAAAATCCTCCAAGGGGCACTTTTGGGAAAAATTCAGCAATGTTGGACACTGGTACTTTCACCTCAAATGGGACCAAATTACTACCTGGCAAGAAGTGTACATGCCATAAGTGCTGAATATGAAAGATCAACGAAAAATACATGGTGCATTTTGAAGATAAGGGCATATTTCCAAAAGTGCACTGATGGATTTTGGGAGATTCAGGAAGGTTCCTAGCCAGAATACCTAGGGGGTTAGGGTTTTAAGGTATAAACCTGGTGTGAAATTTCAAAATAACCACACTGTTGAATATACAAGTGTGACAGAAAGAAAAACATGCCATATTAGTCCATTACACATACATGTATATGGTTTAAAGTGCCTTCTCAATGTACGCAAGTACTCAAGTGTACGCAACAAATTCCTGACCACAATTCCAGCCCACATTCTAACTACGTACTCCGCTGTCAGAACACAAGTCAGAATGCTTCCAATGATGAAACAACTTCCTCATGAACAAGGGTATCCCTAATAAAGGGGAGGGGGGGTGTACTTGTAGTCTGTGTCTTACATGTATATAATGACATTGTACCCTTCCAATTTCCTCTACATCCTGCTCTACATGGACCCCCAGACAGAAATGGCTGCCTCTGGAGTCTGCACAACCGTCATCAGCCACATGTGAATGCAAGTTACATGCACCTACGCACATTCTTCAACACTCGCATTAACAAACGGGCATATTCGCGGGCCCAGTTTCTAAATTATTCCAAAATTGGGGCAAATGTGGAACGAGCACAACCGGTAATTGCACAGCATCACATTCACGTATGACATGTGAGCACGTGCCTCCAAACAAAATCCAACCAAAATCCAACAGAATCCAACAGAATGTAGAACCTGTGCTAAATCTAGGTGTGAGAATATTTACCTACATGTACATGAACATATTCTCTCCACAGAACCATTTTCTTCCCACTCGGGGGTGTGATTTGACAAAAGTAAAAAATGTGTAGCGGGACCTGGTTCTCCCTTTTGGTCTAGAGGACAAAGGCCCCCGAACCTCCTGGATGTTTAATTTTGGAGGATTTACTGACTCTCCACATCTCCACAAACAAGAAACTAGAGGTTTGGACACAATACATGTACATGCTACTTTTTTCTTTCCTTGGTGGCTACTTCTTTCTTTCCTTGGTGGCTACTTCTCTTCTTTCAAGAAAATTCTGAGGCAATGGGAGATTTGTAACAAATCCTGAGAAATCTTTACGCCCTACGCCCCCTTCACCCAGTGTTGCTTTGTACAGCGCTATATACATGTACCCATCCTTGGGGAGAAACCTACATGAATGCCAATGATCCAGAAAGAATATAAACCCATTCTTCCTTCAAACTGAAGAGAAGCTTGTCATGAATCATACACAGTACCAAATAAAAAAGAGCTCTTGATACTGAAAGAACAAATCCTGGAAATTTTTTCTTCAATAATATTGATTGCTCTATTTCAAACCGTCCCCTATCAATTTGAGCACACAGCTTGTGGACTTAGCGGTACACACACGAGACATTTGATTAACATCGTCTTTGATTAACATCGTCTTTGATTACCTCCTCAAAGAGAGAAGCAGCAATGCACATACAAGTCTTGCCTCAAAATTGGCTTCTCTCCTAGGGGAGGCTTGTGGACTGCAGGATATGATGATGTGCATGGTACATGCAGTTGTGAACCTTACATGTACTTAGTGTAGTGTACATGTACATGTACACAATATTTGCTGTTCTGAGTAAATGTTATGTATGATGTATAAGATCACTCAATAAGACGAGTCATTAGTCTTTCAGCCCTTTTGTCTGACTAACCAATGTTGTTGCACAAATTGTTTTTTTGTTCAGATGGTTCACTGATCCCAACCAAGCCCATATAGCTGCAAGGTGTCTGTAGTTTTAGTTTGCATATTCATGCAAGCTTGCAAGATTGCAGCAAGCTTACAATCTTGTCTGCAGCAAGCTTGCCCTAATTTTCATTTTTGGAACCCCTGCAAGCTTGCAGGCTTGCTGCAATCTTGTCTGCAAGCTTGAACAAATTTGCATTTTTGGAACCCTGCAAGCTTGCCGGCAAGCTTGCCAGCAAGCTCCATATTTCTGTAAGGGCGGCAAGCTTGCCAGCAAGCTATCCGGCAAGCTTGCCAGCAAGCTTGCGGCAAGCTTGCCCTAATTTGCATTTTTGGAACCCTGCAAGCTTGCCGGCAAGCTTGCAGCAAGCTCCATGAAATTTCTGTAAGGGATACCAGTACTTTGTCAAAAGGCTCATTCATGCAAACAGAATTTGACTGTTCACAATGTATTTTTGTGACTATCCTGGATCATTCCTGAATAATGCATGGGAACCTTCTTCCTTTGTCCGTTTGTGTAAATTAATTCATGCTCAATTTAACCATTGCAAATTGGCATGGTACAGGGATGGTGCCATCTTGATAGGATTAGGTAGACAAGTTGATGGCATATGTTTCTAGAGCATGTACTGTACATACGTGTATCAGGGCAACGAAAGTGGCCGCTTTAATGGTATTTGTGCATTACCCGTGCAATTTCTCTATCTTTGGCCGTCATTGAAAGTACTTAATGTGTTAATATGGACATTAAGTACACACTTACACTTATCACCAAAGTGTTCTATCCACGAGACACAAGGTGTTTTTTTTTTCACTGACAGACAGCTTCAATGTGCATGGAATGGATAACCTGTGGAAGATGAAATGTATTTTATCATAGATCTACACTATTGCACGTAATATGCGTAATGTACATGTACGTACTCACGTACTATGCATGGAAGAATTAAATTGCAGTATCCACTTATAAACTCCTGTTTCTGGTCTCCGCCCTGCACACGTCGCCTTTAGATCCATGCATCTTCATTTTTAGTTTTCCTTTTTGTTTTTGGGGGGGGGGGGGGCTATGAAATGATGTCTAATTGCAGCCAAAATTGCTGGATCGATTGGAATTTCACCGTGCTGTATTTTAACCCTCCTACAATCAGTGCAATTTTTGACCCATTCAGGCCACTCCAAGCCATTAGCTGTTGCCAGTGGCCTCCTATGGTTACCCTTCTGTGCACTGTCACACCACTTGAGATTGCAGGGTAAAGTGGTCTCCCATTGATACATAGGCCATACTAATATGTTACAAACATTTACAGTGGCCTTGGGTAGCACACAGTTGATTTTGTAAGATTACTTGGAAAGGACAGCAGGCTTGTATGTACTATAGGTTGGTGAAGAACTTATTGGAAATTTAGTGGATCGGAGTGGCCTCCATGTGTAGTAGGGTTAAATGACTTTTCACATGTGGGGGTATGAATGTTTGCCAGATTTGTGAGGCCTCTCTTAGCCACCATACTTTGTCTATGGGAAATTTGGTCTGGTTCCAATAACCATATATATATGTTAACATGTATCACTTAAGATTACCTTTATAAAATGTGTCACTGCACCGATTTTGAAGCTGACCAACTGTATGGCCACAAACCGGAGACTTTTTTTGACCTTACATTGTGTAGGGATCTACAACTGAAGGCCAATCAACATCAGGTGAGCTTAGTGGTCAAGAGGTTCAATGTTATAAATTGGAGACCTTGGGTTCAAATCCTGCTCGAGTCAAGTAAATTTTGTACACAGTCACTTGAAAAGTATGAGACACACATGTTATGTGCAGAAGGAATTCATTTTAAATTGATTGATTTTTCCTGCCCAAGAATTCCATTGAATGCAAATTGTGGTAGCCACTGTCTAAATAGCCAGGATCACTATTGGTCATTCCCACTGGGTTCGTTTAGCTTGAACTAAAGCTGTACTTGTATAGAGCACTGTATGCACCTGTACATGTCGTACATTAAAGGCTGCATGCGTTTTTAGTTATTTCAGGAACCGGATACCTGAAATTGGAAATCTTCAGATACCTGGGTACCCGTAAACCATTTTGTAAAAACACATAAATACATGTACTCCCGAATGTATAAAATAACCAATATGAACACAAGTTTCTCTTGTTTTATTAGAGTCACAATAAATGTGGACTTACATGTACTACATGTACAGTGTATAATAATTCCTCACCTCTATATTAAAAATGACTTGTAGCATCCCATTCCCTACAAAAAAAAGAAGAAAATCTGAAACATTTTTGTGGCTAGGTTTTTTTTTGAAATTCTTGCATCAGGTGTTAAACAATTGATTAAATTTTTGCTTTACACCGACGTGTGTATAGCACTGTATACTTTCCAAGTGCTTTCCGAGTGTCTGTGGAAAAAACTACACAAGCGACTTGGGCGGGATTCGAACCCATGACCTCCTGCTTACTAGTGCAGACGTCTTAACCTCTCGACCACCGAGCTTGCCCGATGACGATTGGCCGGCTAGAATCCTGTAACAGCAGCGGGTGCCGCAATATTTAGTTTTTTTTTAAATTCTTGCGTCGGGTGTTAAATAATTGATTCACTTTTTGCCCTACACTTACATGTACCTGTGTATATAGCACTGTATACTCGGTGCTTTCCGAGTGTCTGTAGGAAAAAAACTACAGGCGACTCTAGCATAGACTTAGTACATATACTGCATATTTTAATTAGTGAGGATAATCTCAATGTTTTTTACAGTACTCAATGAACACACTCAGCATGCACAATGTCTGGGAAGCAATATTGTAACAAATATTTGTTTCTTATTTTATGTCCGCTCCATTGCTCCTGTTCTCGATGCCTCTTGCTGCAAGGATACATCTGCTGTTTGCTCTCTAGTTAAAAGCTTTGCAGCTAAGAAAATATTTGGCAACTGCCTCAGGTCATCCTTGCTCTTTTCTCAATTCATTATTATGCTGGTACACGTTTCTGTACTACATATGTACGTGCATCACGTGAACAGAAATCGCATGCTGCATACATTATACTGAGCTTCTCCATGGTCAGACCATCACAGCTCAATGTCTACAAAAATACATTCTGTATCATAGACCTTGTGTATGTTACGTCATCACAAAACATGCGATCGTATGGTAATCACCAGAATCGGGCTGGCGCAAAACGGGTGTCGCATGCAAGCCGTTACAATAAGCAGGCGCGCAGGGTTCATTTTGCATCACTCACGTGCTTAGATTTGTTGTTTTGCATCTCACTGACTCAAGGCCTTATAACTCGGTGCTTCATGACCTTCATAAAAATTCAATTCCAACAAAAATCAAATTGTTATAACAAACCTGGTATGGGCATTTAATAATTGGAGTTAATAAATCACACTTTTTTGGAACCGATGACTAAGTTACTGCTCGGATATTTCTGTAGAAAGTTGTGTTGCTCTGATATTTCAGTAGAAACATTTAACAGTCAAACAAGCAGAAGACTTTTCTTATGAAGACGTGATCACCAAAATGACCATGTCCCAAGCATGAAGATAATCTACATGTATTGACATATAGTTGAACAAGATATATAGTTTATAAGAAGTTAAAGGGACAGTATCATCACGATCAGAGCAGACTTTCAACAGGGCATGGAATCGGTGTCCTAGTTTACGTTGAACACAGTGACGGAAAGTTACTTGCTCATTTATGAAGCAGAAACGGTAATATAACCTTATCATGTGGGTATTATTTTCAGTCACTGAGTTAACCTAAAACTAGCACTCTGATTCCATGCCCTGTTGATTTTGACGATATTGTCCCTTTAAATTCTGAATCACCACTAAATGTTGCAAGCAAGTTCCACAGACCTGATACTTGCTATATACCTTGTGCATTCATGTCACAGATTTATACTGGCTTGATTGCAATGTGGCAATTTCTGCTGCTCAATGACGATTTATCTGTTGCACTGGTTAAATATGAACTGTCAGTCTAATTCTGGAGATCATCAAAAAGATCGCACATGGTGTGATGACGTCAACTGCACAAGGTTTATGGTTGCAGGGTCTCTCATACCCCCAGAAAAACATTTGGCTCGGACACTCTCGCTTAAATGAAATTTACTTTCGGATTTGATTTCACTTGAAGAGATTGTTGAAGCCACTTACTGAATGCCAGGTTTTATAGTCATGACAACAGTTAACGAACAACAGGCCATTTTTTCTAATTACAACCAGAATGGGCCTTCTCGTATTAATATGCCAGAGATGCAGAGTAGCCTCGCATCAAAGTTCAAGAGGGGTTGTGGTTTTTAAATATCTGCCCGGTGAGCTCAATTTGAAGAGCTGTGGCACTCTGTTGACATTAAGTAATGTTGACCTCAGGCTGGCTGGCTGGGGTACAAGTGTTGCCTGAATGACATGTTTGCGTATATGAGATGGGTGTCAGGGAAGCCTACAGGTGTGTAATAACTACAGTGATACGTCCTTCGGATGCGAGATATTAAGCTGTTGGTCCCATGTAACCCTACACGTACAGGTAGAAGAATCCAGAACACTTACATGTATTGTGAAAGAGTGAGGGTTTACCCCAGTGTTTCTGGTTCAGGCCGGGCCCTGACCGAGAACAATGACAATCACTGTAGTTTTTATTGATTATACTTACATTTATTATGATATTTTGTCTAATTTTAAATTGGTTACTTGTATCCATTGTTTCATGCTGTACATGTACAGTAGGTGTGTTTAAATTGTGTTTTAGGGTTTTACATTTCTATGAAGTGCCTCGAGCCTCAAATTTGGATGAATTTTGGGGCTATATAAGACTATTATAAACTTACTGTAAATTTACTAACCACAGGTTTCCAACCAACACCCCCACTCAATTAAACAAATTCAACAGCCACAGAGGAAAATACACCTAATGTTATTACCACCAATTGGGAAAAAAAAACACCCCCGTTTGGTCTGCCTAGAGTACACACAACCTCTTTTATAAGATTACACCAAGAGAGGAGCTCAACATTAATATAAAAAACGTGATAAGAGGGCCCTAGGACAGGTAGATAACACCTGCAGGAAGAATGATGTGGGCGGCAGTGTCTTCAGTTCAAAAGCCACCGTGGTTTTAGTTCCTGTACATGCAAAGATGTGAGCTTCAGGCAAGGCATCCTCTAACGTGCATTCTCGACTTGTAACAAGAGAGTCTCGGACTTTTCATGAGAGAATATTTCACAATGCTAAAATATTTTAAAATGATGAAATTACACATGTATAGCCCAGTGGAATAAAACGTGTAAATATACACGTATAGACAACTACATGTAGGAGAGGTTTTGACTAGCCCGCCAACATTTTAACTGGCATTTGGCCAGCTGACCACTGACAAATTTGAACCCCGATTATAAGTCTTTATTCACATTGATCATGTTGCTTACTGTACATGCACATCTGTCAAGTTTGTCAAAGGTGGTAGGCAAAATAACATAGCAAAGTTTGTCTTGGTCACTGTTTGTCAACTTGGTAAATGCACAAATATCAACCTCATTTTGATTATAAATTCCACCAGATGAGTACATGTAACTGTGGCCACATCAATGGGTAATCTCTGAGGTTTACAATGTACTTAAACATGTACACTATGCACACGTGTAACACACAGTTTTGTAAGCTTTTGCATCCCAGAATGTTAGAATCAGTTCATGTTTATTTGAGACAGTTTTCCCATTATGTACATGTATGTCATGTACATGTACGTTTTCATTTCATGGCATTGTTCTGTCACTGACTTGAACTGTTTGTTACAAACCAAATTACAATGTGTGCTGTATTTGTATTGTACTTGTACATGTAAATATAGGTTTGTGAAATTCTTGCGTCGGGAGATAAACAACTGATTTAATTTTGCCCAACACCGACGTGTGTATATAGCACTGTATACTCAGTGCTTTCCGAGTGTCTGTGAAAAAACTACACACGTCGGTGTAGGGCAAAATTAAATCAATTGTTTATCTCCCGACGCAAGAATTTCACCAACCTATCTATATCGCGGAACCCGCTGCTATATGGGATTCTAGCCGGCCAATTGTCATCGGGCAAGCTCGGTGGTCGAGAGGTTAAGACGTCTGCACTAGTAAGCAGGAGGTCGTGGGTTCGAATCCCGCCCAAGTCGCCTGTGTAGTTTTTTCACAGAGACTCGGAAAGCACTGAGTATACAGTGCTATACACACGTCGGTGTAGGGCAAAATTAAATCAATTGTTACATGTAAATACCTAATTGGAAAACTCATTCTGTATACATGTAGATGCTGTGTGTCCATAATGTTGTAGACACAAGCTCCTTTCAGCTTCCCCCCCCCCCCCACCCCCCAAGAGATTTTTGTATTCTATTTACAGCTGAGCTCAACACATTTAGAAGACGACAAAAAGAAAGTGATAAAAAGGCCCGAGGACAGGTTACACATCACCTGTAGGAAGAATTACGTGGGTGGCAGTGTTTCACTTCAAAAGACAGGGTAGTCATAAGTGTACTTTGACTGTTTACTGGTTTCTGCATGCATAGATGGGAGCTTCGGGCAAGGCATTCTCTCATATATGCATTCTCTTCTTTAATTGTACATGTATTTGATTAAAAATGATTTGCCCCTATAAACAAGAGAAACCTTTCACAAAGGTCCACTGAAAGCTCACACAGTATACAGTGTAGTTCAAAGACACTCTCAACTCTTAAAGGACTGTAAAAGCGGGTTTAAAAAAAATAAAAAATTAAGGGTTTATTTAGCCACAGCTATGCCTAATAATCATCATTGTTGATTTTTTGCGTGGTGTGTTTTGTGAACATCATTGGGGTACACAAAAATGAGTGTTTTTGGATTGATTTTTTTCATAATTTTATTATTTTTATTTTTTTAAATTATTTTTGTTCAATCTGTACAAAAGAGTCAATGATACTTCAGGGTAGAAAATATTTGTTATTGGAAACCATGAAATACATTAATACAATGTACATGTATGCCGAAATCTTCTGGCCAAGGAAATGTCCAGAAAAATAGGATGGATTAAAGGGCTGTTCATGGTTCCCAAAACACAAAGAAATTATTTATTTTTAAAAAAGGCCAGAAGGTGTCCATATTTCACAAATCACAGCAAAATTACAGGTTTTCTTGCTATTCACAGTTCTTTAAGAGTCCAAGATGTTCATGTGTGTGTTTTGTAAACATGGCCTCCACACAAATGTATTTTGTTTTATTTTTCATACATGTACATCATGTATATATATTTATATTTTTTTTTGGGGGGGGGGAGTTCTGCGAGTATAATGTACATGTATACAGTCACAGTCTGTATACCGCATCTTTGGCATTTAAACAGAAGATGCATACATGTACGTGTGCATCATTGATAATGTTAGAAGAATGCTTCTAAGAGTATGCTAAAATCCCTTTGAATCAAGATATTGAAAAAAAACATCCCCTGAATGTTTCAACCTCTGATGTTACATACATGTACATGTACATTGTACATAATACGCAGGTTTGTTAGCTTTTGCAGCCTGTAATGTTACAATTTGTGAGTCTGACAGTTAGTTTTCCGTACTGTATTGTACATGTATACGCATCATACACTGTACACATGTACTGCATAGTACATGTACATGTACATACGCATCATACACTGTACACATGTACTGCATAGTACACATGTGCTCACTGCAATGTTACATTGTCATTGACTTCGATATTTCTGTGGCATGTGACTGGCTCTGGCAAAACCCTGAACTTGGACCCAATTTTCAAAAGTGACCTCCCAAATTTATCGTGAAAATTAACAATGTTCCCAACGACATTTCAGGATTTTTCTTTTTCCATCAAAATCTAAAGAAAATGCTCTATATGGTGACATGAAAACTGGTCCCTCAAACTGGTTCCTGGGGTCAGTTTTTGACCTTTTCATGGCTGTTACGCATTCTGGTAAATGCCGAGAAGTTTCGGGTTTTGCCAGAGTGGGTCACATATTTCGGTGCATTTTGGAAAGATTTAATGGTCTAATACTAGTAACATGAGTGTAATTGTAATTCATTATACAATTATGCTATGTTTAAGAACTGATGACCCCAAACCCTTGTCCCTTGTCTTAACAGATTACACTGGTACATGTACATTACATTGACACATTTGGAAATGTACGTACCATGTACATTGTAAGGTTTCTGATCAAGTGGAGCATGATAAATTTGACATGAAACAGTATTTTATGGGATAAAGTGGTGAGGGTTTTGACATATCAGTAGTCATGGCTGGTAATCCAGTCAAGGTAAACCCATAAGCTGGTAGTCCGTGTTAAGCGATCTCGAGACTATATTACCTTCGACTTGGGACTCCAATGCGCCTGTAAATACACAGATCAGATTTCTGAGTTAACAGAACTCCATGCATACATTCATTGGTCATTACCTTCTGGATGCAAATATACACAGAGTTTAAAGGGACACTATTGCCAAATATTTGCCACGATCAGAGCAGACTTTCAACAGGGCATGGAATCGGTGTCGTAACTTAAGATGAACACAGTGACTGAAAATTACTGGCTCATTTACATGTATGCATCAGCAACAGTAATATGACCTTATCATGTGGGGTATTATTTTCAGTCAGTGATTTAATCTAAAACTAGTACTCCGATTCCATGCCCTGTTGATCGTGACGATAGTGTCCCTTTAAGGTCACCTTGTACCTGTACTTGGAGTAAAGCTGATGATAGTATCAATCTTCCCTAGAAATAAATCTGTCGGAGGTGTCAAAATTTTTTAGGAATAGTGAAATTATTGCCAGTAAGTTTATATCAGAAAATTCCACATTAGAACACAACAAATCTGAATGCATAATTTTCACCTTTTTATTCGTGATAACAACACAACAAGATAAGCTGAAACTTTCACACAGAGGAAACATACTCCTCAAAGTGATTTTACAAACATTCATGTTGTACTTTCCCTTTAATTGATAATGGAATTCTGTTGCCAAATAAAATAAATGTTGGGCTTTGCATGGGAGTAAAGATCTGTGACTTCAGCTTAAGCTTATAAAGGCAAGGGGCATAGAATTCTAAAATAACATTTTCAAATTATAAAACTTACTTGGTACATACATTTGTCTGAGGTGCTGTAATTATTTTAAAAAGTAATATTTAAGCTCATAAATTTAATTTCAAATATAAGACGTGGTACAAGTCCTAAATCATTTCAGTGCTGTCCACTGTATGTGAATGAATACCGCCAGAAGTCTTTTACATGAAGTGTGCCAGCCTGCTGTAATCCATACCACGGCATTGTACTCGAAATGTGAACTTGCACAGTGAGCACAGTTACAAGTTTCGCTGCCCTGCCCGGCATGCCGTAAGGATTATGTGCTTGATGGGCAAAGCTACATGTACACAATGCACATGTAGTTCCTAGAACCAGACGCAATCTTAACCCATATCCGCCGATCTACGTGATAACCCGTAGATATGTAAAACGCTACAAACGCCGACCTACGTGATTTTCCGTACTGTGTTTTTGTCCAATTCCAATTTACTACGTTTTTCCGATGACTATATTTCATGATTATAGATATGAAATTAGACAAGTCTGACATCATAATAAAGTGCATGTTCTCCTCTTTCCATCAGTATATAATGTGTCTGTGTCAGTGATTGTAATATTCTCTAAATAAGGAATCTTTCCGATTGTGTGCAAAAACAATGTATCTCTGTGCGGGGGCTTAGGCACATACAGTCTATTGTATGTTTACATGGTTAGGCGGATATGCGTTAAACTAGACGCAATCTTAAACTAGACGCAAGCTAATCATCAGCTGTTGGGCGGAAGCGATAAATGCACAGTTGCGCACAAGATGTCGGTTCTCTCACATGCGATTGCCAGGTAGTCTCCCAGACTGCACTGCTTCCTTTTGAAACCAGGTGTGTCAGTCTGTGGAACAATACGTCATGAATGGCCCAAATCCATTGTTCTTGGGGTACTACATGTATCAGACATGTAACTTTGTAATTGCAAACAAATTATTAACTATTAGTAAAGAAAAAAGAGGTAATCAGCTGATCAGCTGAAAAGTTGCATGCCTGATGTATGCCATGGACTACATGTAGGTTAATACACGAGTGGCACACTTCATGTACAGTAGGTAATGGACTTCTGATACCACCCTTTACTGACTAGAGTTGTGAAAAATTCAAATCTGAAAATGATTTTTTTTCCATTTTCTCCCAAATGTATGGACTGTTTCAGCTGAATCTTTCACGGGTCTTTCCTCCTTTTATGAGTACAATCATCTGAAGCCACTCTAATCTACACACATTGTACATACATGTACGTATGCAATGTACATGTACATATAACAACCATGTACGTATGTACATGTAGATTGAAGGGTAGGGTGGTTTCCCATTAAATTATAGTAGGTCATACTACATACGTACATGTAATATGTTCAAAATGAAAGTGCCCTAGGCTAAAGCCCTCCTATTCTCAAAACCCTTCGTCTGTCATGGGGTTTTGAGGGATCAAACTATACAATGGTACAGGAAATGTGGCCTTGCCCCTCCAAGAATTAAAGAGGGGCTCTAAGGTCAAATTTAGTTTTGTGATTTTCCAATAACTAGAGTCCTTATTAAAGTGTGAAAAAATTACAAAAAAAATTAGTCTCTAACCTCACGTTAAAGTGATGTAAAATGTCATTTTATTTGATAACCTTCCTGTGTGAAATTTGTTAACATCCAAAGACAACAGTGACGTCACATTTCAAATAAATGGATCTCTACATTTTTATACGGTGAATTTGCAGTTCATTCCTGAATCTCCACAATATTTGATCAAATCGGCGTTGAAATTTACTTTTGGACAAACAAAAAATTCCTGTATGGAATGTTACAGACTCATTTACCGTAAGAAAATAGTGACGTCATGTTTCAAATATCGCTCTGAAAGGGTATAAAATAAAATGATATGTTACACCACTTTAAAGTAAAGTTAGAGATTTTTTTCACACTTTAATAAGGACTCTATCTATTGGAAAATGAGTGCATCACAAAACTGAATTTGACGTTAGAGTGCCTCTTTAAATTCCAGGTCTGTTACACTGATTAAAATACATTTTCACAGTAATCTCACCAAAATAAAAAGATTTTATGATTGACAGCCATTCCAAACAATTGAGCTTTCGCAGGCCACAGTTCAACAGAGGGCGCTCTATTTGTAAACAAGTGATATTATGTGTCACATCACGTGTCTGTGTTGCAGACAGTGCTGCAGACAGTGCTGCAGTGTGCTCAGCTTTGCTGTGAAATTTATTAACCTACATTCACAAATTATAATTAGGTTCCATTATGTTTGTTCGCCGAAGCGTTTTATTTCTAAAAATAGATTGGTCTCGGACAAATTCTGTGCATGTTGTAATGGCAGAGGCAACTCTTTGTGAAGTCAGCGTCGAATCGTGCTTTTCATTTCCAGGACAAGATGGAAAGCTTAATTGACAGACAGGCACAATTACACGCATGAGACATCCGACTGCCTTAAGCAACTCTTATTGACCTTCTTCCATCAAATCATGATCAAATCCATTTTGGGATCTCTTCCTTACCCCCCTCAAGGGTACGGGTACTCAAAAGATGAGCTACTGTTTTTCTATTCATAGCCTCATACTCTAGCTGCCCATCAATATTGATAATGCAGATATGTAACGGCTGTTCAGTACTTCACTCATGATTGCAAATTTGTTAAAAAAGATACAACCACAGCTGGCAACATTTCAAAATTCCAATTAGTAATGAAACGTTTCTCATTCCCGATTGCATGTTTACACAGTGGCTGGTGCCATGATGAAACCCATAGGCTCTTCGCTGGTTCCTGTTTATTACCTATTACTACATCACACAAATTGGTACCCCGACAAACAAGGTATTGATACTACGCTAATTGACATCCATAATACTTTTCGGTAATTCAGAACTTATTTATATTATAGCACACTACACGTACGAAAATATTCAGTATGGTACTGATTCTGATTTTTACGATCGTTATACGTGATTTTACCCGAATGCTCATAAAATGGTACTTTATCAAGGGCTTTTTTTTCGTAAAACTTAAAATTCGTAATTTTTAAGAGCAATTCATACTTTCGTAATTCCTGAACAAATTTGTAATAATTACTAAAACTTTGTTAATAGTTGGCAGCTATGTACAACTTGTAAGCATTAATGCACAAGGGATCTAGGTAAAACTTGTAGCTTTGCATGGTGAAGAGGATAAGTAAGACTAATTGCGGTGACACCATGTGAAATTCTCTATTGAGTAGTAATTAGTTCTGAAAAGAACTGGAGGTTACAACTCCACAAGGGCTAAAGGCTATTTTTTTTAATAACTTGGGTTACAAACCCGCCAGCCATAAATCTCAGATTTTGGAGAAAAAAAAATAAAAATCACCGCCCGAAAGTCCTGAAGGTTAAAAATATTTTTTTTAAAACCAATAAAATAAATGCTAGCAATGCAGTGGCCCTATTTTGACCTTCTGTGCATGCAACACAGTGTACACGTATTGCATTTACCTTGCCACACTGTGCCAACAAAACAACAAAAATAATGTCTGGTTGCCACTCAATGAGCCATGAATAATCAGTGCCGTGAGTCCGAGTACAGACTATGAAAAAAATCAACGATTGAGGGCGCTCTATTAGGAACAGCGCCCTCAATCAGTTACCCGCCAAATATCCGGCATTCTCCTGAAGACGATCAAAGCCATACTGATCGAAATGTCGAGTTGTAACCTCCAGTTCTTTTCAGAACTACACGTAATTACTACTCAATTTGAAGATTTCACATGGTGTCCCCGCAAACGGTCTTTAATTATCCTTTTCACCATGCAAAGCTAAAATAGTAATCAAAGTAATTAAAACAAAATGGCCTAAACTACATGTGTACAATTGTACATGTACATGATACGCAATTCAAGCTCGTTATACCCCTGAGGTTATTTTCGTGTACGTAATTACGTAAATAATTTAATTTTTAGGGCAGTAATGTTTTACTTTGTATGCAATGCCAATTTTGTTTAGCAAATCTAGAATTTGCAGATTTTGTGTAAAGCATTTTTCTATGCAAAATCATTTGCACTAAATTTGTCCCGTGACTGTGAATGATACTTCAGTGCACATTTGTTCACATTCATTAGCTAATGCAGTGATCTGAAGTCAAACTGGTGTTTCAAACTGCTACAATACGACTCATCGCCATGCAATGCAAACGTCAACGATAAGATTCATACATGCAACAATGCAAAATTCCCTAACATTACTTGTAAAATGTTCTCTTGCCCTCACCTCAACAGGTTATTGTGGTCGTCATTATATGTGAATTGGAGTGAAAGAAAATATTGATCTGAAATTGATTAAATTTGTTGCTGTTTATAATGTACGTGTATCTAGGTCAAATCTATACATATACATGTATGTATTTATGCACATCAACAATTTCCTTACAGTTACACTGTATGTTGTATAACATCATGTGATACATACTGTACATCTGTTTATTTTTTAAAGTTATACTATGTAGCAATCTACGGAAGTACATGGAAAAATACAAAGTGTATGTGGGGGATCATGTACACGTATGTACACGTATGTACACGTATGTACACGTATGTACACGTATGTACACGTACACGTATGTACACGTATGTACACGTACATGTATGTACACGTATGTACACGTATGTACACGTATGTACACGTATGTACACGTATGTACAACAAACAAATCATGTACAATATATACAGCACAATTAACCCTACTTCACATTGAGGCCACTCCGATCGGATCCACTAAATTTTCAATATGTTCTTCACCAACCTTTAGTACATACAAGCCTGCTGTCCTTTCCAAGTCATCTTACAAAATCAACTGTGCGCCACCCAATTACTGTAAATGTACAATGTATCAATGGGAGACCACCTTACCCTGCAATCTCAGTGACCAGTGTGACAGTGCACAGAAGGGTAACCATAGGAGGCCACTGGCAACAGCTAATGGCTTGGAGTGGCCTGAATGGGTTGTTTCAAAAATTGCACTGATTGTAGGAGGGTTTTAAGGGACTGCCATCCAATGTATTTCAGATTGCCCCAACCCCCCTCCCAAGTCAACTTGTTGCTAGGGCAACAATTGCGATTTTTGTTTTTCAATTGCGATATATTTTTTTTAATCGCGATTTGCCAATATCTCGATAACTTGAAAAGGTTCTCGATATCGCAATCGAATAAAAAAGGTATCATGATATTCGATATTTGATATTATTTATTTATTTAAGCTTTCTTTATTCAGGGTAGCACCATTCAGTGAGTAACACTGCTTTCCAAGGTGGCCCTGATACATGTATACATTTACAATGATTTCTAAATAGAATGTACCAGTAGATCAAACACACAGGACTATTGCAGAATACAAGGTTAGATATGTGTGGATATGGATAATATATACACTAGATATAATACAATTGAATAATTGGATATTAAATAATATTACTAATAGTACAATTTTAGTGAATGAGGGTATTATTTTTAAACTGGTTGATTGACATAGTGTGATAGTTAATGCGAATATTCTGTGGTAATTTGTTCCATAGTTGACAAGATCTAGTTATAAACATGCGTTGACCAGAATTAGAGTTACAATGTGGAATAGCGAGTGAGTTTGAAATCTGACCTCTCGTAGAATAATTATGTACAGAGTTTACAGTACATACTATTTTTGTAATTATTAACCCTAGCCCCCTGGGTATTCTGGCTAGGAACCTTCCTGAATCTTCCAAAATCCATCAGTGCACTTTTGGAAACATGCCCTTATCTTCAAAATGCACCATGCATTTTCGTTGATCTTTCATATTCAGCATTTATAACCTGTACTTCTTGCCAAGTAGTAATTTTGTCCCATTTGAAGAAGTGAAAGTACCAGTTTCCAACAGTGCTGAATTCTTCCCCAAAAAGTGCCCCTTGGAGGATTTTGCCGGATTTGGGGTGGTTAGGGTTAATAATTAAGCTTGTCTTGATGTGTTCCATTCATTTATCATGTGCATACATGTATATGCAATATCATTACAGATAATAGTATATGTGCATAAACACTGCACATACACAAACACTACATACACATATGTATTTAAATAAACTACAAAGCATACACTGTAGATTAATGTATGTACATGTATGTACCCATGTATGTCTACATTCAAAACAACACAACACATACCAAGATTTACATGTACTGTGTATCATCATGGAGGTAGAAGTTATCCAGATTATGTACATGTACTGTACATACCTACAGACAGTGATGCGTACTTGGTTTGTGATGCTTCTTGGCATGTGACCTTTTGCAATTGACGAGAATCAATAAATCAAATGTGGCTTCTTTGTATCTCAGAAACACTGGGCCCTGCACAATCACCCAAGATAGAAAACGCTTTTATCTAGGTAAATAGAAAGGATTGATTTTGTTTTATATCGGACATCCAACAGTCTGGGTTTTACTTTTATTTTTTAAAGGGACACAGCCCTCAACTGCACACTTCCAACAGTAACTTCACAAAATGAAATGCCAGGGAAGATTTTTACAAATTGTTATAATTAATACTGATATTTAATGATCATGTTTCACTGTTATTTAATTAACCCTAACCTTCCAAAATCCTCCAAAATCCTCTTTGCTTAAGTAAAGGATTTTGAAGGATTGAGGTTACATGCTACATGCTCTTTGCTAAAGTGAAGGATTTTGGAGGATTGAGATTATTAGGCATACTTGCCTTTCCATGGTACATGTACATCCATGTTTGTTGTAGTGATTGCAAGCTCAGTGCTTGGGTCAGTGGACACTGTTTATTGCTCCATGCATGCAGGGAGGGTCCCTGGCCATGAACATGTATCACAGATTAGAAATACATGTGTGCATACATGTCATGTGCTTGCTTTACTACTGAAGGATTTTGGAGGATTCAAGTTATGTGTAAGCAAATGGGCCTAGGGAGTTAGGGTTAAAAATACTATCCAATAAGCTTGGGCAAGAACACGATAATATCTAATATCGCAATATCTTTAATTGATTACGATATCAAGAACCAAGTTATCGAGATATCGGCAAATTGCGATTAAAATAATATATCGCGATTAAAAATTAAAAATAAAAAAAATAAAAAAAATTGCTATTGTGAGAAATTCCATGGAAACAAAAAAATTAGGAGTCTTTTCAGCTTTCGGAAGTGAGAAACAAAAGTGAACTATTTCATAAGTACATACACACTACGCAAACTCTACACGATTTATTGTGACGTTATTGGCTCTAAAGCAATCACACATAAATGAACAAAAATAATAACCGCGATACTATCGAAAATTGCAATATATGTTTGCCGATGTATCATGGATGAAAACAAATTTAAAAATCGCCCAAGCTTACTATCCAACAACAGCAAATGGTGGCTTTTTGGCATCAAAGTTTGATACAGCATACAGCGTACATGTAACTGCTCACCTTACACAACATGTCTACTTGTACAGTACACGTAATGCATTGTATAATGAATTAATGCTATCAATCAGTAACTGCACCATATATTGGTTATTAGCAGAAGTCTATTACCTACATGAAGTGTGCCAGCCTGCTGTAATCCATACCACGGGCATTGTACTCCAAATGCACGCACGCACAACAAGCTTGGTTACGGGTTTTGCTCCCCTTGCCCGGCCTGCTGTGAGGCATCATGGGATAGGCATTTCCACGCTAGGGCAATAATCAAATCTACGGTGTTGTCAACTGCTGAGATAATGTACACGTAGTGTATACATAAAGTGTGTATAATTTTATTTCCTAAAATTTGTGTGAAAACTGATTTTCTCTAAAATTATTTATAGTAAAATTTTGTTGAAAATGAATGAATCTTTTGATATTAATTAGATTGTTAAATATTTGTTCAATGTCAGTGTAATTTAATTAAATAAAAGTCACTACATAACTATGCATGACTGTAGCTCGAGGCTCATTAATTTGATAGAACTCAATCTTGTCAAGTTCCTATGAAAACATTGAGTATGAAAAATATCTTCATCTGGAGTATGTTTAGGCAGAAATATTTTATGTAACATATCTCCATAAAATTTTGAATAGTAAATCATAAACAAATTGTGAAATTTGTGCAGCATTTTGCTATGCCATAAAAGTAAAATTGTTCACATTGTCATACTGTTTAGACGACATACGTAATGTATGATGCATGCAAGATTGTTCCCTAAATTCACACAAACATGCAGAGCAACCTATACAATGATCGCCAAGAAAAATGTGAATCACCGCATAGTGACTAACCCGCATTAAAAAAAAATGTCAAGCACTGCATGTAATGATTCACTTCTCAGACCTGACATTTGATTTTTGAAGGGGCAAGGCCAGTAAAAAGGGCACTACCATTAGAATATCAGAAAATTCTATGGGAGCATGTGTGAGGAAAACCAAGGCCAACAGCAGAGCAAAACAGGCCATGTCCTCCACGGCCTACATTGTGTACATGTACATGAAATTCTACGCTCGACTTCTACATGTTTCAGATGGCAGTGTCATACGAACAATGTAATTTAGCCTGTGTTACGACTGTATTTTATGAAGTGACAAAACAACAAGTTTATCAAAAGGAGCTCTTTGATCTTTGAAGCCTTGCCTCAATGGCAAGGGAGGTAGTTGCCTCACCAGAGATTTTCTTGACCCCCACTTCAAACCCCCCCCCCCCCATCCCAGTTTCCCAAATCAATAAATAGTGTGTAAATATAGACTGAACATTTTATTCTTGGTATTCCGAGTCAAGGGGTCATCCAAAATTGTCAATATTTTAGTTGCTAACCTCCTTCAATAACTGGCTAGACACTCTGCTCAATGCATCAATATCCATCATTAGTAGTGGGATTGAAGTCTGCTGAGTGCAACAAGATCTTTTGGTCTCTGCTCACTTAACAAGATCCAACATAATTAGGTGTTCGTGCGACAGTGCAAACACCTCTTTGAAATTGTTTGTTTTTTGGTGTTTTTTTTTTACATTTGTTACTTGATGTTGTGTTCAGCATGGTTATTTAATGTCAACAGTACTGTGTCCCAAGGTTAGCCTTTCGTCAAGGCCCACGTGGCAACCGAAAAAAGACCAAGCATGCAAGGAGCGGACGCTCCAAGGGCCTTTACAAGTCCATTCTGTGGTTTTCTTTATATTTCTCTACCAATTAACCAGTTCGCGTCGGGAATAAAAAAGTTTTTCTGGGCCCCTGTGGCGGGTTTCTTTTCCCCACACACACGTTAATGGAAGCTTCCACAGCGGGTGGCCGGCACTTCTCAGCATGTCACCGTACACGCGTGGCTCAACCGAGCATGCATACAAATATTCCAGAGTTTCCTATGGCGTGTTTAGACGATCTCCGATCCGCGGTGCAAAAAAAATTGCATGTATACACGGCCTCCGACGCGAACTGGTTAAGTAACTAATTTGTTATGGTATTACTTATTTAAATATAGACAATCACAATATTTCGATAATGGTGATTGGTTTAAATAAATTTGCATCTAGATAAATTATTGATTTGGCTGTTTTATGAATAATTCAGTAGGAGCGTCCTCGGAATGGACTGGGTCAAGGTGCTCGCGTGCATTGTCTTTTTTCAGGTGTTGTGTTCTGGGTTTCTGTGTGCGCCTTAACTCAAGTCTATCCCAGTGTTTTCCCATTACTGGCCAGCCAGACCAGTCAGCTTAACTGTTAACTACATGTAGTCCCTACAACTTGTCCGCTAGTTATTCACATCGTGGCCGAGCGGTCTAGCTTACCGGATTCAAGTTCTGGTGTTAGCAACATAATGTGGGTTCGAATCACGGCCATGACACTTGTGTCCTTGAGCAAGACACTTAATCATAATTGCTTCTTTCCACCCAGGGGTTAAATGGGTACCTGTGAAGGCAGAGTTGGTTTGCTCTATATGCGCTAGAAATGGCAGCAATTGAGTTGTATACTCCCCAGGGAGCTGAGATGGTTTCAGGAATGATTTATGAGCCTTATGATCAGGGATAATAATATAATGCGCCTTGAGCACCACTTAGTTGGTGGATACGTGCGCTATATAAATCCACACATTATTATTATTATTATTATCGTTCACAAGCCAATTTTGATTTGTTTTATACACAATTTTGATTTGTGTACGTGTTTTTTTTATTATTGGAACAAGACTAAATTTCCCATACACAAAGTACATGTGTGGTGGCTAAGAGAGCAAATGTTCATACATTCCAGTTGATCCATGCAATTTCGGCTGCAATTGGACATTGTTTCATTGCAAAAAAAAAGAAAAGAAAACTAAGCATGCTGACGCACAGGTTAGCAGGTCTGAGAATTTTTTTTGTATACCATGCTCGATATGCGTCCGAGTGTTCCCTCCCACCCCCCCCCCAAATGTCCCTATACACTAACACTTGTTCTATTGTTAACGGACCTCTCCCCCCCAAAAAAAAAAATCCTCTAAAGAATTCCTAAGATTCCTGGAACACAATAGGAGACACAATGGGAGTGGGGTGCACTATGCCGCATATCCAGTTTTTTTTTGCCTTATGCACATGTACATAAATGTATCAATTTTTTTTTATTGGGCAAGAATTATCTTGCCAACCACGCCCAGAGATGCCAACATTACAAATTGAAAAAGAGTAATTCGCCACGGTGCATCCGCCTCGGACACGAAATTACCCCCTTTTCAAACCTCACACTCAAGGCTTTACATTTTTATAAATCGTAAAAATTGATAGGATCATACAATCATAATTGGACTCAATAAATAGTAAAAATTATGCCCAAATCGTAAATGTTGGCATCTCTGAACGCCTTTTGGCTGATAACTATTTCTCCTAAAGACCACACCCATTAAATTACTTCTGCAGGATCTACATGTATATGGCTAGTATAAAAATCAAACACTTTCCTGGCCCAGCAGAATAACGGATACAGGTAGGTCTAATGTTCTCACCAAATGTTAACATCCAGGCTCAAGAAGTCATGGTTTTGTGATTACAAGGTGTAACTTAAAACTAGTCTGGTTGTTACTTTCTGGAAAGAATGTTGTATCCAACCGCCACTTTTTAAGGGGTTTTGGGGAATTTTTTTGCAACCACTAACCAGTTAAAAAATAGATTTTTTGGGGGTACAGAAAGCGAAAACTATCTTTAAAATCCACTTTCACGATGGTTTTGTTTCAGACTTTAACCCTCCTATGCCCAGGCTGATATTTGGCCCAGTAAGCACTGCACCCACAGACAGTCACTTGAGTATTTTTGGTTGCATTGCCAATTGGTACATGTAGGTCAAACCACAGAGTCACACAGAGCTGTGTATACATGTATGTACTGTCGAGTGGTTTTGGTTTGACCTATCCTAGCCACATGTCCTTGCATTTATTTGAGTGCACTGCACAAAGTCAATGGGTTGGGAGTTACATACAAATTTTGAGTGTCTTTGATTGGTTTTGGTTTGACCTCCTATCACAGCCACATGTGCTTGCATGTATTTGAGTGCACTGCACAAAGTCAATGGGTTAAGAGAGACATACACATTTTGAGTGTCTTTGATTGTTAAACCTATAGGAGGGTCCCTTCTAAAAAAAATCCAAGACAAGATCAGACTGACATGACTGAGGAAGTCATCGTATACCAAAAATGCCTAATTTTTCAAGAAATAAATATCCTGGAATAATTTGAAGTATATGTCCATCATCATCCATATATTCTCCGCCTTACTGGGTAGGTAATATTACATTATTGGTTATATTGAATGGGAAAAAGTGGCGGTTGGATAGAACATTCTACCCTCCTTTCTTAAGGGGAAAACAAGTTACTGATGTTTACTTGAAGTTGGAAATAATAATAATAATAATAATGAACATTTGTAATGCGCCGGTATCCGTCAAAAGAGACGCTCATGGCGCAGTGACACATCAGTGTAAACAATAAAACAAAATACATGGTAAGAACAATGCAATATAAAATTACAAGGTTATAAATTATACTGTATATGATGTACGTACATTCAATATTCAAGGTACACCACCTATTTTATTCACTAAATCTAGAGTTGCAATTAACCCCTTCACCTCGAACGAACTCAACACAGCAATACAGTGCCAATGGCTTTCCATATAATATCTGGCAGGAAATTTATAGCAGTAATGAGTGTTACGAGTCTCAATCTAAAAATAGCTGAAACACCTGTCTTCAATCTATTTTATTTTTTTTAATAAAAATGTCTAACAAACATTACAGACACTACAACAAGTAATATTACTGTTAGAGAATCAGTAGCAAGCATTCATCATTTCTTAAGCCTCCTACTTTAGCCGAACTTTAGTGGCAAGTAGCTATAGTGGTCAAAACCAGTCACCTGCCCGTTTTGACTGATGACCCAAATGTGCACACAGGGGCATTTTTGACTGGTTTTGACTGTCATTTTGACCACGTAAATTAATTTCATTTCAACAATAATAATGTATTTCAGTAATAATGTACAGCGCTCTGATACCTTGTTTAACCCTCCTATGGTTTGACCTTTCAAAACCTTTCAAAATCTGCTTACTGGCAAAATGGCTATCAATAATGTATGAACCCTTTAAAACCCTCCAGAATTTGTTGCTACTGAACTACCACACCTTTCAATACCCTTTGAAAGGTATTGAAACATTTCAACACCAGTTTGTTCAGAGAGTTGTTTCACCTTTCGAAACCTTTCATAGGTCCCTTTTGTCAGACAGTTTTCTCACCTTTCAAAACCCTTCAGTACAGCAAACTTGAAAGGTTTTGAAAGGTCTGACAATTCTATGGCAAACTGCACTGTACATAGGAGGGTTAATAAGAGCGCTTTAAAATGCCTGACATTATTATTATTATTAAAATAAATTAACAAGAAAATAACAGTCACATAGGTTTTCACCACCTACATGTAAGATGGCGCTCCAAAATATCACCATGCAACGAATTCAGACAGCAATTTTATAAATGCTTTGCCGGGTGATGCGACACATGTTTCACCTTAGAAATTCCAATTTCAGGTAAAATAAAGTCCACTAAACACAGAAATGCATGATTATAAGGAAACCCCTGGGATATTAAGGTCCACAAATTACATTTTTTATGATAAACTAGGCCTACTTTGCATTGTTATGAAGAAAACATACAAATTGCATTATTTCATGACTTACTGCACTGATTTCGAATCTGAAAAGAGCACACGGCACAGTGTTTATTTTTCTATCCCTTTGACCTTTTAAACCAAGTTAATAGACCATTTTAAACTGGTTTAAATGACCGTTTGGAAAGAATGTCGGGAAAGAATGTCGTATCCGGCCGCCACTTTTTAAGGGCTTTTTTGGAATTTTTTTGCAACCACTAACCAGTTAAAAAATCATTCTATCGATTTTTGGTGGTACAGAAAGCGAAAACTACATGTATCTTTAAAATCCACTTTTATGATGGTTTTCGGACTTGATTTCCCTTCTAAAAAAATCCTCCCCTTCAGAAAATAGAAGGATCCTATTATAGTTGCCACTACGCATGTACAATGACTGTTGGTCACTAATTGTGGAGTTGACAAGATCAGACTGACATGACTGAGGAAGTCATCGTATACCAAAATGCCTGATTTTTTTCATGAAATAAATATCCTGGAATAATTTGAAGTATATGTCCATCATCATCCATATGTTCTCCACCTTACCAGGTAGGTAAGATTACATTATTGGTTATATTTAATGAAAAATAGTGGCGGCCAGATACGACATTCTACCCGAATGTTGTATCCGACCGCCACTTTTTAAGGGTTTTGGGGGATTCTTTTGCAACCACTAACCAGTTAAAAAATGATTCTATCGATTTTTGGGGGTACAGAAAGCAAAAACTATCTTTAAAATCCACTTTTAATGATGTACAATGATGTATATGTACAATGGCTGTGTCGGTCACTAACAGGGGAGTTGACAAGATCAGACTGACATGACTGAGGAAGTCATCATATACCAAAAATGCCCGATTTTTCATGAAATAAATATCCTGGAATAATTCCAGAATAATTCTAGAATAAATATTCTGGAATAATAAGTATTCATCATCATCCATATGTTCTCTACCTTACTACTAGTTAGGTAAGATTACATTATTTAATATTGGTTATATTGAATGAGAAAAAGTGGCGGTCGGATACGACATTCTACCCAAGTACTGAAGACGTAGATTCTTGAAGTTTTACCTTCACTTCAGAATATAAAATGCACTGCCAACAGAGACTGCATAGGCACAAACTTACCAGCAGTAGTCCTACCACAAAACTATGAAATGCGGAAACTTACCACACTCTGTAAAAACTGCAATCCCTGTTTTCAACTTTTAAGGCCTTTTACCAGGCCTCAAATAATCGAAGGCATCTGCTCATTACCCTCGATAAAATTTAGCCGAGTTTTAAAAATCCACACAGTGACTTGGATTGGATTAATTGAACGCGCTGATATGTTGTGTCGAGAAGTGTATGCGAAACACATGTAATTCAAAGGTACACTCCTACTTTTTGTGCTGGTTCCTAAATACTTCCCTTTACTAACCACAGAGCACCAGCTATGATTTCAGGTATGGTGCACCAAACATAATTGCCCTCCATTCAGTCTTATATATTTTTCGCACAATTTCTATCTGCGAATTCAGTGTTAAGAGGGTACACATAATAAATTTGTCTTAACTTTAAATTATTAACGTTCAATCAAAGTAAAGCAATACAACCAAATACATTTTAAATTGGTTTAAAACATTTCGAATTCGTAGGTGAAATATTTGTTCGAATTAGCACTCCATAGACCGTTTCGTACTACCTGTAGTTGGTACGATTTAGTGTTTGTCGATTAGGTTTATGCATAGACGTACATACGTGATCACACAAGCCATAATTTCCCGCTGTTTCACCACTAAGGCACTAAACTTTTCCCGACAGTAGGTATTAGGTTTGTATGTTTTTACGCTTTTGAGAAGATTGGTGAAATAACATTTAAATGAGATTGAAACCAGAGAAATCTAATGTTTTGCTGTTGTCTGCATATTCATAATGAAAATTCTCTGGGCCGTATGAGTATGACCATGATTATTCCATTAGGCATTAGGCCTACTTACTAGCCTAGGCATAAATAATGAAAATTCAGTAATTCCATTAAACAGTTAACGTTAAACTTACCTGGGGATTTTCCCAGAAATATAGAGTGGTTTCCTTTCCTACGTACTACCTTGGTTATTGTTGGTTATTGTTAGCCCCAAAAATAGTGCCGGTCTCTGGAAATCCTGCCTTATTCTAGAACCTACTTACCTAGGCTCCTACCATGCCTACCTAGCCCTATGTCCAAACAATGTTTTTATTGAAATTTCAATGTTTGAAATGCACAGTTTTAATCCTATTTAACATTAACATTGGTGCTAACTGTTAAAAGTAGGGTTTTCAGTTCGTACGTGCTTGACCGAATCCCTCCACACGCACAGCGCATCGCCCGCAACAAAAAACATCAACATTTTAAATCAATTTTTTTTACTACTTTTACCTATCGAAATCTTACATGTAGGCTAATAATAATAATAATAATAATAATAATGTATAGATTTATATAGCGCACGTATCCACCAACTAAGTGGCGCTCAAGGCGCATTATATTATTATCCCTGCTCATAAGGCTCATAAGGCTCATAAATCATTCCTGAAACCATCTCAGCTCCCTGGGGAGTATACAGCTCAATTGCTGCCATTTCTAGCGCATATAGAGCAAACCATCTCTGCCTTCACAGGTACCCATTTAACCCCTGGGTGGAGAGAAGCAATTATGGTTAAGTGTCTTGCTCAAGGACACAGGTGTCACGGCCGGGGCTCGAACCCACACTCTGCTGCTGGCAACACCAGAACTTGAGTTCAGTGCGCTAGACCGCACGACAATCCACTTTACGTGCATTATACAACCCACAGGACCCTGACGGCTTACGTCCCATCCGAAGGACGAAGCAATTATGGTTAAGTACCTTGCTCAAGGACACAAGTGTCACGACCGGGGCTCGAACCCACACCCTGCTGCTGGCAACACCAGAACTTGAGTTCGGTGCGCTAGACCGCTCGGCCACGACACTCGGCTAATAACTCATTGGAAAGCTTATAGTTTCAGCTATCCAACAATGTACATAAAATAGCAATCGGAAGTACGTGCGAAAGCCTAGGTTTTTATGAATGAACCACTCTCGTCCCGCCCAGCCTTTCGCGAAGTGTTCCGAGATCGGGCGCATTCAGCCCGTAAAATTTGCCGCGCTCTGCTGAGGGCGTCCACTTCGGAGCTGTCTCCGCGCCCGAGTACATTGTGATTGACATGAAAACGGGTTTCCCTATTGAGTCAAAGGGCTCCTTTACATACCCATGCTTGCTCGATCTCCACAGCTACTCTACAACCGAAGTTACGAAGAGATAAAAAGTAAACACCGTTTTTTCGAGGTGAAATCTTCAAGTTGAAAGGTAAGAGCAGTGTCTGAATTAATTTTACACCTCTTTTCTATCATATGTGAAAGTTTTGAGCCGTAATTTTGTTTAGTTTTGAGCGGAGAGTGTATTTTTTACACCCTTTCAAAAGCTCTTATGAGGGAAACGAGCACGAACGCTGTGCGTGTGTACCACGGTGTGTGTAGGCTGATTCAACGGTTTTGTTGCCATTAGGGATGTACACAGTGTATGGACAGTCGCGCTTCATCGAATGCTGTATACTTGATTAAATAAAACAGGATTCCTCAAAAAACTACTCGTCCGATTTTCTTGATTTAAAAACCATTGTATTTCTTTCATTAAGACCTTTAATTTGATATAAATATTGAGCATATTGGTTTAGGAATAATTTTTCACCTGAAAACCCTATTAAAAGTGTTAGGAGTTACTGGTTAGTTCGCTAACCGTTTACTGAATCTTTTACTGCCGGTTAACCGGTTAACCGGTTAGATCATCGGTAAATGGCACAATGTGTATACATTGTCAATCAAAAAGCATCAGTAAACTTCCCACAATGATTGTTTTTAAATAACCAATCCGGCAAAAAAGAAAGGCTAACGTGTTAGACAATAAAATGTACAGCAAATTCTTCAAAATTTGTTGGTCGTATTTTTTAAATATTGGTTTCAGTTAGCCAGTTATCAAATTTATGAACGGTTAGTGTAATTTCGGTCGGTTAACCATCCCAGCGTTAATTCTGTTATTATTAACCCTCCTACTATTGCTGCACTTTAGTGGCAAGTTGCTAAAGAGGTCAAAATCAGTCAACTGCCCGTTTTGACTGTTGACCCAAATGTGCGCACAGGGGCATTTTTGACTGGTTTTTACTGTCCTTTTGACCACCCTCAACAATACAAGACAATGCATTTACCAGTCAAAAACGGTTGACTCATTTTGACCTGTAAATGTACTTACTACACGTAAGGTTTGACAGTGTTTGACTTTTAAGTGCACTAGATATACCTTGGCAAGTATATCAACATTTTGACTGATTTTGACTCTTGTAATAGTAGTAGGGTTAACTTTGGCATTTCAGTTTGTGAAATTTCAAATAGAGTCTGCTGATTTTGTGTAGCTGTTTTGGTGTATTCTTGAAATACAAGTTCAGATTTTGTTTGTGCAGGTGGGGCAAGGGCTAAGGATACGTAGGAATATCCAGTGACTGGCCCTATTTCTGGGGAAAGGCTCTGAGAAGAATCTATGGTGACAATTGATCTAGCTAGGATGATCCTAACGTTTTGTATGTTATACTAACAATTTGTCGCATCAGTGCAACAAGGTCGTATCATAGTTACGACCTTGTTGCAGACATGGATTTTGTTCAGTGCAGCAAGGTCGTATCATAGTTACGACCTTGTTGCAGACATGGATTTTGCTCAGTGCAACAAGGTCGTATCATAGTTACGACCTTGTTGCAGACATGGATTTTGCTCAGTGCAACAAGGTCGTATCATAGTTACGACCTTGTTGCAGACATGGATTTTGCTCAGTGCAACAAGGTCATACACTCACTGGCCATAAGTATTGCAACACACACCAAAGTTCAGTTTGGAGAACTGTGTTACAATAATTTATTTTATTTTATTTACACTACTTAAGACTTCTTGAAAGTGCCTGTGTTTTGAAGTCAGTGTTCTTTTTTACTGTTCTTGCTCGGAAATTATGTAATACACGATCGATGAAATCAGATTAAATGATCATCTCACCTGTTAATGTAAAGTGCTATTTTGAGCATGTTGCAATACTTTTGGCCAGTGAATGTATCTTTTTTCTATTGTTTTAAGATATGACCTTGTTGTTCTGACAGGACGGATTGATCTTGATGCATTGAACAGTACTCTCTTCAATTCAATACTTGATGTTCATACTTGCTTTACTCAACAAGTTCCATTTCCATCTCCCAATATGAGGGACCCAAGTTGTGGAACTCACTGAGTGATTCATTAACAATCCTACAATCAGTGCAATTATTGAAACAACCCATTCAGGCCACTCCAAGCTGTTGCAGTTGTTGCCAGTGGCCTCCTATGGTTACCCTTCGGTGCACTGTCACACCACTGAGATTGCAGGGTAAGGTGTCTCCCATTAACACTCCTACAATCAGTGCAATTATTGAAACAACCCATTCAGGCCACTCCAAGCTGTTGCAGTTGTTGCCAGTGGCCTCCTATGGTTACCCTTCTGTGCACTGTCACACCACTGAGATTGCAGGGTAAAGTGGTCTCCCATTAACCCTCCTACAATCAGTGCAATTATTGAAACAACCCATTCAGGCCACTGCAAGCTGTTGCAGTTGTTGCCAGTGGCCTCCTATGGTTACCCTTCGGTGCACTGTCACACCACTGAGATTGCAGATTTTAAAGTGGTCTCCCATTGATACATTGTAGGCCATACTAATGTGTTCAAACAACCAGCTACAACCAGCTGACCATGTATTTTGACTGTAAACACACCCATACAAAACCACTGAAGACTGTGGTTTGTAATGGCCTTCAGTGTGTGTTGAGTATGTAATCGGAGATGGTCTTATTTACAGTGGCCTTGGGTGGCACTGGATTGATTTTGTAAGATTACTTGGAAAAGGACAGCAGTGGCTTGTATACTTCAAAGGTTGGTGAATAACATTGGAAACTTGGTGGATCGGAGTGGCCTCCATGTGAAGTAGGGTTCAGAAGCTGTACAAATCTCCTTTAACACCCTTGTATACATGCAGTCTCCAAAATGCTGCAAAAAAACAAACTGCTAAGTACACAATGCTTTTTGTATGCATGCCTCAAAATATTGCATACTGTACACAAGAATGGTACATGGATACCCCAAAATGCCCCTGGGTATGGGACAAAAACCAAACTGTTCTGACCTTCACACAGTATGTGTATACCGCAAGTTACTGCACTGGTTTATTTCAAGTTAGCCTTGCAATGAAACAAAGCAGGTGGCTGCTTCAGTTTACCTCATCTCTCTGAAGAGCCTTGGGCTATGCCATTAATCATTAGATAAGAAAGTGTGTACCACAATATGTCCCAGTTGAGACATTTTGAAGTATGGGTCCACTTTGTAAAGAACTACACTGATAATAGGAGGGTTAACTTAGGTGACATGATCAAACAAATAGGGCCAGTCTTCTTTTCTAGGTGCACCACTGACTGTTACCTTGTTTTATTATTAAACAGTACTTTGCTTGTTGATTGGTCGTTAGCAGACAAAACAAAAGAAGAACATGGTAGAAGGAGGGTTCAAGCCCGGCGATAAGGTGTTCGCTAAGATGAAAGGATGGCCCCACTGGCCGGCAAGGGTGAGTCAGTCATAGCCGCACCTCGTGGACTTATGTTCATTTTGCTGATAAAAGAGTGGACAAATGTGCTACGCTGTGGCTAGCATTTATCATCACAATCGGAGCAGACTTTCAACAGGGCATGGAAACGGTGAACACAGTGACTGAAAATTACTGGCTCGTTTATGCAGCAGCAACGCGAAATATGACCTTTATCATGTGGGGTATTATTTTCAGTCACTGAGTTAATCTAAAGCTAGCACTCTGATTCAATGCCCTGTTGATCGTGACGGTACCGTCCCTTCAATTCTATTATACTGACCCTCTATTCCAGCTGTTCAGTCACAGTCAGTGCATGTAATGCCTGACACGATGAATGCATCTCATTATAAAGACAGCAGTTGCTACCTATGTAACTAATACTAAACCTAACATCTAAAGCCAAACCTACACACTCCACACCACCTAGTGTGACAGTACCAAGAGTAATCTACCTACCAAGAGAAACTTCTTACCAAGGGACCATGCAACAGGGTCATACAGAACAACAACAGATGAATGTACTATTACCATAAGCCTCTTCGCAAATAGCACTGTGTGCACGCTCAAGTCATTTGCATTAATGAAAGCTGCCCAGCTAATGACAACATACTACAAAACCAACAACAGTTAGCCATGCTTTTCATTGATTTTGTTCAGATTAACCCTAACTCCCTAGGCCCATTTGCTTGCACATAACCTGAATCCTCCAAAAATCCTTCAGTAGTAAAGCAAGCACGTGACATGTTATGCACACGTGTGTTTCTAATCTGTGATACATATGTACATGGCCAGGGACCCTCCCTGCATGCATGGAGCAATGAACAGTGTCCACTGACCCAAGCACTGACCTTGCAATCACTACAACAAACATGAACGTACATCTACCATGGAAAGGCAAGTATGCCTAATAACCTCAATCCTCCAAAATCCTTCACTTTAGCAAAGAGCATGTAGCATGTAACCTCAATTCTTCAAAATCCTTCACTTTGGCAAAGAGGATTTTGGAGGATTTGGGAAGGTTAGGGTTAATAATGCAACTGTAGATTGTTCAGTTATAAACTACGCAGAAACATACAAGGAAATGTGAAGGATGATCATCAGCTACACTGAGATGCATAATACATAAATAGATTGTGGTTCTTAATATATCTCCTGATACCCATCCAAGAGACAATTCTCCCGTCGATGCCATGCCCCTGCAATAACTGACAAATCCAATGTGTACATTCATAAACCATGTACAAAAAAGACACATGCTTCATAAAATCATGCTCGTCTTAGATAGTGGCATTATATTATGCACCTATCCCGTAAGCCGATACGTAATACGAGCACGCATTGGTAGTACGCGCATTCTTTTTGCTACTTGTGGTTCCAAAGCTAGCGTACATTTGTGTGTAATTTAACCTAATAATTCCTTGATTTTAACATTCAAAAGCGATTCTTGAGGCAGATATTTACCGTGTTAATAAGATTTGGAGTCTTTACAGCACATTTGTTAAATGCAAGTCCCAAGCTTTCTAATTTCTTGCGTAAATCCTCAAAGAAAAGGGTGGTCAATGCATTTCCAATGGGCCTCTGATGATCGTTGGAGCCAGCACGAGCGAAGTGGGCGTGGTTTAATGCTGTTCATTCAATCTGATTGGTCAATGAGGGATTTTGATTGACAGCTGTAGTTTGGCCAATTTGTGAAGTACACGTCTATGAAAACAGCCACTGGTTGTCATGGTAATTGATGTTTCCCTGTCCTCATATCCCTTAGATTGATGAGGTTCCAGAGAGAGGAGTGAAGCCACCGCCACACAAGCTGCCAATCTTTTTTTACGGAACTCACGAAACGTAAGTAACATTCCACAGATACAAAAGGTGCGTCCTTTGTGGATAGAAAGATCTGAAGCTTTGTTGGGATCTAAATATTTTCCATTTTTTAACCCTCCTACTATTGATGCACTTTAGTGGAAAGTTGCTGTTGAGGTCAAAACCAGTCAGTCAACTGCCTGTTTTGACTGTTGACCCAAATGTGCACACAGGGGCATTTTTGACTGGTTTTTACTCTCATTTTGACCACCCTGAACAATACCAGACAATGCTTTTACCAGTCAAAAACAGTCGACTCATTTTGACCTGTAAATGTACTTACTACACGTAAGGTTTGACAGTGTTTGACTTTTAAGTGCACTAGATATACCTTGAGAAGTATATCAACATTTTGACTGATTTTGACCCTTGTAGTAGTAGGGTTAATGTATATGACATAAAACACAATAAAGGGGGCCACTTTGAATCCGTCACATTGTTATTTATTTTTAAGTACCTGAAACCAAGCAAAAAGTGTTTCAACATGTGAATGGACATGCAGGCTTATACTAGAACTAATTTGAGTTGATTTATTTTATTTTATTTAAAAAAAAATTTTTTTTTTACCCTCAAATTTCCATAAAAATTGGACGGAAAAAGTTACCTCACTTTTCTGTCCATTTGTTGATGGAAATTTTAGGGTAATTAAAAAAATAATAGTAATAATCAAATCAAATTATCTTTAGGATAAGCATGCATGTCTATTCAAATGTTGAAATTCTTTTTGGGTGGTTTCAGATATTAAAAAAGAAATTACAACCATTAGAAAAACTGCTAATGTGACGGTAGGAAAGTGGCCCCCTTTATTGTGTTTTATGTCATATGCATTCATATTTCATGAGGATTGATAAATTTGTCATAAATAGTCTCTTGGAACATTTCAGCTCCATCAGTACACATATTTCTGAGAACATTATGAAAAATAAATTTCAGGTTAAAGTCAATGATGGGCAGTGCTTTTTCCATCAGCAGACAAATGTACCCCTTTTTTATGTTTTCCCTCAAAATTATTTTATTATTTCTGCAATGAGAATACCTCAGACAGAATGATTCCGCAAGGTGTTTGATAACATCACAAGCTGTTTTTAGGTAAATCTGTTTTCATTCTTTGAAAATTACCAAAAGTATCTAAAGGGACATTGGGCCCAATCCTCTGAATATTAACATTGAAACTCATGTTTTCAAGTTCAATTTTTTACAATGTTGGTTTTAATTATTATATATTTTTTTTTACAGAGCTTTCATGTTACCCAGAGATCTGTACCCCTACGAAAAATTTAAATCCAAATATGGCCACTGCCATAAAAAGCACAAAGCGTTTAACCTGGGGCTCATAGAAATCATCGAAAATCCAGATGTCATGTATTCAGGACAGGTAAGAGATGATTAGAATTGTTCGTTTTCAGATATCGATACAACTTTTCAGCTCTATTGAGGGAGCCCCTCTTGCAACCAGCAGCTTCTTGTCGGGGCATTTAGCTTATCGCTGGTTAGCGTACGTGATTGAATCCATTCACATTTTAACCCTCCTACAGTCGGTGCAATTTTTTTAACAACCCGTTCAGGCCACTCCAAGCTGTTGCAGTTGTTGCCTTCTGTGCACTGTCACACCACTGAGATTGCAGGGTAAAGTGGTCTCCCATTGATACATTGCAGGCCATACTAATATGTTCAAACAACCAGCTACAACCAGCTGTAAACCTGACCATGTATTTTGACTGTAAACACACCTATACAAAACCACTAAAGACTGTGGTTTGTAATGGCCTTCAGTGTGTGTTGAGTTATGTTAATCGGAGATGGTCTTATTTACAGTGGCCTTGGGTGGCACTGGATTGATTTTGTAAGATTACTTGGAAAGGACAGCAGTGGTTTGTATGCTTTAAAGGTTGGTGAAGAACATATTGGAAATTTGGTGGATCGGAGTGGCCTCCATGTGTAGTAGGATTAATGTTAACAATTACCCAGAAAGAGTTTTGCTAGATGCATTTATGGACTTTTTTGTTGTTGCACACCATCAGTTTCAGAAAATGGAAGTGCAAAGTGCCTCGGACTAGGGAGACTGGGTACATTTTTGCAACTAGAGGGCTACAAGGTCTATGGTTCCCGTATTACCATTGACGTGAATATATTATGGGTTGTGTCATCGCCGAATGGTTCAGTGCATGCCATGTCATTCATCTACATGATACACCACCAGAACACACTAAATATTTAAAGTTACAACATTGGTATTTAGTAACATACACACATTTGAACCCTCTAGTTTTCAAGAAATATATCATAAAACCACATTGTGAATGTTTCTTCACAGTAGGTACCCGCATTTTTGATAGAAAGCGGGCACGCTTTTTCTTTGTCCGTACCCTAGATCCACATCCCGTTGGCATAATTTAAGTTTACCAGTCGATCAATTTTCTTTGGCAATAGCAACCAGCTTCCACGTCTGAGGAAGAGGACGTAGGAGAGGAGCAAGAGCAGGAACAGGAGGAACAGGAAGAACAGGAGGAGCTAGAGGAGGAGGAGGCTGAAGACGATGAGGTACAAGAGTCATCGGAAGAAGATAAACCCGTCCCCAAGAAAACCAAAACCAAGGCGGAGAAGAAAGCCTCGACAAGAAAACGGAAATCTAGCGTCGACACTTCAAAGGTAATCGTGAAGACGTGTATTGTTGACAAATTGAGTCTAGCAAGAATGAAGAAACTGCCAACCAAAGGGCTGGATAGTTCAGATGGTAAAGCTAAGTTAATCCGGAGGTTGCTGGTTCAAATGCCATATCACTTTTTTTTGCTTTTATTCCTCAAAAAAATTATTTATCAGGGATGCCAGTTTTCCGGCTATTGCCGGAATTCCGACTTTTTCATATTTTTCTCAAAGAAATCCGGCACTCCGTCTTTCGTCCGGCCCTTTACAGAGCACACTGAGTTCGTCTTGGTTATCAAGACGTTCTTACCTATTCTTTTTTATGCCATCGCATAATACACTTGGACATTTCACCGACAGAGGGCGTTCGATAGTAGCGAGATAACGAGTGACGTCTTGAACTATAGCCAATTGCTCGGCCATATTAGAAACGGTGCGTGTGGGTCTGTGTGTGTGTTGTATACGATGCATTGTATACATGGTGATCGCAACGTGATCATAAAGATTGCGTTTCGCAGGCAGCATTTTCTGAAATTTTTGACTGATTTTACTCAACTTGGCTACCATAATGGATTTCGGAAGAGGTGTGGATCTGAAAAATATCGATGCTAGTGTAAAGAACAGGTTCATTTGGCGTTGGCGTGAATCAAAAGACAACGAGGGATATATTTTTTTCCATGTGCAAGTGTGAACGTTTCGCTCTTCCCTTGCGGGAATTTTTGTTTTCCGGCTCTGGAGCAAAGAGCTACTGGCATCACTGATTTATGTACCTAGTCATGTTTCTCTTTTAGAGTATTGGATGATTGGGCATCTAAAACTGGTGGGGTGATCCCTGGCATATTTTGGGTTTCATGGCTTCTGACTAGCTCCCCTAGAACACAGATATTGGAAGGCTGGGGTACTGCCAATCACAGAGTTAGAGTTAGTTGGTGAGAGCCGGTACGTTAATCCGGAGGTTGCAGGTTCAAATCCCTTGTGAATTATTGGACTGAAAGTGGATGCTTTTGAAAACTTAAAGATGCAATCTCATCATGCTTTTTGCGAGCCTTTAACCCTAACTCCCTAGGCATTGTATTAAAACAATAAAAATCCTTCAAAATCCTCCAACTGGCTTTGTTGTCTAGGGAGTTAGGATTAACCCTCCTACTATTGCTGCACTTTAGTGGCAAGTAGCTGTAGTGGTCAAAACCAGTCAACTGCCTGTTTTGACTGTTGACCCAAGTGTGCACACAGGGACATTTTTGACTGGTTTTTACTGTCATTTTGACCATCCTGAACAATACCAGACAATGATTTTACCAGACAAAAACAGTCGACTCATTTTGACCTCTAAATGTACTTACTACACGTAAGGTTGGAAAGTGTTTGACTTTTAAGTGCACTAGATATACCTTGGCAAGTATATCAACATTTTGACTGATTTTGACCCTTGTAGTAGTAGGAGGGTTAATGTATATTTTCACTGATGTTTGATCCTGATTAAAAACAATGCTCACATGCGCAATCATCATAATGGACTCAACTGACCATAAAATTCTCTGACCGTCAAATAATTGTTCAGTCCTTCAAGCACACCTTTGATGACGATGCGTGTGCGCACCAACAGTGCTCCACATCGGGATCAAATATCAGGTAAATTTACATTAAAACGCACAATGAGAATGGATCATCTGAAATGTGGAGGAACACCAATGTGGTTTTTATAAGGCCAAAAAAGTATCTGGTTTCTCGTCGTAGGTCAGCTTCAAAATTGGTGTAGTGACACTTTCTTTTTTTTTTTTTTTTTTTTTTTGAATATTTTTTCTTTTTTTGCAATCAATGAAATATGTGAAACATATATACGCGGTTACTGGAGCCAGACCACATTTCCCATACGCAAAGTATGGTAGCTAAACCCCTTTTCACACTACAGAGCCAATTCCCGGGGAAAAAAATTCCTAGGAAATTCCCGGGAGTTTTTAACCCCACCAACACCCCAGCGACCGTTCACACTGTACCTATCTGGTCACTCCCGGGAACAATATTTCCCGGGAAATATGCACGGTCGTTTCACACTCGCGAGCAAATCCCGGGAAATGCGCTAACTGAATCGGCCCGCACGGAAGTTGAAAATGTTGTGGGCGGAAGTCCAATCCCAGAATGCCACACGCTCAAGGTGACGGCCAGGTTGTTGTGACTGTTTCCCATGCATCACGTCGTGACCAAAATGGCTCCTTCAAACGTGTCATCACATCATCTTCGCATGCTATTATTATACCAATAATTGTGAGTTAACTGAATGTTAGCGAAGACACGTAATGCCACACGCACGCCGCTTGGCATGCAGGTATACACGCGCTTGAAAAAAGGAAGACTGGTACCTAACCATGCGGACATTATTAATACACGTAAATGATATGGATGCTTAACATGGCCTTGTCCGCAACAATTCTTTTATTCAATTCTAAAACCATTTATTTGGTCACATTCTATAAAACTAAATATATCGTGTTATTTACAGATGTAGACATTTATATTTTAAGAAGGAAAGTTTCAAAAGTACTGAAAGACAACACTGGATATTAGTGCGCGAACTATTTGGCGCGCTATTTGTGATCTCGCTGACCTTTCAAGACATGTTGACGTCCCAACATCCGCGACGCGAAAGTGGGGTAAGTTAAACCCGCTTTCGTTTCACACTAGTTGCTATTTCCCGGGAAAAACACTTTTTCCCGGGAAAAACTCACTTACCCCTACTCCTGAGCAGGGGTAATTATTTCCCGGGAATAAGCTACTTCCCGGGAATTTCCTGGGAATTTCCTGGGAGTAGCTTTTGCAGTGTGAAAAGACCGACCAGAATTTCCCAGGAATTTCCCGGGAAATACGTCTAGTGTGAAAGGGGCTTTAGAGGGGCCTCACAAATAGGGCAAACAGTCATACCCATATGATCCTTCAATTTTGGAGGCAATTGGACATCGTTTCGTAGCACAAAAAAAAAAAAAAACTAAAAATGCTGATGCATGGGTCTGAGGCGACGTGGACAGAGACCAGAAACCAGAGACTTTTTTTGGGGGGCCTAAAGTAATCCCCCCAATTGGAAAATACCACCCCAGTTTTGGTCTGCCGAGAGCTTTGTGTCCTGAATTGGTGTACACACAACCTCTTATATAAGATTATATAAATCTACTGTACATGTGCAGTGGGTTTGTTTAAATTGTGTTTTAGTTTGGGTGTATATTTCTTTAGGGCTTTACAATTCTATGAAGTGCCTCAAGCTTCAAATTTGGATGAGTTTTGGGGCTATATAAGACTATATAACAAACTTACTGTAAATTTACTAACCACAGGTTTCCAACCAACACCGCCCCCCCCTCCCCCCCTCAATTAAACAAATTCAACAGCCATGTAGGAAATACACCTAATGTTATTACCACCAATTGGGGGAAGAAAAAAAACACCCCAGTTTTGGTCTTCATAGAGCTTTGCGTCCTTAATGGTGTACACACAACCTCTTTTAAATTTACTAACCACAGGTTTCCAACCAACACCCCCCCCCTCAATTAAACAAATTCAACAGCCACGAAGGAAATACACCTAATGTTATGACCACCAATTGGTGGGGTACACACAACCTCTTTTATAAGATTACACCAAGAGATTTTTTTGGCCTAACAAAGGAATTTTTGGTGTTTTCCCCCCCTGCCTTTTCAAAAATGTCAGAAGAAGAAACCATCTAAGAAGAGGCAAAGCACAGTGGACTCTAACGAGGAGGCAGAAGAGGATATAGATTACGATGAGCCTTCACCAGAGGATGAAGATGAAGACGAAGATGATGTAAGTATTAATGACCTTTGTGGATTAGTAAACTACCAACCAGTGTTGCTTACCAGTCTGTAAATATGAGAATTCCTCATCGAGTACGGCTGTTTAATTGGATAACAAAATATTCTTGTTAACCCTCCTACTGATAGACCATTTGAAACCATTCAAAATTTCCACTTTCAAAAATGCCCATTGGTTTTGTACACACATGGTGATACCATTTGAACAGTGTTAGTAGCAAGCTTTACGACCATTCAAATCCATTCAAATGCATAGAGGGTCCATTGATTCACCACTTAGAAGTATCCAAACAAGGTTTTGTATTAGCTGTACTACCATTTGGAAAGATCCAAACAAGGTTTTGTATTAGCTGACCTACCATTCAAAACCATTTGGGGGAATCAATACTGTACACAGTTATTTCACCATTCAAAACCACAAAAGCGAATGGTTTCAAATGGTGCATCAACTTGTATGAAAAAGGTACCAAAAGTAGGAGGGTTAATTGCAGTAAAATTGCAACAACAAAAACACATACACTTTTAAAAAGGACATTATTCAGAGCACCCGATTCAACTACCAGTCATCAGTAAGGTGATACCGTTGTGTGTCCCGGAAGAAGGTCATAAGGCTCTACAACCTTCTTCCGGGCACACAAAATACAACTTTTTGTCCCAGCAGAAGGTCAGAAGCAATAAAATGGCTCATTTGAAAAAAAAGTAGGGCATAACTGTTGGTTGTTGCTAGAATTACTCGCAAGACATGTTTTTCCATTCCCATGTGGAATTTAACTTTCCTCCAATGACTTATAAATGGCAGAAAAAAACAACCAAACTTTCACACTCAGTGTTCTTGAAACACAAATTTTGCACATTAATTGCTTACGACCTTTTGCCGGTCACACTTTTGTTACATCCTTCTTCCGGGCACACGACGATACGTTTCGGTCACGGTATTAGTGGGCCGGTGATATATCCCATGACTCATCAGCATTGCTTAATAGCTTGCAGCCATGTTGTAAAGCGCCACCAAGCTGGTCAAGTCGCCCAGGCCATCATTGCTATCAAGTGATGCTGATGTGTCATGTGATAGCGTGATATATCACCAGCCTATTTATACTGCGACTAAAACGTATCCCCGCTTGTTACTGGTGGACTGGGAGGTGAATCGGGTCTTCAGAGCGCCCTCAATTGGCCTCAAATTATAACCTGTGAGTATATTCACCACCAGAGGGCGAATGTGGGCCCTGCTTATCAGATCCACTGTGATGTTAATCTCATGATTCATTCCCTCCCCCCTCCCCCCTCCCCCGTCACGTTTTAAGGAGTTCATTCCGGAGGAGGCAAGCAGTTCGAGGTCAAAACGTCATGACAGGAAGAGGTCAAAAGCAGCGAGTGTCTCCGGTAGTGAGGATGATGAAGAGGCAAAAGCGTCGAGCAGCGACAGCACTGATGAGCCAGTGGTTAAGAAACCTAAGAAGGAGAAAGTGAAGAAAGAGAAGAAAGACAAAAAGAAGTCAAGAACAAAAGGTCAGGGGTCATTTGAAAATGCGAATTGTCTGTTGAAAATTGTCTGTTCACCTTTGGTAATTGATTACCCATTAACAAAATTACTGAATTGGGTCATTCCACCAGGTTAGGGCAAGCTTTGTGATGGGTGTCCCTTGTTACATAGGTAAATGTACCATTTCTTATCATTTATGATGTCTCCTAATTAACATTATTGTAACTTCCTATTCACGGCACAGAGATTGATTTCATTCTAATTTGAAGAACAACTGTTAATCTTGTTAATCTTGTTGGTGAAGAGTTGGGATCATCGTTACAACCTCTTTCTCACCGTAGGTTTGTAGCCAGCCTCTGTCTTTTCTACAGATATTTTCATGGCAAATGTGCCACCAGTGTGTCCGATCTGGTTCCTCCTATCAGGGTGTTCAAGCGTGAAACCAGTCTTTCTGCTTGTTCTCACCCGTACACTCTAGCTTTGCCGAGATGTAGAACAAAGAGCTATTCCAACAGCTTTTTTCCACGTACTGCATCTCTTTGGAACTCCTTGCCTGGTGCATGTTTCCCTCCATCCTACAATCTAGACGGTTTTAAGAGGAATATCAATTCCTACCTTCAGTCCCCCTGTGTTATTTTCATCTTTTATGTTTTCTTCTTAAAAAAAAAAAAAAAAGAAAACTGAGAATGTGCACTCATAATAAGGATAATGAATGGTACATCTACCTACATAACAAGGACACCATGCCACAAAGCTTGCCCCAACCCAGTGGAATGACCCAAGAATGTGCACTCATAATAAGGATAATGAATGGTACATCTACCTACGTAACAAGGATACCATGTCACAAAGCTTGCCCCCAACATGGTGGAATGACCCAAGAATGTGCACTCATAATAAGGATAATGAATGGTACATCTACCTACGTAACAAGGATACCATGTCACAAAGCTTGCCCCAACCTGGTGGAATGACCCAAGAATGTGCACTCATAATAAGGATAATGAATGGTACATCTACCTACATAACAAGGACACCATGTCACAAAGCTTGCCCCAACCCAGTGGAATGACCCAAGAATGTGCACTCATAATAAGGATAATGAATGGTACATCTACCTAGGTAACAAGGACACCATGTCACAAAGCTTGCCCCCAACCTGGTGGAATGACCCAAGAATGTGCACTCATAATAAGGATAATGAATGGTACATCTACCTACGTAACAAGGATACCATGTCACAAAGCTTGCCCCAACCTGGTGGAATGTCCCAAGAATGTGCACTCATAATAAGGATAATGAATGGTACATCTACCTATGTAACAAGGACACCATGTCACAAAGCTTGCCCCAACCCAGTGGAATGACCCAAGAATGTGCACTCATAATAAGGATAATGAATGGTACATCTACCTACGTAACAAGGACACCATGTCACAAAGCTTGCCCCAACCCAGTGGAATGACCCAAGAATGTGCACTCATAATAAGGATAATGAATGGTACATCTACCTACGTAACAAGGACACCATGTCACAAAGCTTGCCCCAACCCAGTGGAATGACCCAAGAATGTGCACTCATAATAAGGATAATGAATGGTACATCTACCTACGTAACAAGGACACCATGTCACAAAGCTTGCCCCAACCTGGTGGAATGTCCCAAGAATGTGCACTCATAATAAGGATAATGAATGGTACATCTACCTAGGTAACAAGGACACCATGTCACAAAGCTTGCCCCAACCCAGTGGAATGACCCAAGAATGTGCACTCATAATAAGGATAATGAATGGTACATCTACCTAGGTAACAAGGACACCATGTCACAAAGTTTGCCCCCAACCTGGTGGAATAACCCAATTATATTGAATTGAATTTACAATCTGAAAGCTCACTTAATGTGACGTTAGCGATGGTACCAAACATCTCAAGAAATGCTGTCATTTCTGAGAAAACCTTAAATATTAAAACCCTTTTTTTCAAATTTGAAATGGATCAAGGCTGTGATCCATTTTCAACATTAGAATGAAAGCAACTGATCTGAATGCATTTTCACTGTTCGCGTTAATGACACAATGAAATGAGCCGAGACTTTCACAGGTTGGTTTCTGTACATGTATCTCTGTGATTTGTATAAAGTATGGATGCATTTACAGACATTTCACTAATGCTGTAAAATTCCTTTGACATGAATAATTAGCTCTGAAAACCTGTACAGCTGAAACTGAAGGTACTGCTGTTCTATGTTCATTGTTTGGTCAACATTCATTCAAGTTATTTGGTCAACATTCATTCAAGTTGTTTGGTCAACATTCATTGAAGTTATTCGGTCAACATTCATTCAAGTTGTTTGGTCAACATTCATTCAAGTTATTCGGTCAACATTCATTCAAGTTATTCGGTCAACATTCATTCAAGTTATTCGGTCAACATTCATTCAAGTTATTTGGTCAACATTCATTCAAGTTATTCGGTCAACATTCATTCAAGTTATTCATGTTTTTACCAGACGAATAAAACAAATTCTGGAAACAATAAACTGCAGTCTCTGCTTGATGTGTGACATTCAAACAACCGCGTTTCATTTTGAACCCTTTGACCTTTCCATGAAGTAGGTCATATTAGAATTTGCGAAAGACGACAAGACACTTCTTTTGGTAACTGTGAACTTTGATATGGTTGTCACTAACTGCGGCTATGCATTTCATGGGTGTATGTATACACATACCAGCTAGTGATACATTCACAGTGAGTGCACCGCAGGTACTCCATCCAGTGGAATCCAGTGCATTCCACAGCAAGGACCTGACCTCTCTTTTTTGGTTTAATGTAAGGCCAAAAAAGTCTCCGGTTTCTGGTCACAGGACGGCTTCAAAATCGGCGTGGTAACACGCTTTTTTTTTTTTTTTTTTTTTTTTCCCTTTAAAAATTTTTTTTTTTAGTAGTCTTTTTGTTTTTGTGATACATGTAACATGTATACACGGTTATTGGAACTAGACCATATTTCCCATATACAAAGTATGGTGGCTAAGAGAGGCCTCGCAAATCGGGCAAACGTTCATACCCCTATGTGAAAAAGTTGTTTAAAATACAAAGCAGCAGAATTCCAGCAATTTTGGCTGCAGTTGGACATCCTTTCATAGCAAAAAAAAGTATAAAACGTAGACAGACGGGTCTGAGACGACACGCGCACAAACCAGAGACTTTTTTTTGTGTGCATAAAGGACAGGTTCCCCATTTGATCATATCTTTATTTTGTTCTTATACAGAGAAAAAGCCAAGGGCTCCTTCTAGCAAGAAGAAAGCACCAAGCAGAACAGAGCCATCAAAGGGAGACCTAAGCATTAGCTTAAGCAGGTAAGTGTGTGTGTGCTTCTAATGTAACTTTATAGATGTGGGGTCAGTGCCAGTCAGTTTGAATTCCAGCCAAGAGCTTGTGTGAAACTTAATTAATTAAAAACTGAAGATAAATCTTCCTTAACCCTAACCCCCTAGGTATTCTGGCTAGGAACCTTCCTGAATCCTCCAAAATCCATCAGTGCACTTTTGAAAACATGCCCTTTTCTTCAAAATGCACCATGCATTTTCGTTGATCTTTCATATTCAGCACTTACGGCCTGTACTTCTTGCCAGGTAGTAATTTTGTCCCATTTGAAGAGGTGAAAGTACCAGTTTCCAACAGTGCTGAATTTTTCCCAAAAAGTGCCCCTTGGAGGATTTTGCAGGATTTGGGGTGGTTAGGGTTAAAGGGACAATATCGTCACGATCAACAGGGCATGGAATCGGAGTGCTAGTTTTAGATTCAGTAACTGGAAATAATATTACCGTTACTGCTGCATAAATGAGCCAGTAATTTTCAGTCACTGTGTTCATCTGGGACACCGATTCCATGCCCTCTTGAAAGTCTGCTCTGATCGTGACAAATTTTATCTGAGGTCCTGTCACTTTTAAGAAAAGTGAAAAATTTTCAGAAATGGAATGAATATAAAAATCGTAATTTTTTTTCTTCTGGATAACGACACATCATAAATAAGACTTAAGGCTGTGCATGGTTTTGCGGTGACACCATGCATTGAAAGAATCTCTTTTGAGTAGCGAGGGTTCTGACATTTTGATCAGTATGCTCTGAAGAAAACGTCGAGTTAACCAAAAATTCTTCTATTCACAAGAGATTCTCTCAATATATGGTGTCACCTCAAATCTCACAACAACATAGTAAGTTGAATCTTTCACAGGTTGGTTGTTTAATGTTTAATGTAATCTTGATTCAAAGAGAGTAGTAAGTAGTTTTGCCAACATTACCAATCCTTTCTTTTTTAAGCATCACACTGTTGAAGAAATGTCCTTTTATAGACCGTATATTAATATCCACGATGGATTAACTTTTGTAGTTCTGACGACTCATCCGACGATAGTGACTACGTCTCCAAGTGGCGCAAGAGGGAGGAGGAGCGCAAGGCCAAGATCGAGGAGGAGAAGAAGAAGAAAGAGGATGCGCAATACCGACTGATGCGAGAGAAGGAACGCCTGCAGGAGGAGATGGAGCGACTGGAGAAGGCGCAGAAGAAGAAGAAGAAGAAGAAGAAGGCCTCGTCAGAATCCCGAGACAAGCACGCCGACAGCGAGAACGACAATGCGGGCATGCAGATCGTCGACAGCGACGGGGACAGCGACAACTTGGTCATCGACGAGACGCCGCTGAAGATCAAAGCGCAGAGGGAATCGAAGAAGAAAGTGAAGCAGGCGCCTGTTGCGGTGAAAGTGAAGGAGGAAAAGATCATAGAGACGGCGGTGAAAGAGGAAGACGACGACGATGATGATGATGATGACGACGACAACGATGAGGAGGAGGATGTAGATAAGCTGACGGCAGGGACACCCAAGGTAGATGCCGCTGAACGGAAAGCAGAAAAAGCTAAGAAGAAAGAGAACAAAGACAAGAAAAGGTCTGCTAAATACCAGTATTGATTTATTTCTTGTAAAGGTTTTTTTCTGAAAAAAAAAATCATTATAGGATCAGGGGTCCAGATTTTTCGGGATTTTCGGATTTTTACAAATCACAATGTTGTGATCCTCCGGATTTTAAAGATTTAAGCAATAATGGAAAGCAAATGCTCAGAACTATAGATTTCACCCCAGTGCTGTTCACAACAGTGGCCCCAATACCCCGAGGCACCTTCTCAAAACTATTCCGGGATAACTTGCGGGGAGATTTTCCCGCAGTTGATTTTTCAACCCACAAAGTATCCCCAAAGCAGTCCAAATATATTACGGATAAGTTTGCAGGGAAAGTATTGAAACTAGACCAGGCAATTTGTTTACATGAAGACTAAACCGCAGACATTGAGATCGTTATCTACTGGAATCGAGCCGGTTGTCCCTGCTGGGTGGTCCCTGCTGGGTGGTCCCTGCTGGGTCGATCTGTGGTTTGGTCACTGGCCGGATCTGTGGTTTGGTCACTGGCCAAGTGATTGTGCTGTTGCCGAAGAACATTTCATTCTTAAAATCTTCATGGTATTGAAGAATTTCGTATCTGTATTACTTTTTATTTAAAAGTAAACCTATGTATTCTTCTGCTAAAGATCGGGCTCTTTCATTGACATCAAATAAGACTAGATTGTCCTTAATCAATACTCTCACAAAATAAATCAGGCATGTCACATTTCGTAAACATGGCCTGGCTTGTGAAAACAGCAAAGGGCTGTGAGATCTTATCAGTTGGCCAAACCGCAGACCGCTCAGTGGAGAGTCTATTTATATTGCGGGTAAATGTGTGCTTTGTATCGGGGAAAACCTATCTAGGAAAAGAATCCACCCACAACGTTTCCGCAATATACCCTTTGCTGAAAAACTTTCCCGGAATAGTTTTGAGAAGGTGCCCTAGCAAAATTTACGTTGATTTTTTTTTTTTTAAACTGGTCAATCACACCCCCTGGTTTTTAAGGGGCACCAATGCCAAGAACGGAGGCCATGGCATCCTTGAAATTCATGAAATTCCAGTCCAGTATCCTCTTTACAGGCTTTGCTTATTTGGTTGTATAAATGGATTTTTTTTCTCTTAAAACAACTATTATTTCACCACTAGAAGATAAGTAGCTAATCAAAGATACAAACAAAATAGGGTGACAGCCATTATAGAACTAGATGGCTCAGTTGGAAGGAGCACCTGCACATCAACCCAGAGGTTGTAGGTTCATATCCCTCTCGAGTAAATTTTTCTTTGTTCATTCCAAGAAAAAGAAAGAGTAGACTGTATTTTGATTCTAAAAAAGACAACCTTATCCAGCCACGCAACTTTTCAGCTGATGAGCTGTTTTCTTATTTTTTGGTTACTCAGCTGTGCCATTGAAAACTGAAAAACAAAGTACAAAGTCTGGCTGTGGCTGGCACTTTCCTCTCTTTTGGACAAACTGCAGTTGCATGCCTGTTCATTGTTTTTTGTTTTCCTCCCTGACATGATTTCCGCTGTCCCCCACCCCCCCCCCTCTCCAAAAGGCAAGAGAAGGAGAGGAAGAAACAGGAGGAAAAAGAGCGCAAGAAGGAAGAAAAGATGAGGAAGAAGTTGGAGGAGAAGAAGAAGGAAGTGGAAGCCAAGAGGAAACGGGAGGAGGAGCGGAAGAGGCGACAGGAGGAAGCCAAACGCCGGGAAGAAGAAGAGAGAAAACGACGGGACGAGGATGCCAGGAAGAGACGGGAGGAAGAGGTCGAGAGGAAGAAACGACTCGAGGAGCAGGTTAGTGTCAGTATCATCGATCATCATAAGTGCATGTTGCCTCCTCCGATTGATTCCATAATCACAAGTTTTCTTGGAGAAAATCTTGCCGGCGGTCCCCAGTCGTCTCCAGCAGAAGCAACGTACAGACGAATGTCTTGCTCAAGGACACAAGTACCACAGTTGCGGCCAGGAATCGAACCCACATTCTAACCACTCAGCCATCGGAACACAAATCTGAAAAACAGGCTATCCAAGAGCCATCTATTCTCTCACAGGGCTCTATTTTATTTTCTGTTTTTTTGCAGAAACAAAATTTTTAGACTGTAAAAGAAAACGATTTTTGTGGTGAAGTGTTAGCCTTGAAGTAGGGCTACTCATAACACAAAAATTATTTTAAAACCAAGTCAAGAAAACCAATTCAGATTTAAATCAAATTTAAATGGCTATTAACTCAAACTTTGTATTTGTTTTAACATTGAATTTGGATCTTATTAAGATTCAGTTTGGGAATAATTTGTCTAATTATAGCACATCGTGTACCCAGAAGAAGGTCGTAAGGCTCTATGACCTTCTTCCGGGCACACAAAGTACAACTTTTTGTCCCAGCAGAAGGTCATAAGCAATAAAATGGCTCCTTTGAAAAACAATAGGGCATAACTGTTATATATGTGTTGCTGGAATTACTCCCAAGACATGTTTTTCCATTCCCATGCAAAATTTCCTACAATGACTTATAAATGGCAGAAAAACGACCAAACTTTCGCACTCAGTGTTCTTGAAACACAATTTTGCACCTTAATTGCTTACGTCCTTTTGCCGGTCACACTTTTGTGATGTCCTTCTCCCGGGCACACGATGAAACATTCCTGTAAATTTGATGGAACAATTCCTGTTTTCTCTAAAAACGAAAGCACTCTCAATGAAATCATTTCTCCGGATGATTGATACGTGTACTAATTTTACATCAAGTAATTAAGCATTTGGATAATGATTTGTTAATCTGCTAATTCCCAATGTTGTACCTTCCTTACAATCCATTCATTTTTTATCCCCAGGTACAAACGGAAGACAAGACCAAGACCCTTGAGCAAACCAACGACAAAGAGTAAGAAAACATGAAGAGAATAAAGTTAAATAATAATAATTTAGACTTACATAGCGCACGTACGTATCCACCAAACTGGTGCTCAAAGCGCATTACATTATTACCCCTGCTCATCAGGCGCAAAAATCGTTCCTGAAACCATCTCAGCTCCCTGGGGAGTATACACCTCAATTATCGTTTAGGTTTGCGGTAACACCATGTGTTTACCTCAACTATCGCGAAGCTGAGGTACAGGCTCTGAAAATAACCTTATCACACAACTCGTATCTCAACCTTCGCTAAGTGAGAATGGTTCAAGGGAGAACAGTGTTGTGATCCTCCGGATTTTAAAGATTTAAGCAAGAAAGGAAAGGAAAGCAAACGCTCAGAACTATAGATTTCACCCCAGCGCTGTTCACAGCAGCAGCCCCAATACCCCTAGCAAAATGTACGTGGATTTTTCAAAACTGCCCAATCACGTCCCTGTTAGGTTGTCATGTGCAATAGGCAAAGTAATTGGCCATCATTTATGAATTTTGATAGGGAAATTGTGGTGACATTCCAGTAATGTTGAGGTCTGTTCAGTTGTCCGTACGTGTATTTGTTTTGTCTTTTGTAAGCCTCTGACGTACTGTATTGTTTTTATTTTTCCCACTTCAAGCCTTTGGAGTAATTGCACTTTACCTCCGTGTGTATAAAGTCACTATTCTGTATTACCTGTATGTAATGCGATAAATAAATAAATGTGCAATTGAAGTATGGAAATGAATGTTCAATTAAATTGAATTGAATGTACATGAACCATGTTAGAGAGGAGAGCCAAAGTCATGGTACAGCCAAGCCTTTGAGAAGCCCAGCCAGGCCCAGGCTTTGCCTTTTACAAATGAATAGATCTCAAATAGCACTTGAGAATAACCTGGAACTGAAGGTGTCTTTGAGTATGGATAATCCAGTAAGCTACTAACGGACGTGATTTTTTTCTTTTTTTTCTCTAAAGACGTGTTGAACGTAATTTACATACATAATGAGTAGTCGGTCTTTTACGAATTAGCTGAAAAGCTGCATAGAAAGTCATGTTTTTTATAACGAAAAAATTGTTTTTAGAGTCAAATGTTATTTCAGTCGGTATGATGGACGTCTAATAAGTCATAAAAAGTGAATTAAGTGCTTGACAAAGATTGCACTGGAATATCTCTTTATAGTCTCCTTGCTCAAGGACACAAGCGCCGCTTCCGGCCAGACTGGGATTCAAACCCGCATTCTGATGCCACCAGAACTTGAGTTCGGTGCACGAGACCACTCGGCCACAATACTCCACTTTGGAAGTGCACATTCATTTCAAACCCTCTGTGAAATTTTCATCAGAGGATTTGCGGTTTTGAGTGACATTGACAGATGCTTGTTTACAAATCATTTGGCGTGCCAGTACAGCAGAACTTCGGCTCAGTCCCTTATCGACCATGGCCATGACCCAATCAGTCTTTATCCTGTGGTAAATGGAGTGTCGTGGCCGAGCGGTCTAGCGCACCGAACTCAAGTTCTGGTGTTGACAGCAGCAGGGTGTGGGTTCGAGCCCCGGTCGTGACACTTGTGTCCTTGAGCAAGGTACTTAACCGTAATTGCTTCGTCATTCGGATGGGACGTAAAGCCGTAGGTCCCGTGTGTTGTGTAATGCACGTAAAAGAATGCGCCTTGAGCACCACTTAGTTGGTGGATACGTGCGCTATATAAGTCCACACATTATTATTATTATTATTATTATAAATACCGCACTTATTGTTAACACAGACTTGACTGACACCTTGGCTGTCTTTTGTTCACAACTGCAGCCAGTGTAATGAGCTCTACTTGACTGGGCTAGGCCCTCCAGAAGCTCAGGTTAGGTTGATTGACAGGTGCTGCATTGTTACAGGACTGGGGCTCACAAAATACAGACTAGGAGGCCAGGTAGCCTAAGCCTGGCCGGGCTTCTTAAAAACTTGACTACAGTCAAGTCTTTAAGAAGCCCATGACTTTGGCCTTCCTCACTTATAATTATACATTTTAAGAAACAGTGCCTTTCTTGTTTTTTGAACAGAATATCAAAACGAGATAAATTTGAGAAGAGAAAACCGGAGAAGAAAAAAGGTGAGGTCCTTTGACGTAAAAGTTGTCCAACAAGGTCCACATTAACTTACATTCAACAAGATAACGGGTTGGGTAAATACATTTTTTTACCCAATGGATTGATTTTCCCAACATTCCCCCCGCCCCCCCAACAACCCGATTTATCACATGCCTTAAGCCTCAGTCACACATTCAGGATTTTTACTGCCGTCCTTGATAGGACCATTCCCGATTAAAATTTGTCAAAAGTCTGATCAAGATCCTGTGATTCGTGGCGGGAAATTCACAAATTTGTAAAAACATTTATTTAATCACGACAACAATCAGATATTGTTCAGGAAGCGTCCCGATTCAGCCGTTTCCAGCCGAATTCGTCCCGATTCTCCCGTTCTCAATCCGAATCTGATCCGATTTGTATCTTCCGCATGGTAAAAAACGACCGAATCTGTCCCGACAGCGTCCCGATTCTCCCGAATGCGATCCGACAGAGATCAGACAGTGACCGGACAGTGAACCGACGCTGACGGAAGACATCCGTTAGAAAACCGTTAGTCACGTGATAGTCCGGTCCTAAAAGAATCGTGCGAAACGGCGGATTCTCACTCCAGTCTCAGCAGTTCTACAAGGAACATCGCCGTCAGTTATTGGCAGATTGTCTCCATTTAAATTATATAATTTAATCTTTATAAGGATTAAGTTACTTCACTATGCCTGCTAAGAAGAAGCCTGTGAAAGCTGCAAGACAACCAAGGAAAAGGAAGCCTATTTCTATTTCTCCTATGCATTCATCTGCTGAAGAGTCTGGTGGTGATGGTGAGCCAGTTGAAGAAGTCCAGTAAGTCCACAGTGGTGAGACTGAGCCCGTTACCATTCCTGCAGTGGTCACCACAGGTGGGACTACTGGACCTACTTCTACAGCCACGACTACTACACATACTGCTTCTACCTCAACAGCTACTTCTGCCTCTGCTTCTCTGCCCAAGAAACCTCGGAGCAGTGGCTTCATTTCTGAAGAGGATGAGGACAAGATGATAGAATGGCTCCAGGAGAACAGATTTATCTACGACATGAAATCAAAGCAGTATAAGGATAAATCAGGAAAAACTACAGCTTGGCAGGCACAGGCCAACAATTTAGGATTTGAAGGTAAGCTGAAATTCATTTTAAATTGCTTGCTTTTTGTGTTCATTCTACTTCAGAGATAGTTAGTTATGAGATTTAGTTATGAGATTTATGAGCATTTATATATTTCTTATAATGACATTGGTTTTCTTTTCTGTATTTCCAGTTAGATGTTTGTTGACCTGGTACGACAGTGTACGTACGAGGTATGGTAAACTGGTTGCCCGACCCTCTGGATCAGGAGCAGAACTGACTGACCGTGAGAAGTGGATATTGGATAATCTTAAATTTCTCAAGCCATACATCCACCGTGTGAGGAAGAAGACGCCTGTTAGTGTAAGTATTATGCAAATAACTGAATGTATTTATTCAATGTTTATCCATGCTGAAAATGTAAAAATATTTTAAGTTTGGATAAATTTTAAATACTATTTCATATTTAAAATTTTACATATACACATGTATGTGTAATAAAATTTCATTATTTTCAGATGTATTGTGTTCAATAATTAAATTATTTATTATGTTTGTTTCTGTATTTTCAGCTTAAGGGGAAAATTACTGCTGCTGCTGCTGAGACTGGAGACGACGCTGCGTCCTCCATTGCAGATGAGGAATCAACGCAGGACATGCAGCAGAGGCATGGCGAGGACATTGCCGACATCAATATGCTACTTGATGGACGTCAAGATCCTGTAGCACCTGTAGCAACTCCCACGACTACTTCCCCAGAGCAGGCGCCTCCTTCCTCCACGGGCGGCAAGAAGAAGACACATGCGCAGAAAATGAAGGAGCAGGATGCTGCCTTCTTCAGCCACATGAAGGAGAGGGCGGACGCAACAGCCCAGTTCCGAGCTGAGATCATGGCTACTGCTGTCGCCCCTATTATATCATCCCCTGAAGTTAGACTCGGCTAGATCTGGCTTTTGCAATTGGTTCGAGTCTGTGGCCGAGAGTCTGCACCCATCCCTGTGGCCTAGGTAAATATGATATTCCAAATTTTTGCAATAAACTTTTTAATTAAATTTATTGCACAAATTATTGACCAAATAACCATTTTATTTATATTGTTTATTATTTATTGCATTATAACTTATATTGTTTTATGTTTCTGTCTTTTCAGTTTTAAGAAGAAGATTACCCCAATTCTTGTGTCGTTTGACGAACAAAACGACAACTTGCAGATGTCCTCCACATTGTCAACACCAACTACCCAGCCGCAGACTCAGCCACAGACTCAACCACAGACTCAACCACAGACTCAGTCACAGACCCAGTCACAGACCTCCACATCAGCACATAGACAACAAGCCACATTCCAGCCTGTGTCCAGTGCTCATATGTCCCAGCAAGCCAGCTATGGCAGCATGATGAGTTCCAGTGGTGCTGGGGGTTGGGACCCTACACTCAACCCTGAAAACCTGTGGCAGTTCCCGCAGCAGTTCCCGCAGCAGTATTCCCAGCAGCAGCGCCCGAGAAGCATGCCAGAAACTAGGTAAATATAATATCTGTATATTAAAATGTCATTTTCTAAAATGATAAAATGTGACATTTATTAAACTTTATTTATATATTTATTTATGGCACTTTTACTTAATGCTGTGTTATTTTTCTGTCATTTTAGCAGCATGCAGTCGCAGCAGTTTGCTGGTTATGGTGCCGCGTATCACGGAGGCTACTCTGGATCTTACACTGGCTCCTGGGCCACGGAGGGACCAAGTCCACCTGCACTTCACGTACACCAGGGCTCCTCATCTGCTCAGAGTTGGCCACAACCTGTCACGACCTCAACCGTGGTCTCAGGTGAACAGGATGATAGTTTGCTGGATATCACATTCTCCGACTCTGTGAACCTTCCTCCTATCACATCAAATAGTGACTTAGCCAAAATTGGTGCCATTGTGAAACCTGGGTCTGGTGATTGACATGATATGGACAAAACCTCATAAGGACGTTTTAAATTTCCAAATTGTTTTATTGAAGGAGAATATTTCAGGAAATATTTCTGATTGGTAATTTGTGTCATTATTATTATAATTTTGAGTTTCAACTTGTCGCATTTTAGTTTTAATTGTTCATGATTAAAAATATATTGTGTTGTCAGAAAATTTAATTTGTTTGTTCTTGTATGAAATTTTAATTTTTAAACTTTATCAAACTTATTAAATTTTAACTTTAACTTCTTGCCAAACAAGTGGCCTTTAATTATAAAGTAGTCCAAACTAGGAGTTCCCGAATTAATTTCCCTATTCAAAATTAGAAATAAATTTTAATAAACATTAAACAACATTTTATTTTCCTACAAAATAAGTAATGTCACAAGTGAAATTCCTCTGTTAATTTTAAAGTCCAATGATATATACAAGATGTGACGCATAATAGCACAGTATTCTGTCATTTTATAATGGACTTCATTCACGGCGAGGGTTGATCATCCTCATCTGCCAAGGTACAGATCCAGCGGCAGAATTAAGATAATGTTTGAGATATTGTCTCTGCTTCTTCCCCTGCATTTGTTGCACGGTTAGCACCCTGAACATTGACAACATCAAGCATGTTTCGGCCCAATCTCCATTCTCCGGGTACGATCCTTGCGTCCTCGACATCTTCACGATCAACTTGGTTGATGTTCATGTTTGGGTAGCGTATTCTCATTAAGTTGTGGAGACAGACACAAGCCTGTACGATGATTCTCACATTGTCAGGAGTGTGTTGCATGGTAGACAACAGTATTTGAAATCTCTGAGCCAATATGCCAAACGCATTTTCCACAACTCTGCGTGCTCTTGACAGCCTGTAGTTGAAGATCCTTTCTTCTACTGTCATGTTACGGAAAGGAAAAGGCTTCATCATGTCAGTTCTCAGTTGAAAGGCATTGTCAGCAACAAAGAAGTATGGCATATTTCTGTCATCTCCAGGAAGTGGCTCAGGATCAGGAAAGCCAATGGTCTTGTTCTGCAGGACTTCTTTCAGCTCACACTGGTTGTATATTTGTGCGTCTGAAGCTGCTCCATCTGGCCCAACATCAAACCAGATAAATTTATAGTCCGCATCTACGAGGGCCATCAGGACTATGGAGAAGAAACCCTCGTAGTTATGATAGGTAGATCCGGTATTTGGTGCGCACTTGCACGCAACGTGCTTTCCGTCCAAGGCACCGCACGCATGTGGGAAGTTCCATCTGTGGGGCAGGCGATTACCTCTGCAGCGTACTCATCAATGATGGCTTGGCAGACTTCAGGGACAAACATTGACATGGTGTTACTGGGAACCCTGAAGTTCCACTTTATGCTGCTGTAACTGTCGCCGGATGCCAGATGCCTCATGGTACAGGCAAACTTCAGTCCTGGATCAAGGGCTTGCCTCCACCAGGTATCTTGTTTGGTGATGAGGGGTGTGATCCGAGCCAGGACTTCATCATACAGTTCCATGGGCAGCCTCATGTAGTTGATGAAAGCTTCTGGATCTTCTTCTCTCAGCTCCCTCATCAATGTGTCATACTGGCCGAGCTGCTCCCTTCTGGATATCCAGGGCTTGACCCAGTATCTTCTATTTCTACCGGGTCGCAGTGCCCTTCTGTTCAAATAATAATTGCCAAACAGAAGGTCTTCTTCTTCTTCTTCCATTTCCATGAGAGCAACCTGCTGCAGAAGTTTCAGCCTACGAGCAGCATTCATGGTGGACCGGTCAAAGTACTGTCACTGAATGACACACACACACACGTGAGCCTTTTATACTCCAGACGTGAGCAGCTCAGCCGAATCTGGAAATCCACGCATCTGGAATCCTACAACTGTCGCCATATTCGGGATGATCGGGACACTGTCGGAACGCAATCCTATCACAGTCTGCTGTACCGCATTGCAAACGGCTTTGTCTGGACTCAGTCGTATCGTGTTCTGTAATTGTCGGGACTATGACGTGGGTATTATTGCCGGGACTTCCGGAACGGATTCGGCAAAGACGGTTCGCATTTGGCAAGATCTGGACGCAATCTGGACTCAATCGGCAAGAAACGGCAATGAAAAATTTCTCCAAATCATGCCCGTTCATCACGACAGCGTCCCGATCCACAGGACACCGTCCAGACACCGTCCAGACAACACAGGACATTGTTACGATTTTGATCAGATACAGCAGAATCTGTCACGACATAGTCACGATTGTAATCCGACTAGACAAAATCGGCTGAGTTTCCCGAATGTTACGGGACGCACCTACTGTCGGGAGTGCTTGGCCGACCTCTCTGGACCTTTCCCGATCCGTAGGACTCTGTTACTTGACGTATACGACTGCGTTCAGACAATGATAGGACATTCCAGATCATTGAGGATAGTAATCCGACTTTTTCACTTTTCGTGTCGTAGCGCTGTCTGATCTCAAACGGGAGCCATAATCGGCACTGTGTGAACGCCGCATTAGCCTAGAATTTTTTGTCCAAATCCAAAAAGTACAATCGCAAACAAATGGGATCTGTGGGCAAGTTTATATTCCTTGTTACGTTCGTTTCATTTTGTAAAAGAACAGACTGGTTCTAGGTCACAAATACTCTAATGAAGTTCTTTCCTAACATATGTTTCTCCCTCATTGTTTTTGTGCCGTTTAGTTTTGAAAAGAGAGGAGACGGTAGAGAAACTCCACCTGGAACTGAAGGTGTCTTTGAGTATGGATAATCCAGTAAGCTACTAACGGACGTGATTTTTTTCTTTTTTTTCTCTAAAGACGTGTTGAACGTAATTTACATACATAATGAGTAGTCGGTCTTTTACGAATTAGCTGAAAAGCTGCATAGAAAGTCATGTTTTTTATAACGAAAAAATTGTTTTTAGAGTCAAATGTTATTTCAGTCGGTATGATGGACGTCTAATAAGTCATAAAAAGTGAATTAAGTGCTTGACAAAGATTGCACTGGAATATCTCTTTATAGTCTCCTTGCTCAAGGACACAAGCGCCGCTTCCGGCCAGACTGGGATTCAAACCCGCATTCTGATGCCACCAGAACTTGAGTCCGGTGCACGAGACCACTCGGCCACAATACTCCACTTTGGAAGTGCACATTCATTTCAAACCCTCTGTGAAATTTTCATCAGAGGATTTGCGGTTTTGAGTGACATTGACAGATGCTTGTTTACAAATCATTTGGCGTGCCAGTACAGCAGAACTTCGGCTCAGTCCCTTATCGACCATGGCCATGACCCAATCAGTCTTTATCCTGTGGTAAATACCGCGCGTCGGTATTTTTTATTCCCTTATTTATTCCCTTATTTATTCCCTTTTTATTCCCTTATTACAAATACGATTGAGCTTGATTAATATTGCTTTGTCTTTCCAAGGATCCAGCCAAGAGTGTTTCAGTGATGGCACAGATCGATGCAATGAGTGACACGCTGACACCAGGCATTCTCAGGAAAAGCAAAGATTTCGTTCAGACCATTAAAAAGGTAAGCACAGCGTGCCACACCAGGGACAAACAAGTTATACAATACAGTACAAGTTTTTAATAAGGGCTTGTTTCTATAGTGCTAACAAATGGGACCAAGCATAGTACCCCGAGGAACCATGCATTGTCTGTCAATCAAACTGCACAGATTGACCAATAGGGTTAGACCTTTCCATATTGGCTATTGTACAGCACGGTCAAGCTTTGCTGTGTGGTACATTCGCGGGTGAATTATGTGACCGTGTTCTCGGAGCGCCTTGCTAAGGATGGGCGGGGGCTTGGGGTCATATGCAAATTGGTACATTGTATTCGACAGAGACAACAGGAATCTATAGCGTGTCTATGGATATCAATTCTAAAGCTTGCCTGACTTCGATTGCTGGGTCCGTCTCGAATTATCCCTCCTTGTTTGACAAAGGTGTCTCACATTCTACCATTCCTGTGTTTCCAGATCAGGAAATATAAATCTGACGAGAAAGTCCGCAAGAAAGCTGAATATCTGTACAACAAGCTGAAATCAATCTGTCTTATGCAAGAGCCATCCAGCAGCGTCGAGGACAAGAAAGTGAAAGACAACCAGCCTAGGCAAATCACAGAACAGACAGGTATAGCTTCTCGCTTCTTATCACTGCTGCAACTGCTATGTTAGCTGGGAATGGAAAATTTACCTTTTTTCTCACAGAGCCCCAATCTTGGATTTCCAAACAGACTTCCAACTGTAATTTATAATCGGCAGTCAGCATACCAGACAAAATTTGTTGTTGTGCGATGAATTCAGCTTTTGATTTTTGAGGGACCCTGATTAAGAGATGATACAGGCTTGTGTTATGTGCTTGCAGTTTTCAGAGTGAACGGGGAAAAAATTACAGAAGCGGAACTCAAACATTTTCGATCTCCTGATTACAATACCAGTTTAATCAGAATATTGATTGGAATTTTGGCCACTGGAATCTTGATCAGGCATGCAGCTTTTCAGCGGATCAGCTGATTTCCTCTTTTTTTGGTTTTTCAGTTGTGCCATTGAAAACTGAAAAACTGTATAAATTCTTGCTGTTGCTGGCATTTTCCTCTTTTTTTTTGACAAACTGCAGTTGCATGCCTGCTTGATGTTTGTGCTCTTAAGGTTTTTAATGCCAAAGAGAAAGAGGGCCGACTAGGATCACATAATTTTGTAGAAGATGTGTGGGTTTTATTTGTAATTTATGCAAGTTAAATTTTAATTTTTTTCTATAAAATTTCATGATCATGATTTTGGCTGTGTACCATGTGTGATATTATGGGTTGCGATAACACCATGTGGTTTGGATCTCAACTATCGCGAAGTGAGATTGTGGTTCTGATAAGTCGTCGGAATGTGGGTTCAAATCCTGGCCGCGACCATGGTACTTGTGTCCTTGAGCAAAACAATTCACTGTACAGTGCTCCTCTTCACCCAGGAGTATAAATGGATACCTGTGAGGGTAGAGGTTGATATTGTGGTTGAAAAAGCTTCTGATGCGCTACGGTAGCTCGGGGCTGTATACTCCCCAGGGAGCTGAGAAAGTTTAAGGATTGATATTGGCCCAATGACCAGGGATAATAATGTAAAAGCGCCTTGTATCCTTTGGCATTTTGGTGCTCTATAAATCCAGTTATTATTATTATTATTAATAGTTGAGAGCCAAACCACATGGTGTTACCACAAACCGTAACCAATAATAATACTCCACTATGCAAAGCCTCCATACTTGTTGTATTGTTTAGAATTGTGTTTATTTGTAAGTTTCTACATTATTTTAAAATCGTAGACATCTCTGCAGTCGAGGGAGACAATGCTGTGGAAGAAATAAAACCAGACGTTGAACAGAACCAACAAGAAGTAAACGCAAGCTCTGAACCACTCAGTAAACCTAATGCAGAGGACCAAGAAACGGCTAACGCCGAGACTAAAGCAACTGCCAACACGCCGACGGAAGAGGCATCCAGTGCCACGGCGGAATCGCACATTGATGAACCAGAAGTGAAATCTTCAGAGGAACTCAAAGAACCCAATGAGCAGGGGGTTCCGATGGAAAGAACTGAAGATGAAAAAGATGAAAAAGATGATAGTAAAAGAACAGTGGAAGATGCCCAGCCTGATGTGGATGACAATAAGGAGGATGCGGTTGCCGAGGAATACGAAGAGGAGGAAGATGAAGACGTGGAGGCAGAAGGGCGGAGAAATCTGTCGGAACGTCTGGAGAAGATTTTCGGTGCCCAGGGAGGGTTTCAGATTCCCGGACTGGTGTTGGACGGAAACGACCAGAAGCCCAAGGGGAACAGCGAAGAGAAAAAGAAAGAGCACAAGAAAGAGAGGCGGCGATCGTCTGGGGATCAGCTCGGTGAGCTGGACGGCGATGAGGATGACAATCATAAGGGGTAGGTGTCCAATGAGATGTTCAGCCGAGTGTTATTTGTACGCTCAAACAGAATTTAACCAGTGAGCTAGTTGATCTGACTAAAGCAGTGATATTTAAACTATTAACCCTCCTACTCTTGGTACAATTCTCCAGCGAATTGACTGACCATTCAAAACTTGACAACTGTCTGTTTATGAATGGTGGATTAGCTGTGTAGATAACAGTACCATGTACAGTTTAGATGCATTCACCACACAGTACCATTTGACAACTGTCTGTTTATGAATGATGGATTAGCTGTGTAGATAACAGTACCATGTACAGTTTAGATGCATTCACCACACAGTACCATTTGACAACTGTCTGTTTATGAATGGTGGATAAGCTGTGTAGATAACAGTACCATGTACAGTTTGGATGCATTCACCACACAGTACCATTTGACAACTGTCTGTTTATGAATGGTGGATAAGCTGTGTAGATAACAGTACCATGTGCAGTTTAGATGCATTCACCACACAGTACCATTTGACAACTGTCTGTTTATGAATGGTGGATAAGCTGTGTAGATAACAGTACCATGTACAGTTTAGATACATTCACCACACAGTACCATTTGACAACTGTCTGTTTATGAATGGTGGATAAGCTGTGTGGATAACAGTACCATGTACAGTAGATGCATTCACCACACAGTACCATATGACAACTGTCTATTTATGAATGGTGGATAAGCTGTGTGGATAACAGTACCATGTACAGTAGATGCATTCACCACACAGTACCATTTGACAACTGTCTATTTATGAATGGTGGATAAGCTGTGTAGATAACAGTACCATGTGCAGTTTAGATGCATTCACCACACAGTACCATTTGACAACTGTCTGTTTATGAATGGTGGATAAGCTGTGTACATAACAGTACCATGTACAGTTTAGATGCATTCACCACACAGTACCATTTGACAACTGTCTGTTTATGAATGGTGGATAAGCTGTGTAGATAACAGTACCATGTACATGTACAGTTGAGATGCATTCACCACACAGTACCATTTGACAACTGTCTGTTTATGAATGGTGGATAAGCTGTGTAGATAACAGTACCATGTACAGTTTAGATGCATTCACCACACAGTACCATTTGACAACTGTCTGTTTATGAATGGTGGATTAGCTGTGTAGATAACAGTACCATGTACAGTAGATGCATTCACCACACAGTACCATTTGACAACTGTCTATTTATGAATGGTGGATAAGCTGTGTAGATAACAGTACCATGTGCAGTTTAGATGCATTCACCACACAGTACCATTTGACAACTGCGTTAGGAGACATGGGGAGACCTGACATGTACGCCGTAGCTTTCGGTCAGCGACGGGTGAAAATCATCACACTTACGGCACGCCTCGCAGTGTCTTTTGCAACATCGGCAGGTTTATTTTTCTCCGCTCAATCATCAACCATTCTTTTATATAATAACTTTGGCTCTAGTGAAATGTATGTTGTGTATTCACTTATAAATACAGGTCCAAAAACCTACCGTAAACTATCCTATTTTGACACTAGTTAACGTGAAAAAAATGGCGGACATAAATTTCGCTTCGGCTACAACAATCATGTGATGTGTGTGTGATGTCGTGGCGTATACGGCTGTTGCATATTTCTTATATGTGTGTGGTGGCGGTGGCGGTGCAGTATTAATGACTGAGGAAGTTAAATACTACATCTGTAAATAGATCGGCTGTTGATAAACAACTGGCAATAAGACACATTTCTAGCATAAAACAACTGTGACCCTTTGCTAGTTAATTATTAAACAATTCATTATCCTTTAACATTTACAATTTTATGTACTGTCTGTATACAGGGTGTATGTTTAAATGCACTTTTATGTATTGAAAAAATGTGAAACGGAATTTTTCAGCCTGAAACGGAATTTAAGATTTTTGAAAACGGAATTTGCACTTTTCTGAAACGGAAAATCATTGGCCCTACATGTACAATTTGGATACATTCACCACACAGTACCATTTGTCAAGTATTACACACACTGACATAGTACCTTTGTCTTTCAAAACCATTTGAATGATATTGAATGATCAATCAACAGGAGGCTTAGTAAGTCTTTTGTTTCTGGTCATTAGTCAGCTTCAAAATCGATGCCGATTTTTGTTGGTAATCTTTTTTTTTTCCAACGGGAAAATACATGATACAGGTATACACAGCGGCCAAATTCCTCATATACCAAGTATGATGGATAATAGAGGCCTCACAAATAGGGCAAACATTCATACCCCTATGTGCAAAAGTCAAACTTGTAGCTTTGCATGGTGAAGAGGATAAGTAAGACTAATTGCGGTGACACCATGTGAAAGTCTATTGAGTAGTAATTAGTTCTGAAAAGAACTGAAGGTTACAACTCGACGTTTCGATCAGTATGCTCTGATCGTCATCAGGAGAATGAGCAAAAGTCGTTTAAAACACAGCACGGCAGAATTCCAATCGATCCGCGATGCACGCGGAGACCTGAAACCAGAGAATTTTTGGGGACTTAAACGTTGTTTTGATACATTTTTGAATATTTAATCTGTATAACCGGTTATCTTCATTTATTTTCCTTTTTTATTTCAGTGGAAACACGGCTTCCGACCAGGCGTTCAGTGATGACAACATGGAGTTAGACTCGGATGAAAACTGAACAGCAACTTTTGCCATCTTTGAGAGAGAGAGAGAGAGAGAGAAACATGTTTTTTTTTTAATGAATCCTTGCTTACTTTATCTGGATAACCTGCTGGTGTAAACAGAGGATCAGTTGAATACCTGAGATACTCATTGCAGTTCACATCCACTATAAGGAGGACGACAAGTTCTGAGCTCAGATATAGAGCCTCGGATATCAACCAAAGATGCACCGTTGCTTTTAACCATCGAAACAACATGTGGATATCAGCTAGTAGATGCAGAATAATTGAACAAAAAAAGGCATGCCCAGCCCCCCAAAAAAGGAGTGGCGCACTCTCTAAACTTAGAGGAATAGATGGTAATTTTGTATATAAACTTCTTTTTTTTATACGATCCGATATGGAATAGGATATGGGGCCCAGCCCACCCCCTTAAATCCTCAACAAGCTCTTCTGACGTTAATTTGTTTTTGATCCAGTGAGATGTCATTCACCGAGAGTTCCTTTGACTTCGGTGTTCGGACAACACGTTCTTGTCTTGCACCAAGCTGTAGACCACTCAAGCGCAACCCTCATGCGTGAGGCAGAGGGCTCTGGATCAAGGAGAGACACACAGATAAGGGTTCCCACACCCATGAATCCTGCAAAAGTCACGGGAGCTCCCATTTTGTTAGGAGATTTCTCAGCTTGGAATAAGTCATGGATCGTAAGAAGTTCATGGCTGTACTGTTAAGGTTTGAAAGAAGGGGGGAAAAAAAATTGAGAATGAATTTGTTGCTGGAACGTTAGCTTGATTATATAATTCACTCTGTTTCATGATTGATCTGTACCAACTTTCCATAGACTATTTCGCAAATGTACACGGGTGTTGCACCTCGGTCTAGCTAGCAATTACAGTTCACAATTCAACGAACGTTATTGTTTTTGTTGAGTTTGTAATCGAATGAACTACGTAGTTGAGTTATTAAACTGAAAAACCAAAAAAATAAATTGCAGAGAACCATGTCTAAAATGCTGTTGAGTGGGGTGGTTCTAACATTGATAGACACAATCCGGGGGAAGTTGGGAAGTTTTGGCAGTAATTCGATCATCAATTAGACCAGCATGCATCATCCAAGTCAGCTTGCACAATGCTGTGTTTGCGAAGAAGTCCATGTTCAAACTTTGGAAATTCCGTGTGTTCTGTCATAGGAGTTCCCAGTGTTGTCATGGAAAAGTCTCCCGTGTTCAGAAACATGAATTTCACTCCGAACCAAGGATATAAAACCAGTGCGATATGCCTTTTAAAATGATGGTTATTTTTATTAATATTTTTACAATTTTTGTTTTATTTTTGTATGTTGTTCTTTTGTTAAGGTTCTCTTCAAATTGTCAGTAAAGCGTTTCCTTTTTTAAATGTAGAGGGCAATCTTGAAATGTATTTGAATATTTGTCAAACGCACGGTGACCATCTTGAATTACGGACGTCCATCCTGAAATTGTTAATCAAATACACAGGTGGCCATCTTGTTTTTTGGGGCGGCCATTTTAAAATGTATTTGCATACATGTATAACAAATACATGGTTGATCATTGAATACACCTATCCGGCCTGTCAATCAAATGGCACGGATTAACCAATAGGGTCACGTCTATGTCGGTCAAGCACTTTGCTTTGATACAGGTGGGTGTCCGAGCTTTGCAGCGTTGTTAAGGAACTGGCTAAATCTGGATTGGTGTATTGTGGGCATCCATTTTAAAATATGATGGTTTGTAGCATTTAATATCAGAGAGGTGAATATCTGTGATCAGATTCAGGCAGAATGAACTGGTTTCAGGCCTGCTTAAAATGTAATAGATATGAAATTCACCTGAAATGTTGATTTATGTAATTCCTAGATAATCTGAGATATCGCTTGATGCTAACAGCTGTCATCAGTTTTTATGATGATTCGATTGTAGATGTGTACAGTTTTTCTTTTGCAAGGCTGTGGATATGTTGTGCCTTTACTGGAATATATACCTCTTCAGTGCTCATAATCAGGGAGGCCACACTAGTTAACAAGCATATTGTGGGTGCACACATTTGGAGTACACACATGTTGCATACAGTGCTGCAGGACTGGGTAAAAGTCAGCTGGCTCACTTTGTGTTAGATAACACACACACTTCTGAATCTGTGTAAGATAATCCAGAGATCTCATGAGTAGAGAGATATAGCCTATGCAAGCATACCACAGCATTGAAAGATGCGCATTTCATTTTGGTAGCTCATGGTGTTCAGTATCAGAGGCCAAACAGGTCACTGTTTACAGCTGAGCAGCTCACACATCTTGTTGCAATGCCCACTTCAACAACACAACCTCAGTGTGCATTAGATACTGCAGAACTGTATTAACCCTAACTCCCTATGCTTACACATAACCTGAATCCTTCCTAACTCCCTAGGCCCATTTGCTTACACATAACCTGAATCCTTCCTAACTCCCTATGCCCATTTGCTTACACATAACCTGAATCCTTCCTAACTCCCTATGCCCATTTGCTTACACATAACCTGAATCCTTCCTAACTCCCTAGGCCCATTTGCTTACACATAACCTGAATCCTTCCTAACTCCCTAGGCCCATTTGCTTACACATAACCTGAATCCTTCCTAACTCCCTATGCCCATTTGCTTACACATAACCTGAATCCTCCAAAATCCTTCAGTAGTAAAGTAAGCACATGACATGTTTGCACACATGTGTTTCTAATCTGTGATACATGTACATGACCAGGGACCCTCACTGCATGCATGGAGCAATAAACAGTGTCCACTGACCCAAGCACTGACCTTGCAATCACTGCAACAAACATTGATGTACATGTACCATGGAAAGGCAAGTATGCCTAATAACCTCAATCCTCCAAAATCCTTCACTTTAGCCAAGGGCATGTAGCATGTAACCTCAATCCTTCAAAATCCTTCACTTTGGCAAAGAAGATTTGGGAGGATTTGGGAGGGTTAGGACTAAGGCAGATTAGAGTGAGAATGTCAAACTTCTATTTAAATACCCTGGCTGGGATGGGCAGAGGTACCAGGTAATTTCAATATTTCATTGTGTGCCCGGAAGAAGGTCGTAAGGCTCTACGACCTTCTTCCGAGCACACAAAGTACAACTGTCCCAGCAATAAAATGGCTCCTTTGAAAAAAAGTAGGGCATAACTATTTGTTGCTAGAATTACTCCCAAGACATGTTTTTCCATTCCCATGCAGAATTTAACTTTACTACAATGACTTATAAATGGCAGAAAAATTACCAAACTTTCACACTCGGTTTTCTTGAAATACAATTTTGCACATTCATTGTCCTTCTTCCGGGCACACGGCGATTTAGTACCTGGCTTGATTTCACATAACTCATCAGTACTGTCTTCACTGATTGGTCACTGTCGATTTGTCCTCTGCACTTATATGTTGTATCCAGGAGTACCCCCTTAATATGACTACAAATGCAGAATATTTGAAATCATTTTCATTGTACACTGCTGTTATTTGGTAGTGTTTTATAACAGTTATTCGAAATTTTGATTTGTTATTAAACATATTGAAAACCATTTGTAAATAATTGAATAACACATGCATTAACTGTACCCTGAATTTGATAAATTATACAGAATAGCATATTGAAGCTAAACATTTGGCATGAAATAAAGACATAACAGTGAATTTTTCTCAATCTAATTCTTATTGGCCAAAGGATTGTGTTTCTGTTTCCATTGATTAATGGTTAGGTTTGCCGTTCCATGTTATTCAAATTCTGTCCGTATCACCGTCATCAAGGTCTCCATCAATATAATCATCCTCTGGGAAAACATTTCTTTGATTCACCACAAGAAAATATTAAAGGGACACTATCGTAACGAGAGCAGACTTTCAACAGGTCATGGAATCGGTGTCCTAGTTTACCATGAACACAATTACTACAAAATTACCCTCCCATCTGTGCTGCAGCAATGTTACTATTATGACCTCATCATGTGGGGTATTATTTTCAGTCACTGAGTTAATCTAAAACTCACACTCCGATTCCATGCCCTGTTGATTGGGACAATATTGCCCCTTTAAGAAAAAAATAACAATACAACAATGATTGATAAGTAAATTTCTGTAACAAATGTTTGTTTTATTTACAAATATACAAATATTTAAATACTGAGACATACTTAATTTTTTGACATCTAAAAATATTGTCAACTGAAAAACAACAAAATTATAATAATTTTAAGAAGAGTATTTCCTGTGTTCTATTATTTCAAACTGACCACAGCACTGCTTAAACAGGACATATGAATCATTATTTGATCAACAATGAACTTTATCATATATTTGCTTGATTTCTCTTTATCCATGCCCTGGTCATTAATTTTGTGAAATAACTTATTTGAAAGTAATTTACTGTATTTGAACTAAGAAACATTGAAACAGAAACTGATGGAAAAAAGAAAAGAAAAAGGGGTTAACACAGAATAATAGGCATCTTTAAAGCCAATAACACATTATCAGTAATGTCTGCAAAACTGCTTCTCTTTCTAAAAGTATACTCATTTTCTTTGAATCAAGATATGCAACACTAAAACAATAAATGTGTGGAAGTTTCAGCTTATTACATTGTGTCTTTATCAAGATTATTTTACTTATTTTTACACTAAAATGATTGCGCCACAAAAAGAAAGTGTTGTTTAAAGGGGCAGTATCGTCACGATCAGAGTAGACTTTTTCAACAGGGCATGGAATCGATGTCCTAGCTTAAGATGAACACAGTGACTGAAAATTACTGGCTCATGTATGCAGTGGCAACGTTAATGTGACCTTATCATGTGGGGAATTACTTTCAGACACTGAGTTAATCTAAAAACAAGCACTCCGATTCCATGCCCTGTTGATTGTGACGACTGCCCCTTTAATACCATCATGAACTTTACACTAAGTTAGTTTCATGTAAAACTCATTAATTTATGTTTTTACCAATAATGGCTAGTGGCCTTTAAGTGCAATCCAATGGACATTTCACAACGAAACTAAACCCATAAAATCTTAATGGGAAAATATAAGACTTTTAAAATGGAAACTCTCAAAACAAATATTTTTACTCAAATTTGTCTGTGTTTTGTATTGGTTTACAGAATAAGGCATCTGTTTTTGTCAAGATTATTGATATTGAACAACTGGTTCCATGGGCGGATCCAGAACATTTTTTAGGGGGGGGCTGAGAATCAAAAACAATTATTTTTCAGTACTACAAAAATTACAATGAAATAATCAAAGGGAGAGAAAAACAAAGCACAGTGAGGGAATGGGAGTGCGTTCTCCCCTCCCCTCTCTCTGTCTCTCTTTTTCCCTTTTTTTTATATTTAAAAAAAAAAAAAAAATTAACGATTTTTGGGGGGGGCTACAGCCCCCTTAGCCCCCCCCCCCCCTGGATCCGCCAATGGGTTCAGTGCCATTTTGAAAATAAAAATGCTCAAAAATTTCCTTGCACAATCACAAACTTCTTCTTAACATAATCATAGTTAAATATTAAACATACAGAGCGCCTTTTACAGAATAAATGAAATCCTATAGATCATGTCACACTTGTTTACATTTGGAGCTTCCCAAGTCAGTACCGTGTGTTTCATGGCAGGCAACAGTGTGTATACTTATATGTGCAGTTTTTTTTACTTTGATATCCTCATTATTAAGTAACTGGTATTGTAACTATTACCACTGAATGAGATGTGGTGTCTTACTTGAAATTACAAAAATAGTTTTTTCTCATATAAAAATAAAGAATTTGATGGTACCTGCCATATGACAGCAGCACAGTCTTGCCTGCCGCAGTCTGACTAATGACGCTCTCTATGTAAGTGTCACATCATCTGTAGGACCTGGTTTGTATCACATATTGATGTTGTTATTCTGTCGTTGGTTTTTGTTGCTGGACAAGCTTAGCAGTGCGGTTATTGTCGACTCAGCAGCTCGGCTAACAGCCTCCTCCTGATTGTCCTCGACTGATTCTTCTCCGTTCTCCACGTTCGTCTGTTGTTGTCCGTCCTCGTTCGGCCTGGAGGAGCGCCCCCTAGTGACCAAGGCATAGTTCTGGGCAACGCGGAGTCCCTCATTCATCAGCGTGTGCTGCATGAGTAAGTTCTGGGCGAGATCGGAGTTGCCTTTCTTGGGTTGCTTGTCATGCGGTGCTGGGGCGCATTCGATCGGACCCATCATGGAAGGTATGGAGGTTGCAGCTCGCCATGAATCTGAAGGGGTCGAACACTCAGAAAATCAGCAAACACATCTGGATTTTTGTGACAATTTTATAGTCCATTACACACAGCTCTCAATAAGCATCATCAGCCTTATTTGTATATTAATCACAAGGCCCACATCTGAAAAATTTCTCAGTGGTAGTCATACATAGGCGGCAGTGTGACTCGAAATAGCACCATCCTTTTGTGTCTGCCATATCTAATGAGCATAGCATTATTTTCGATATCATTAACACATATATGTACGGTGAGTACAATGAGAGAATGAATCCCGATTAAACCCACCATTTTAAAGCTTACCAGGATCGGAGCTCTCATCTTTCTTGTGATTGTCGTTCCCCTCGGAGTCAGAGCTCCCAACCAGGTCGCCGTGTTCCTCCTCTTCAGCTCGTGCTTTGGCAACATAGTATCTGAATGTACAAGAGGTGAAGTTTATCGTCACCACTGAAATAATACTGCATCCTCATTGTCAAAACCACCAATCTCACCAGGATATAATGTACTCCCATCTGCATAAACCATCACCACCACCACTACCACCCTCACAATCACCATCATCATCGCCCCCCCCCCCCCACAATCACCATCAACATCACCCCCACAATCACCATCATCCCTACAATTAACATCACCATCATCTCTACAATCACCATCATCGTCATTATCCGTTTCATGCACAATCTAGTCCTTCCAGCAGTGAAATGACTCAATCTGTCATTTTAAAGGCAAACCTGACATGCTTCACAGGCCGTATCAAAGCCTCCTGCCCAAGTGCCCGTCTTCCAAATATCTAATGTTTTCCGCATGTTTTTCAATATTTTGATGGACTCGTCAATTGAGTTTTAGATTTTCTAACTGTTAGCACTTGAATTTATTGGAAATAACCTGAAAAGAAACTGTATAAAATTTGATCTAAAAGCTTACTTGGTTGGTAGTATAAATGGTACCACGCATCCTGAAAAGTTATTTTTTTTATGTTGCAAGGGTGTGATTTGACAAAAGTAAAAAATTCTGGAAAATGGGTAGCGGGCCTGGGTCTCCCTTTGGTCTAGAGGACAAAGCCCCCCTGAACCTCCTGGATGTTTAATTTTGGGAGGATTTACAGACTCTCCGCATACCCACAAACAAGAAACTAGAGGTTTGGATGCAATACAGGCTACTTCTTCCTTTCCTTGGTGGCTACTTCTCTTCTTTTTAAGAAACTTTTGAGGCAAAGGGAGATTTGTAAAAATCCTGAAATCAGGAAAAATCCTGAGAAATCACAGGCCTGAAAACATGCACACAAATTGGATCACTGGGCATGATCCATTTATCACTGGGCATGATCCATTTATCACTGGGCATGATCCATTTATCACTGGGCATGATCCATTTATCACTGGGCATGATCCATTTATCACTGGGCATGATCCATTTATCACTGGGCATGATCCATTTATCACTGGGCATGATCCATTTATCACTGGGCATGATCCATTTATCACTGGGCATGATCCATTTATCACTGGGCATGATTCATTTATCACTGGGCATGATTCATTTCCACATTAGAATGCATACAAATCTGAATGCATTTTCACTATTTTCTCCTCAACAACACAGCAGAATACGCTGAAACTTTCACTGGTTGGTTTCTATTACATATCTTTCATGGAGTGCCATGGTCGAGCGGTTTAGTGCATCGGATTTGTGTTCTGATGGCTGAGTCGTCAGAATGTGGGTTCGAATCCCAACCACGACCATGGTGCTTGTGTCCTTGAGCAAGACACTTTACCATAATTGCTTCTCTCCACCCAGGGGTAAATGGATACCCGTACCTGTGACGGCAGAGTTGGTTATTGTGTTTGATTAGCCCTATATGCGCTGTAATGGCAGCAATTGAGCTGTATACACCCCAGGGAGCTGAGATGGTTTTAGGAATGATTTATGCGATTGATGAGCAGGGCAGTGTTGTAGTCGAGACCAGATAGTCCGAGACCGAGACCGAGACCGAGACCAGAAGGTCCGAGACCGAGACCGAGACCGAGACCGAGACCGAGACCAAGACCGAGACCGACCCGTCGAGACCAAGACCGAGACCATGAAGGTCCGAGACCGAGACCGAGACCGAGACCGACCCGTCGAGACCAAGACCGAGACCATGAAGGCCCGAGACCGAGACCAAGACCAAGACCTGCATAAATAAAATTAATAAAATAATAAAAGAGTCAAACAAAACTTTATGTGTGATTTTGTGAACACTTTTATTCTCATGAAAACAAGAAAGAAAAAAAACTTTTGCCATTTCTTTGATCGGAAGTTTATATCCATCTAACAAACAAAGAAATCTTTTATCATTTGTGGCCCATTTTAACGAACACTTTCATTACATTTCAAAAACATCAGCATTCCCAACATCTCTGCCGACAGTCGTGCACGATGGGGGCGCATGATAATACCACCCCTGCACATGGTGTCAAGAATCCAGTGATGCCCTGTTGCTTGCTGGTTTCTTTTAGACTTTTCCCAGACTGCAAGTACTCTTCATACCTTTTAAAAAGCAATAACAAATGATAACTTTAATTAAAACTTAAGAATAAGAAGATCACAAGAACTGGCACAACAATTTTTTAATCTTCACAGATGGGAGGGCAATTCATATAGCAAGAAGCCTAAAACCAAATAAACTTTATTTCACAAGGACATGTCTAAAACCACAATGAACGTGGACTGATGATTGACTTGTAAAGTTCACCCCATGTAGATTAGGGGATCCAGCAGGGGAAAACAACATGACTTTACAAAGATTAGTTGATGACACCCCGACCCAGGAAGGAACAAAACGTGTTGTGGCATTTATTACTCAAAAAAAGTGGGTGACTCTTATTCATTAAATTTGAATAACAATTTCCAACAATTACAAAATAAATGTAGGCCTACTTACTTGGCTTTGTGCGCCCGGCTCAAGTGCCTGGTGAATGCTGAACTTGTTCCAGATCGTTCACTTATCCGAGTTGTTTTGGTGCAGAAATTGCACACTGCTGAATGCTTCTTATTCCCTGCCTTTGTGTCGGTGAATTCTTTGTGGTCTTTAAAACCAAACTTGATTACCGATGAGTTGCTTGACATATTGATTACTTCAAAACCTCGCGCAAAAAGTTTACAACTGTATGTGCAGGAAGTACTGGTACACACACACACACACGAGACCACACATTCTCATTTTTGCATCCTTGTGGAGACCTCTATTGTTCTTTCCTTTGTCCCTGTATTTAACAATTTCCCATAGGATTTGTACACAAATTTCCTTGTGGAGCACGGAGTCCTTTAGAATTCCCTTGTGGAGACCTATTGTTCTTGCCTTTCCCTTTTGTTATAGGACTCCACAAGGTAGCGAAAGTATAGTAAGAGCACATGTGAATGCTTAAAACAGCGACAACAGCGTGCGTTCTTCCGAACAGATAGTACATGTCACTCATTACTCGATCCCAAGTTTATCAAACCCTAATAAAGCCGCGTGGGGCATGAGTTGATGGTTGGATGACGATCGCACCACAGGGGGCGGGAAAAAGGTAGGCATCTACTGCAAGTTTGGTAACAAAATGTGAAATCGTTTTACGTTTCAACGGAACCAAATAAAAACAAAAATGAATAATCGATTATTTTCATATGTTGCAAAGTGGTTAAAAAGGCTGGTCTTGACACGAGACCAGTCAAATCTTCGAGACCAGAGAGGTCCGAGACCGAGACCAAGACCGAGACCACAGGGTATCAAGACCGAGACCAAGACCGAGACCACAGGGTATCAAGACCGAGACCAAGACCGAGACCAGGAAAAACCGGTCTCGAGACCTACAACACTGGAGCAGGGGTAATAATATAATGCGCCTTGAGCACCAGTTTGGTGGATACGTGCGCTATATAAGTCCACATTATTATTAATATTATTATTAATTCATTCTTATAAAGTATGGATACATTTATAGCAGGCCTGAAATTTCACAGAGGCCACGGCAGTCATGGCTTCTGTTGCCCAGGTCTTGGCCTAGGTACAGGGGTCAAAATTAACTTTTATGGTAGCCCACAGGACTAGTTATGTGAAAATTTTACTAGTCCGTCCTCATTTTTTTAGTACTTCTGAAAGAAAGGTGAATATAAATACAAGAAATAGAACCGTGAGCTGGTGAACAATATGTTCTTGCTGAGATCATACTAAATGTTTTTTGCATATTTTTATTTCATTTTTTTCACTAGCCCATCGGACTACCCAAACCCCAGCAGCTAGTAGTCCCGCTGCTAAAACTACTAGCCTCGGACTAGTGAACTAGTGTTAGTTTCGAACCCCGAGGTACCACTCAGGAAAAGTGACCTTGCCTCTACAAGAGTGAAATTCCAAGCCTGTTATAGACATGTTACCCAAGTTGTACAATCCCTTGAAGTACATGTATTACTCAAAACAATTTAGGGAACATCAGATTTTGAACATCAAATAGGTTTGAAATGTTCCATGAACCGGGATTTTCATTTGCAACTCCCTCTCTCTTTCAGTAGTCATGTCATGAAATGTGTAATCACTACATGCATCCTTTATCATCCGTTTCATTGTGCAGTTGTTTCTCATCAATTCTGTGAAACATTGTGTTTATCTGAAATAAATGATCTTGCTTTAACTGAGATTATTCCGGTGTTCCCTAAATTGTTTTGAGTAGTCTATAATAATTGAACCAAATTGATGTAGTACCTGTCTGAGCGTCGCTGTCTCTTAATGAGGTCTGTCTGCTCAGTCATCAGTAAGAGCTGTTGTGTGGTCAGCTTCTCTAGTTGTACCTTAAGGTCATACACTTGTTGAATGTTGTCCTCTGACCTGGCCGCAGCGATGCTGGCTTTTATGTCACTCTGTTTCTGCACGATGGTGTTCAGGCTGTTTAGGATTTCATTCATCCTTTCCTGTAGTCAAAAACATATCTTGCATTTATTAACTAATATCCAAGTTGAAATCCATATGCTGTCGAATCTTCTCTGTATGAACTGGACACTCAACAGGCAGATCAAAAAGTGTCCACGACAATAAAGGACGTAAAGATTTATCGGCCATGTTTTACGTTAATTTAAAGGCAAATTCCTCTCGTTTGTTTAAAACATGGATTTCATCCTGTAAGAAACAAAAACAAATAATTTGAAGGAAGATATTCCTCAAAAGAGTTGATGAAAGTTCAATTTCACACGAACACTGTTACTAAGTGCCTAAAAAATAATAAACCTACTTACTATGAGAAAGGTGTTATTTTATTAAAAGCAGTTGTTTTCCTTTCCTTTAGTAAAAGAGCAATGTACTGATGAAACAAAACATTTCCAGTAAAACAGCGCAAAACACGGGCAATACATCTTCAATGTTTTGTTGACTTTGACACTTGTGTAATAATTAGACTCCATTCAGGTTGTATGTTTTTCAAGGTACCACATCTTTGTCAAATACATGTACATGTGTAAATGTAAACGGGCCTTCACATTGGGAAATGCATCTGTGGTAATAGTGACAATGCTGGAGAGATGAAACATAGGCTTAAACACAGTGATTTATTCGCATCATGAGATCGTTTGCTGGAAGCCTAAACACGCACTACCAATTGTGTACGTTGCACAGGTATCCAAGGTAAGTTGGGCCCTGATGAATAAACATGATAGACTTGTACCAGTCATAACGTTTTATCACAACAGCATCCACAAAAGCAATCTTCTGATTGCTGCAAGCTTATGCACTTCTCTTGTGCCCTCTTCGTTTGTGTTCCCTTCACACCCGACGAACTTCTGCTCACTCTTGTGTTTACGTTTGTGGGCATGTCTGTATATCGTCCATTCTGCCTTTGAGAAAGAACCTGCTAGGTTCGAAACGTAAGGCTATTAGGCCAAAAAAAAGTCTCACGTTTCTGGTCTCCGTACGCGTCGCCTCAGACCCGCACGTCAGCATTTTTAATTTTAATTTTTTTTTTTGCTATGAAACGATGTCCATTTGCAGCCAAAATTGCTGGATCGATTGGAATTCTGCCGCGCTGTGTTTTAAACGATTTTTTCACATAGGGGTATGAACGTTTGCCCGATTTGTGAGGCCTCTCTTAGCCACCATACTTTGTACATGGGAAATTTGATCCCCATGTATACAATGTATCATGTATTTCCCTGTTGGCAAAAAAAAAGTTGGCCGAAAAAAAGAAAAGCATGTCACCGCACCGATTTTGAAGCCGACCGATGACCAGAAACGGGAGACTACTATTTTAAATTTATAATACAGGTCCTTGGTCCTTGTTGGTAAGCAGTTTGCAACAGCTAATTCTCTAAATCAGGTCAAATCAGTTTGGGAGACGAAGATGTTGACAGGAAAAGTGAGTTTGATTGTTTTATCTAAAGATATCTTACCTCTCTTCTCAGCTTCAGAATCTCAGCTTGAACGGTCCGTGGGTTTGGAGCTGTAGTTTCTGAATCCCTGTAAGTGCTAACACCTGGCTCAAGCTTTATCCGTTTGCATTTGCCTACACTGATGTCCTCATTTTTATTCTGGTTGTTCTTGAGTGATCTGAAGGAACAAGGAATCCAAATAAAATGTTGAACGTTCATGAACTGATAGCAGACATATGCCACACGGCCATCAACCAGTCACCAAGCGTCTTAAATGAACAGACTTCATGGACTCTGATTGACTCTGCACCCCTGAAACAGCAAGAAAGAACATCTGGAGTGAACGAGTCTTGTGCCTGCTGCTAGAGACCAAAATGGGAATTGTTCCAGCAGAGACACTTCCACCGGGGCATGACCTACAGTGGACGCTCTGGAGGAGTCTGAACAGACTGCAGACCGGATATGGAAGAGCTGCGGACCTCATATACACCTGGGACTACACACAAAATAGATAGTGTAACTGTGATGATACACAAACAATGTCACATTTATTAATATGCAGCCTTCTATTTGCACCATAAATGACATATACAGTACCAATGACATTTGCCATCCAGACAGCTAAACTCTGGTCAAATATCATTTAACTACGGTATTTAACTGTTTTATTACCAGTACCTAATCTCACACAGTTACTGTATGTAGCATCAGAATCACTTGCTCTTATTGTATACCGCATGGTCTGAGAGACACGATTATATATTCATGAACAGTTAATCAATTTATTTTGCAAACAAATGTTTTTTTCATCTAGAGACCCGCTTGTTTCAAAAGTGTTTAAAATCATGTCAGACGGAATTTGACAGAAAAGAGCGCTATATTTTTCTTTTGAGGATTAATTGTTCTAAGTATTTTTATTCAGTGTACAGCACAGACTGTCAGTAAATGGCACAGACTGTCAGTAAATGGCACAGACTGTCAGTAAATGGCACAGACTGTCAGTAAATGGCACAGACTGTCAGTAAATGGCACAGACTGTCAGTAAATGGCACAGGACATTTTATTTTATTTTGTTTTCTTGCTGAAAATGTCAGCATGTCGGACGGAATCGATAGAAATGAGTTTTTCCAGGAATCTGGAGAATACATTTTATCGGCACTTAATGCGGCGTTCACACAGTGCCGATTATGGCTCCCGTTTGAGATCAGACAGCGCTACGACACGAAAAGTGAAAAAGTCGGATTACTATCCTCAATGATCTGGAATGTCCTATCATTGTCTGAACGCAGTCGTATACGTTCGTAACAGAGTCCTACGGATCGGGAAAGGTCCAGAGAGGTCGGCCAAGCACTCCCGACAGTAGGTGCGTCCCGTAGCATTCGGGAAACTCAGCCGATTTTGTCTAGTCGGATTACAATCGTGACTATGTCGTGACAGATTCTGCTGTATCGGATCAAAATCGTAACAATGTCCTGTGTTGTCTGGACGGTGTCTGGACGGTGTCCTGTGGATCGGGACGCTGTCGTGATGAGCGGGCATGGTTTGGAGTGAGAATTCGCCGTTTCGCACGATTCTTTTAGGACCGGACTATCACGTGACTAACGGTTTTCTAACGGATATCTTCCGTCAGCGTCGGTTCACTGTCCGGTCACTGTCTGATCTCTGTCGGATCGCATTCGGGAGAATCGGGACGCTGTCGGGACAGATTCGGTCGTTTTTTACCATGCTGAAGATACAAATCGGATCAGATTCGGATTGAGAACGGGAGAATCGGGACGCTTCCTGAACAATATCTGATTGTTGTCGTGATTAAATAAATGTTTTTACAAATTTGTGAATTTTCCGCCACGAATCACAGGATCTTGATCAGACTTTTGACAAATTTTAATCGGGAATGGTCCTATCAAGGACGGCAGTAAAAATCCTGAATGTGTGACTGAGGCTTAAAGGAGTAAAAAAGTTAAAAGGTAACATATTAACAAGAGTAACAATAAATTTAATTTTGCCCTACACCGACGTGTGTATAGCAATGCATACTCAGTGCTTTCCGAGTGTCTGTGAAAAAACTACACAGCTATACACACGTCGGTGTAGGGCAAAATTAAATTTATTGTTTATCTCCCGACGCAAGAATTCCACCAACCTATATAAGAGTAACAATGATTCTTCATGTTAATTTGGCGTATAAGCTTTGAATATCTAACATATATTGTTATTTTTAGAGACTTTCCATTCTTGACCCCTAGGGTGACCACTTTTGAAACATGCCCAGACATAAATTCCACACTGGAATGAACACCAAAAATCTGAATTTTCACTATTCTCAAAACCCTGAGGGCTCGGACTACACAAGGATTAAAACAACACAATGAAATAAGTTGAAACTTTCACAGGTTGGTTTTGTACATAGACACAATTACCACATGTGTATACAGGCTTTAAAGGGACACAATCATCACGATCAGAGCAGACTTTCAACAGGGCATGGAATCAGTGACCTTGTATAAAAGAAGAACACAGTGACTGAAGCCCAGTACTGGCTCATTTATGCAGCAGCAATGGTAATATTGTGTAGAGTATTATTTTCAGTTACTGAGTCGGCGATGATTTTGTGAGAAAATGAAAAGGTAGGAAAAATGTTTGCCATTATCATTAGGCATATATACTAGCCTATAGCGGTTTACCTCTATAGCCATGTATAGCAAGGTTTTTATCTTGGTATTTACAATAAAATGATACACAAGGAAAGTTCCATGGTCTGAAGTTAGTCGGAATCCGATTTCATGGTAGGATTTTCAAAATCAAAAGGTAGGATTTCCTACAAAAGTAGGAAGAATATCATGCCTGTAAGTTAATCTAAAACTAGAACCCCGATTCCATGCCCTGTTGATCGCGATGATATTGTCCCTTTGAAGGACGAAATACATTATAGAGACCTACCTGGAGTGTCCATGCTTAAACTGGTAGCCACTCTCCCTCACAACCTGTCTGGCCAAGGGGAACAACTTGTCTCGCTGTACAAGTAGAAATGGATCAATGCAACACAGTTGCATTGCTGCTTCATTGACTGCTACCTGTAATATACAAGTCAGATACTTGTTGAATAGTCAACAACTTCCTCAACATATAAATGTATGAATTTATGAATTGCATATTTCGTTGTGTGTCCGGAAGAAGGTCGTAAGGCTCTACGACCTTCTTCCGGGCACACAAGTACAACTTTTTGTCCCAGCAGAAGGTCATAAGCAATAAAATGGCTCCTTTGAAAAAAAAATTAGGGCATAACTGTTATATACTTATTGCTAGAATTACTCCCAAATAATTCCCATGAGGAATTTAACTTTCCTACAATGACTTATAAATGGCAGAAAAACAACCAAACCAAACCAAACGACCTTTTACCGGTCACACTTTCATGACGTCCTTCTTCCGGGCACACAACAATATAATAATGTTAAAATTTCTAAAAAAATATATACCAACAAGGGTGTTTAAATGGGGTGCCATGGCCGAGCGGTCTAGCGCATTGGACTTGGGTTCTGATGGCTGAGTCGCCAGAATATGGGTTCGAATCCTCACCGCGACCGTGGTGCTTGTGTCCTTGAGCAAGGCACTTTACCGTAATTGCTTCTCTTCACCCAGGAGTATAAATGGGTACCTGGCAATAGCTAGGGAAGTAACCTGCGATGGACTGGCATCCCATCCAGGGGGGAATGGAAATATTCTCAGTCGTTTCATGCCAACGAAACCGGAGATAAACACTGGCCTGATGAGCCAATATGGCTCGGGACAGACTTTACTTAATAGACCTAAAAGGATCGGGAAATTCACAAAAGTAAAGTCACTTGGCAATACTCGTACACGACCCTTTCTTGGGTGCCATTGAGCAATATTGAGTTCCCATCATTTCACAGAACAAGCCTTCTAAGGCTGTTATTGTAAATATACCATACAAAGTTCTAGTGATGGGACAGTTAACCAGTTAACCAACCGAAACTGCACTCACCATTTATAAATTTGCTAACCGGCTAACCAAAACCAATATTTAAAATACCACCAACAGTTTTGGAAGAATTTGCCGCCCGTTGTTGTTGTTCTAGACTTTCTCTTTTGCCGCATTGGTTATTAAACAATCATTGCAGCAAGTTTATTGATTGCAAATGTATACGACATAAAACACAATAAAGGGGGCCACTTTCCTACCGTCACGTTAGCAGTTTTTCTAATGGTTGTAATTTTTTTTTAAATATCTGAAACCACCCAAAAAGAATTTCAACATTTGAATAGACATGCATGCTTATCCTAAAGATAATTTGAGTTGATTATTACTATTATTTTTTTAATTACCCTAAAATTTCCATCAACAAATGGACGGAAAAGTGAGGTAACTTTTTCCATCCAATTTTTATGGAAATTTGAGGGTGAAAAAATAAATTAAAAAAATAAAAAAATAAAATAAATCAACTCAAATTAGTTCTAGTATAAGCCTGCATGTCCATTCACATGTTGAAACACTTTTTGGTCGGTTTCAGGTACTTAAAAATAAATAACAACCATTGGAAAAACTGCTAACATGACGGATGCAAAGTGGCCCCCTTTATTGTGTTTTATGTCATATACGCATTGTGCCATTTGCCGATGATATAGTTTGTGTGGCCATCAGGTGCCGACTTTCGGTTAACTTGTTAACCGACCGTGAAAAATTTGGTTAAACAGTTAGCAAACTAATTGGTAACTGCCAGCATTGCATACAACTAGTATAAAAGATGTGCACACACCCTATAGTAAAACAAGTCTAAATTTCCAGTACAGGAAACACTGTGAAATTACTTTTGGAAGTACGTATACTCACAATTTGGTACTAATTTTACCTCCTTAGTCTTTACAGTTACATGTATGTAAGTCTTGTTCTGTGAAAGGATGGCATTGATGGTACCCAATATACATGTAGCCAAAAGGGGCTAAGGCCAAAAGAAAAGTCTCTAGTTTCTGGTCATAGGTTGGCTTCAAAATCAGTGCGGTGATATGCTTCTTTTTTCTTTTTTTTCTTTTTTTTTTGCCAACCAGTGAAATACGTGATGTGTACATGGTTATTGGAACCAGACCAATTTCCCGTACACATAATGTAGTGGCTAAGAGAGGCCTCACAAATTGGGCAAATGTTCAATTTTGTCTGCAATTGGATATCATTCATACATGTAGCCAAAGAAATTTATAAAAATATTGACACACAGGTCTGACAGACAGGTAATGACAGTTTCGGTCGGGTATCCGGGTATCCGGATACCCGGGTACCCGAATACCCGGCACAGCCCTAGTCTGAGGTGACCCGCACGGAGACCAGAAACCAGAGACTTTTTTTTAAAGCCTAAACTATGCATTGTGTCATTTTGTACCGGTGGCTCTCAAACGCACCTCATGGATTGTCAGGGGCTTATCATCTTTGCGCTTAGAGTCAAACCGTCCATATATGGGCGCCCACTTCTGGATCTCGTCCATCCGTTTGGGATGGTCACTGGACATTTCAAGGATATGCTGGACGTTGATGAATAGCTTCTTGTTCTGACTGGTCTGTACGATTGGTGATGGGGTGTGAGAAGCCATGAGACGCTGGGCAACCCGTCTCAGTGTGCATGGGTCAGTGTACTCATCCGTGGCTGATGGCTTGCCCTGCTGCGACGTGGACTCATTGGAACGTGGAGACATACTCTGCGGAGTGAAGGATGAACCCGGCGAAAGCTCATTGGTCAGCTTGGGGCTGGACTGACTGCCCAATGGTTGCACTGTGTTCCACTGATTAGAACCCGACTGAGCATGTCCCCACTGGTGACCTCCCATCCCCATGGGGTTATTATGCTGTTGCAGACCAAGCGCCGGGGAGTACGGCATACTGTTCAGCTGAGACTGGGTGCCAGACTGGGTCGGCTGGAAGGGGACGTTGTTTTCCTGAGCCCATTCCTGAAGAGACTTCTGCAGCCTACGAATGTGCAAAGGTTTGGTTGCCATGCCGACTAGAGCCAGAATCTCCAGAAATTCCTCTTCCGAGGCTTCACATAACTGGCGGACATCATCTCCACCTTGCTGGATGAAAGTATTGAAGTACCCAAGAAGATTTGCCCTTTCAAGGATATGATACAGCTGGTATTCAGACGGATTGTTCAGATTAGTGGGAAGAGCAGCCATTGTTGGAGGCCTGGAATATCACAAGAAAAGCACATACAAACACGATTAGATCCATTGCTGTACCCGAAATATGGATGCAAGATTCTACAACAGTGAAAGAAAAATAAACACGGAATGTATACATTTTTTCAGGGAATTGGAAACAAGAGAAAAACATCAAGTTTAGGACCTTAAATTTCATAATGATTTACATTTTGCAGCACCATAACATCTACCCGTACAACAAACTCCTTATGTTATGTTTTATTTTATTTAAATTTTTGTTTTTGGAGGGGGGAATATTTGTACATGATCTGACCTCCAAATCACCAGGACTGAATACATAGAAATGTAATTATCTTATTCTAAAATAATACAAGAAAATATCAACCTAAGCCCTACTGCCTTTTTTTTTTTCACTGAATATAATAATAATAATAATAATAATAATACAGAAGATTTATAATGTGCACATATCCACCAAGAAGTGCTCCAGGCGCTTTACAGTAAACAAGAAATCGTACAATAGCATAACAATACAATAACAAATGCAATATAATACTAAACAAAAGATTTTTTTAAATGCATAAATGAATGTTAGTAGTCCTTGTAGGCAATACACATAAGATGAGTTTTAAGTTTTTCTTGAAGGAGTAAACAGTTTGAGATTCGCGAATGTACAGAGGCAAATCATTCCAAAGGCCACAACTTTGAAGCCACAACTTCAAAAGATCTGTCACCCCATGAATGTTTAGACTTTTGTTCAGCCAGCAGAAATTCTGCACTGGAAATATATTGAAAGAGAGTCCACAAAAGTAAGAAATTTTGTGGAGTGCCATGGCCGAGCGGTTTAGTGCATCGGATTTGTGTTCTGATGGCTGAGTCGTCAGAATGTGGGTTCGAATCCCAACCGTGACCGTGGTACTTGTGTCCTCGAGCAAGACACTTTACCATAATTGCTTCTCTCCACCCAGGAGTAAATGGGTACCTGTAAGGGCAGAGTTGGTTGTTGTGTTTGAATAGCCCTATATGCACCGAAACTGCAGCAATTGAGCTGTATACTCCCCAGGGAGCTGAGATGGTTTCAGGAATGATTTATGCGCCTAATGAACAGGGGTAATAATGTACAGCGCTCTGATACGTCGTATAAGGGCGCTTTAAAAATGCCTCCATTATATTATGATATTATAAATTAATAAATGATGGTAAATTGTATTTCTTTATTTCTTTATTTATTTTTGGTTGGTTTTATTTATATATATATATATATATATATATATATTTTTTTTCGAGGGGGGGGGGGGATTTTATACATGTGTACATACATGATGTTGCTTCACGATTCACCATGAATGAAAAAATAATAATTATACACAATACACAAGTGTCATAGACTTAGTATGATCAAACTGAATGTGACCAGAATGCCCACAAGGGATTATTTGTATTGCACCATTTGGACAGAAAATTTGTTGCGTTACATTCTGCCTCTGCCACCGAAGGTGTCCGGAGGTAAATGTAATCAGCCCTGTGTATGGGTGTGTGTGTGCGTACTTCTGTACAAGATATTTCAAAAAGTTTGAACTCCACGGATTCGGATGAAATTGGCTGAATATGTTGGGTTTGTTACACGAACCAATCGATTATATTTTGATGAAGATCTGATTTCAGGAATGCATCCTTTTAGGACCATATCTATCGTGGATCAGTGAGTTAATCAGTAGAACCGATAGGCGGCACACTAATGACCTAATGACCTATTTACCTTATGTTTTTGTCAAGTTTCAAGGATTGTTGGTGGCTCAGCGGGTTAGATGTACAGCTGCACATCCGAGGGATTTTTTATATTTTTTATTTATTTATTTATTTTTAAATGTTTTTTTTTTAATTTATAATTTTTTTATTACACAATTTAACTATGAGTACAACATAATCAAATGAGGGTAACTGAGATGACTGAAATTTTGCCCAGCTCTACTTGGCGGAGGTTTGCACTCTAAGAGTGCTTTGTCTTGTTTAAAATTGAAATTACTGTTTTTGTGCATTTTATATTTAAAAAAATGTTTCCAATTTTACATCTAAATATAAAGTTATCCTATATTCTCAAATTATACAACAAAAATTATAATACATACTGCCACATACTTTTTTACATGTCTCAATGACTTTTCAAAAGTTAATTTACTCAGTTTTGGGGGGGCTATGTTCCCCTAGTTACGCATACTACATGTGGCAATATCCACTCCCTATGTCATGTATTTAAAACAACTTGTTTTAATATTTCTTCAAAGCAAAACTTGAAAATATAAATAGATTTTCCCAAAGTCACAAGTCAATAAAAGAAAAAGGCCCCCTATAGTTTGTAAAAGTGAACAAAGCTCAAATTATTCAGAATAATTAATTCTTATTCATTCATTCTGTTTATTATGCGGTATCGATTAGGTGACGTCACACTCAGTCAAAAGCCTTATGCATCCGGTGTGCGCAAGTTGTTGTCAGCACATGTCCACGTTCAAAGTACAACAATAAAATACTCATTTTAGCAATCATTTTCTACAAGTTTTCGCCAAGAATATCGGTAAAAAATGATGTGGTAGATTTATCAAATATTCAAGATGTTGACAGTACCCGAAATTGTCAGAAATATGATATCAAAGCGCACAAATTCACCCCTGAAGATATGATAGTTCTCACTAATCTGTACTGTAAATGTGCTACATAGAAATGGAAGTTGTGTGCACTGACGCGGCACTACACATACAGCCGGCCCCAGTACAAAAACCCTCACACACGCTCTGTGTCTCTGGCCGTATGGTACGACCAACCGCACGTCAGACAAAAGCAATGCCCGAGTCTGGGGTAGTGTCATTTACTGACCCAAAATACCTGATAATGCACCGATTTCACGCCAGTTCCGAACACCAAAATGCCTCCAGCAAGTCTTCAGTCGAATACACGATGGAACTACAGTTCAGAAAACCGAGTTTTCAAGGAAGTCTTGTAGCAAATTTGTATGATATTTCTTCGTCTACTAACGTTTCCCCGACCCACGCTTTTGTCACGTCCGCCTCGGTATTTGTCAAGGCTTGCCGTCTGCATTTACGTCACTGGGTAGGGCGTGCTTGCCGTCACCCCTTGTTGTGATTGGACCGCTGTGGCCTGACACAAACCATGGGGGGATTTACCGCCTGGATTTTCCTGGGATTATGGTGCGGAGGTGGAAGGGATAATCACAGGAAGTCATGATAGGCCTAACCTCTCTATCCGTAGGGTTGGGGTCTCAAGAGTTGGACAGGGGTGCCATAAAGTAAATTTGAGTTATTCTGATCATGGAGCTATAAAAAAGATGTTCTGATTGTATAGTAAAACTCGAAAATTGGAGTCATGTAGGGGCCTAAAAATCCACATCGCCATACGAGTGTTTGGTGTAAAGCTGTCTACTCAGTGAAGTTTAGTAAACCACTGTGTGGTGAAACTCAATTAGTAGGCCCCAAGAATTTGATGGCAGATGAAACTCAGTTCCACAATACATTTGCCGCAGCTGGGAGAATATTGCAAAAATCCATAAATCATGATTTGGAGCCGAATGTGAGCTGAAGTGTCACTGGTTTATTTCTAAGCATAATTTATATGCATTGGCGTTAATTTGTTTACTGTACCGCCCCTGAACACCCCATCCTACCTACCCCCCCCCCCCCCCCCCGCCCCAAGAATGTTTGACAGAAAAAATAATATAGGCCTATATATGACACATTTTGATAAAATCAGACATGGCCAAGTCTGGGGTTAGTGTCTTATTCCCCCAAACAAATAAATATTTTAAATGCCTTTGGACAATTAAGGATTTTTTTTTTAAATAACTGTTAAATTGGGGGGGGGGGGGCCTCACCACGCTAGAGGGCATAATATGGCATAATGAGGGCATAATGATTCTATATGAACCAGCCCCCTCCCCCAGAATTTGCACCAATTATTGTTTGATCCTTTTCTCTGCTTATAATTGTTTCCAAATATATCCCCCTCCCCCTCCCCGTTTTCATTTGGAGAAAATAAGACAATATATAAGCATCCATGAATAATAGATCAAGCATGGAGGAATATGGTCAAGTACCCTGGTGTTAAAAACTATACCAGTGGGGTTTATTTTTGGGCACTTCGCTTGAATAAAAACATCATGGAACAATTAAATTTACACCATCGATGTCCTTTGAACACGTACTCCTGAGTTTTCATAGGCCCAGCAACGAACTGACCCAATCTGCTATCCCAAAGCCCGCCAGACCCCTTTATATTACGGACCCTGATCAGTCAGTCAAACCGGGGCAATATGGTTGCTGACTGGAATTTGAGCTCGGATAATATTGGGTTTAAATATTTTTTTTATCAGACCCGGCCCAATTCCATGCAGGTTGTGTAATTTTGACGAACTATTGTAAGCTAGACATCCTGTTAATTTATGAACGGTGGTCTGGCCCGTTGTCACTCACACTCGGTTCAATTATCACATATTATACAACAACCTTTTACTTTGTATACAATAAACAATTCCCCACTGTGTAACCATTCTGTCAATCACTAGCTAATCATCATCTAAATGTCAGTCACCTATCCCCTATAAGGTCCTTTTGTCTCTACTCTCGCTCTCGCGCTCTCTACTGATACTGCTAGTCCAATAACTTTGTGACATAGTCAGTTTTGAGTAAAAGACGTATCTTTGTTAAAGCCACAGATTGACAATAAAAATAATCTGATAGAAGTCCAAAGCTACATCGTCTTAGCCTGTCTCCTTATGTGTTCGTCTCTTCTTTCAAATCAACGGCTGTGTGCCGCTGTTCATCACCTGGTCCCTCCTTTTCTGCGACCCTGGGTTCGCCCTAAGTCCGTACTTTTTTTGAATGTAGTAATTACAGATGGTTTCAGTATAGAGCAGAGAGACAGAGAGATTGTCGTCATCACTCGGTGGTCGAAGTGGATAATTCGACACTACCGTGCATGTCAACCGTGGCTATACGACGACTGGCCCTCCAGTCACTGGATGAGCTGGAGTACCCTTCTCCCTTCGAAATAACAGAACTTTTGCCCTTGTCACACGATTTTCATAATCAGCTGCATTTTGGAAATATGGAATCAATGAGCCAGGTCATGCTGTATCGATGTCATTAGATAACTGTATTTCAGAGTCTGATCTGGGATTATGATGGGGATAAAACTTAAGGGAGGTTGCGCCCCTCAGTAACTCACCCCTTATTGGTATAATTATGCTAAACCAGTGGGACGAACGGGGAGGGTGTTCCAAGTCCGGGGAGCAATATATAAGAGGATGAAAGAACACGCCTATAATTTAAATCCGCAATGTCTAGCATAAGTTTTCGTCTGCTGATAACGTGACCAGCTTCCGTAATTAAAGCCTTGCATGTTGGTATGGTGGACAGATGTTTACAGTAATATTAGACAGGATTTAACCCAACACTCTGAAAAGCGCCCTCCTGTTGTGTCCTCTGCCCTCCACTAAGCATTATACTCGAGACATAACAGGCTAAGTATAATTACATTGGTAGATAATTTTTAGAATCATTTTTTTTAAAGAATCAATATACATTAAACAACCAACCCAGGCAAGTTTAAGCTCAAAGCGGAGTCTACATCATGAGAAAAGTGTGAACAACTTATTCACAATTTTACACGGAAAATATTTGGAGCAAAGAGTTATTTGCCATGTGGCAATTTTTGTTATAATACACTTTCGAAATTTCAGACAGAGTTATTTTTCGGCAGGATGATTAACCATATAACATATAAGTTAACTTTAGAAAAAACAATCTGGGAGATTTGTAATCAGATATCAACAATGTGTTACCTTTCCTTTTACACACAAGTTTTTAATTAGGAGAGGTAATGGTCCCAATATGGTGCCGGAACTGTACAGTTACTTTATTCGTAAAAGTTGTTGAATTGACATGGCAATCATACAGTACTGGTCATAGGCGTACGAGGCGGGGGGGCAGGGGGGGCACTCGCCCTCCCAATTCGGGCAAAAACAGTTGATCCATTCGGGCAAAATGAGACAGCCAAAATGAATAGACAATAGAAAATGTATCACACAATAGGTATAACTAGCTTGTTTAGAACTGGCCTTGCCAATTTTCCCAGTGCCCTCATTTATCCTCATCCCAGGATACCAGTTTTACTTTTATAGACTACGCTCGTACCGTGTTATCTGTACGCTTGTCAGGAGATTATTTTTTTATGGATGTAGAGTAAGTTGAGTAACCCCCTCGAATGTTTCAATGTACACAAATATCCGCCAAACCGAGGCAATAAACTGTGTATGCAATACCCTCGATCGAACCAACCACCCATATGTCATCAACAAACCACCATCCGAATACATCCGTAAACTTCTGGAACTCATACTTAACAGAAATTGTTTCCAATGTGGAAATAAATTCTATCTCCAGAAAATCGGTTGTGCAATGGGCTCAACAGCCAGTCCGGAAATCTGTGACATAACACTACACGATCTCGAAAACAAAATCCTACAACAGGCTGATCATATCGAAACATGGTGGCGCTACAGATATGACATACTAGTCATCTACAGTGGCGAAATGGAAGATTTCACAAATCTCATTCACACTGTGAATCAGATGCATCCGACTCTCAAATTCACATACGAGGCCTCAAAAACCTCGATCAATTATCTTGACTTAACCATTGTCAAAGGAAAACGTTTCCGTGAAACTGGCATACTTGACACAAAAGTGTACACCAAACCAACGGAAACATATAAGTTTCTACACAAAACCTCATCACACCCACCCCATGTATTCAAAGCATTTATCTACGGAGAAACTCAGATATGCGAGAAATACTAACAATGAGGAAGATTTCATAGAAAAAGTCAAAGATTTCTCACAAAAACTTTTAGCGAGAGGCTATACCCAAACTGAGATAAACAATGCAACACACAAAGTGTCACTGGCAAACCGAGCCAAACTGATTCACAAACCACCGAAAGGTAAACAAAACAAGGAAGCACCACTGGTTTTCTCAACAACCTAAAGATGTGAAACAAGCAGTAAACAAACACTGGCCGTTGATACAACAAAACCCACAACTCTCGGAAATATTTCCGAAACAACCTTTTGTTGCATTCAGAAAAGCCCAAAACATTCGGGAGAAACTAATCTCACAAACACAGATCCAAAAGGATCAACTGAGAAACTCGCTCTCACCCCATACGACTCTGTTTTTTTCGAAGATCCAGATGAAACACTTAATGTTCTGCTTTCCTTATTAGAGGAACAAATCACATAAAAATAACGAACTCTCTCACTCAAACAAAACGGACACATTACAATTGTTTGGAAAGAACATCAATTCAATATGTCTTATCTAAAAATAAGACAGGAGACCACCAGGCTCATTAATTTGAACCATTACATGCAACTGATGAGGCATGAAAGCTTAGCTATTGCTACTAAAGGATCTGAAAAAATATCCTGTCTCTTCTACACATTTCCCCAATTTGACCAATCGGTCATTATCAGTGGTACGTTCATACAAAAAAGCCTACTATTCCCACAAAACTCATTGTCAAATGGACAAATTCTGGAAATAGTCAAATACGGATTCACTGTATTTCAATTTGTATGACAAATACATCTTGGAAAACAACAACAAAAAGTCAATAAAGATGTGGTGTCATTATTTACTACTTTAATACCTTCGGACGAAGGAAGGGACGGGAATCCTATTTTTTCTGAGCCTGTACAGATAGGTAAGTCACTAACCTCACTATGGTTTGATCAAAACGACTTATTAAACGACTGCTAAGGCAGTATGAAAATTCGGGCAAATCAGTTACAATTACAATATTCGGGCAAAAATTGATCTTGCCCCCCCAGAAATATTGACCCCCGTACGCCTATGGTACTGGTAATTTCTCCCGGTAGAAAACACCTCTCACACCCAGGCCTTCCACCGACATTCTCCTATGACATTTAGGTTTGACATGAGGGTTTTTAGTTTTCTTATTTGTTCTGGTCCTTAATTCAAGTAAAACTTTGCCGCTTGGAAGTATAGTTGCTTCGTGTTTCACGGGAAGACAATAAGAAAGAAAATTGCCTATAGTGGATGTCTAAAAAAAGGAATTGGCCTAATGTATTACTGCGCTCTCTAGGACGATAACTTTGAGGGGATAATATTCGAATTTCAATTACCCCCTCCCCCCTGGATCGATCGCCGACAATAATCAAGATATACTTTGAATGGTATTAGCAGAGAAAAGGAGGAATTAATGCATTTTTTAGAAAGTGAATACATTTCCCCCAAATTGTTTTGTAGGCCTAATTAACTCCCATTTCAGCCTCCTTTCTTTTTTGTTTCTTCTTCTTTTAAGTTCCCCCTTTCTTGCGTTCCGGACACTCCCCTCTTTCACTATCTGCGAGGTATAGCGCCCTCATTATCAATGTTTGCTTGACTGCCCAAAACCTTTAATGTAAATAGTCTGGTACCTTAACCAGGGCTGACTCTAAATGCAACAGAAAGGAACAAGTTACCAAACGCGCCTAATATCACACGGTGACAAATAATTTTGACAATCGGTTTGACTTCTCATGGACGATCTTGCGTACGCGTATAATGGTCACAATGAAAGCACATAGTCATAGATGAGGGGCTGATTCGCTACTTGTAACGATGGTTCATTTCAGAAATCAGTAGAGAATAAGGAAGTGGTTTTCTCATGGTTCGGTAAGTTTATTGAAACTTTAAACGGCATCTTTTTGTCATGTCAGTTTGTGTTGTCTGTTGTCGATTGAGTAGGTAAAATCACAAAATTTTAGATTACATGTGATGGAGTTGAGAATAGTCTAGTTGGAAAGATCTCTTTGAATCGTTCATTTTGACACCATATTTGTGGGGATCGGTTTATGTGATGCCGAGTTACGTCAGGTCAAAGGTCAATATTTTTGTTATTGTTCATATTATAACAAATAAATTGTGACCCGTACAGTATATTAGCATGCATACAATTCAGTGTACAGGTGGATTTTAGGCATGTTAGAGGAAACTAATTAATTAGTAACTTAAATATACACTATGTAAAAGTTCAACATATTAAAGATCAAACACTTGACCTTTCAAAAGGTCAATCATTAAAAGTCAAATGCTTGACCTTTTAACAGGTCAAAGGTCAAAGGTCACGATAAGGTCAAAGGTCACAATAAAATAGTGAAAATTTGAAAAAAATATTGCATTTATCAGAATACAAATTTGTAAACATCTGAAAAATTAGTTGGAATATTTTATGAATGGAGGGGATGGAGTGAGGAATGGCAGGAATGGAGTGAGGAATGGCAAGGGTAGCAGTTTGTGCAGAAAAGTAGCTAGCAGGGGAGTGGCGAGCGGTGAGATTTAGGGTGCGAAGAGACAAATTGAAGCCCCAAAAGTCTGGAAAAGAAAATAGGCCAAACAGAATACTTACTTTTGACCGGCCAAACTTACCTGTATTTTACAGTGTATTTATAATAAGTGCCAACAAATACATGTAATTAAGTAAATAAATTTTAAACACCTCACACCAAAACATTGAAATCATGGCCTCCATGATGAAGTAAGTAATTATAATTTATCTAAAAAAAAACTTTGCTCTAAACTTTATTTAACTTATTTATTTACCTTTATTTAACTTTATTTATTTTTATTTGTTTTATAATTAGGCTACAACAACTTCATATTTGTATACATCCCATTCAGCTCGACACAAACAATGTTTCTTTTGGATAATCCTTCAGGAGCTGAATGGTATTTTGTTTTGTTTTTGTTTTATGTATTCCTTGTAATTTGGTCATCTGTGTATTTGCTGATGTATCCCCGCAATAAATAAAATAGAGAATGGCCTGGCCTACCCACAGTGCATTTGCTGTAGGCCTAATTCATATATTTTTACGATAAAACAAAGTCCTTGTCCAAAAACCTGTTATATCAGTATCATAATTTAGGGCCTTTTTCTTTCAATATTTTAATAAATAAAAATATGCATAACTTTAAAAAGATTAGCCAATGTTTATTTTTTTTAATCGGCTACCAGTTTATTCCTAATTCCCAAAGCCATACCAGTAACACATGAGTAACGGCGAGTGCTGCTGGGAACCAGCGCAGCCGGTTGTGCATCGCGGCCAATAATCACCGATCCCCGGGCGGTCAGGCCAATCCCCAAGCCCGATACCCCGTACATAAAACGTTTGCGCAGGAAGGTGCAATAATTAAAAAGTTTGTTTTAAAAAGTAATGTATCGGTTGAATTCCTATTTAATTACCATTTTGACAGCATTAACGAGCACAAAACCATTAATTTACAATGCTCCCATTCATTATCGTATAGAGAAGTGTATTTAATAGTGTATTTACCGCAAAGATTTTCACAAAGCTCCTTCCAAATTACTGGACAATCGTGACATCATTCGATAGAGAAAATCGCCATCTTTGATTTAGATCCGGCTATCTTTATGAATGAACCGATTAACACTGACTAAAACCTATATCACTCCGCCCCTACGTCACGCAATTTCATGATGTGCAAGTCAATGGGTCACAAAATCCCATTGACAAAAAATGATCACGTACGCACAGCGCCCTCTAACGGTTGTGACGCTCGCTAGATTGAGCCAAAATACAATAGGCCTAGTCAATGCGGGTAGAATGTCGTATCCGACCGCCACTTTTTCTCATTCAATATAACCAATAAATGTAATCTTACCTACCCAGTATAGGTGGATAACATATGGATGATAATAGACATATACTTCAAATTATTCCAGGATATTTATTTCATGAAAAATCAGGCATTTTTGGTATCTGATGACTTCCTCAGTCATGTCAGTCTGACTCTGATCTTGTCAACTCCACCGTTAGTGACCAACATGGTCATTGTACATGCGCAGTGGCAACTATAATAGGATCCTTCTATTTTCTGAAGGGGAGGATTTTTTTTAGAAGGGAAATAAAGTCCAAAAACCATCATAAAAGTAGATTTTAAAGATAGTTTTCGATTTCTGTACCCCCAAAAATCGATAGAATCATTTTTTTAACTGGTTAGTGGTTGCAAAAAAATTCCCAAAAAAACCTTAAAAAGTGGAGGTCGGCTACGACATTCTTTCCATCAGAGCAAATCCTAACGTGTGTTACCGTTTTGTTGGCACTAGACTTTAGCTAGGATGATCCTTTTGTATTGCAAAAGATTGAAAGTTGAATTGGGTGGGGCCGCTGTTTGCCGCTCCGCTCCAGTAATTGCACCATGACCGTGAAACTAGATGTTTAAGTACATGAACACATCGTGCGGACAGAATCGCAGAGAAGACCAAAACAAGGCAAGAATTGGTCAAAAACACAGTGTAAGTTTCAATATTTTTATTATGGAGTGCCATGGTCGAGCGGTTTAGTGCATCAGATTTGTGTTCTGATGGCTGAGTCGTCAGAATGTGGGTTCGAATCCCAACCGCGACCATGGTGCCTGTGTCCTTGAGCAAGACACTTTACCATAATAATTGCTTCTCTCCACCCAGGGGTAAATGGGTACCTGTGAGGGCAGAGTTGGTTGTTGTGTTTGATTAGCCCTATATGCGCTGTAATGGCAGCAATTGAGCTGTATACTCCCCAGGGAGCTGAGATGGTTTCAGGAATGATTTATGCGCCTGATGAGCAGGGGTAATAATATAATGCGCCTTGAGCACCAGTTTGGTGGATACTATATAAGTCCACATTGTTGTTGTTGTTGTTGTTGTTGTTGTCAAGGCATAAATGTAATAACAATACAGTATAGATACATAGTATTTAAGGTGTTACAGTTCAATGTGTTTATTTTTTGCAAAACATGCAATGTACGTTTTTTTTTAACACTCTGTATCCTAGCGTTATGTCAATAACGATAGGATCCTCCTAGCTAACTAGACTTAACATTAAATATGACCATGGCATTAGGCGTTTTTGAAGTATGGTTTTGTTGTTTTCTTTCATTGTTTATGTTGTTGTCACATAGGCCTAATTAACATATACTGAACAGCAAAAGAAACCTATGAATACAAGATATCAACAGGTATATTTTGTAACGTACACTTTGAAAACCATTCAAGTCGCATTCCATCCGCCTATAGGATTTTCAGGCACAGTCATGATTCAGAATGATGTTAGACTGCATATTTCCCGAAAACGATACATGTAAAACTCTTGTGGTTGAGTTATGTCAATGATTTAAAATCATGACGTTTCTTTTGCTGTTCAGTATAGTTTATCTGCTTATAAATTGTTTAACCAGTTCGCGTCGGAGGCCTTGTATGCATGCAATTTTTGTTTGAACCACGGATCGGAGAGCATCTAAACAGACGTGGCCACGTGCTGTGGAAGCTTCCATTAACGTGTGTGTGGGAAAAAGAAACCCGCACAGGGGCCCAGAAAAACTTTTTTATTCCCGACACGAACTAGTTAAACTGAAATAAACGATGCCCCAAAATTCTGGAAATAATAGAATAGTAGAATACACAGGGGTTGACATTAACTTGAATTTCATGGTAGCCCTCAGGACTAACGTTAGTTATGTCAAAAGTTTACTAGTCCTTCCTCAATGTTTAGTAGTCCTGAAAAAAGGTGAATATAACATGTTCTTGCTGAGATCATACTGAATGTTTTTTTTGCGTATGTCATTTTTTTTTTCACTAGCCCATCGGACTACCCAAACCCCAGCAGCTGGTGGTCCCGCACTCCCGCTGCTGAAAGCACTAGCCTCAGAATTAGCAGACTAGTGTTAATTTCGACCCTTGAACTGCCACTTTTCTATCCAAATGATGACAAATATCACAGATTTTCCTTCAAAAGATGATAAGAGGACCCACTTACCTCTTAATGAGGACAGTGTAATCAAACTGAGGATTTGAAATGATTTTTTTTAAAAAATCCAAGTGAGATGTCACCATTTTTGTCGTCTGCTAAAAACAACATGCTTAAGACATTGTGAACAAGTGGCGGTTGGGTTTGACATTCTTTCCGTTTTTTTCTTTTGGGTATTTGATCTTGATTATTTCATAAATTACCACTTTTGCGACTGTTGAAGTGCAGTCCTTCATGCATCGCTTCCTCGTATGCCGCTGTGTTTTCCAATATTCTCATTTTGTGCATTGCCAAATTACAATAATAATCCCCAGACTCGTCATTACATTAACCCTCCTACACATGGAGGCGGCAGGCCATTCCGATCCACAATATTCTGTTCTTAAGTAACCTTCAGTACATACATGTACAAGCCTGCTGTCCTTTCCAAGTAATCTTACAAAATCAACTGTGTGTCACCCAAGGCCAATGTAAATGTTTGAACATATTAGTATGGCCTACAATGTATTGATGGGAGACCACCTTACCCTGCAATCTCAGTGGTGTGACAGTGCACAGAAGGGTAACCCTAGGAGGCCACTGGCAACAGCTAATGGCTTGGAGTGGCCTGAATGGGTTGTTTCAAAAATTGCACTGATTGTAGGAGGGTTAATTACACCTGTTACTCCACACAAGAATGAAAGTGCCGCATTCTTGGAACAGCTGAGGCAAAAAAACACACATTGCATAGTTCACCAGACTCAAATCGCTAAAGACATGTCTTACAACATGTCTCTTCCATCAATTGTAGTCGCACCCCTTGCTATGTATGTGACAACACTATAACCCTAACCGTCCCAAATCCTTCAAAATCCACCGGAGGATTCGAATGATTTTTGTAGGATTGAGGCAGGTTTGAAATTAAACTACTGGATGATTTTGGAGGATTGAGAGGGCTTACATGTATTTAATTGTGGATGATTTTGGAGGATTGAGGTACAATGGCTGAATGAGACGCTGGAGGATTTTGGAGGATTGAGGATGCTATTAGAAAAAAAACAATGAATTTGAAGGATTGGGATGCTGTAAGCTTGATAGTGTGAATCCCTTACTTGTGCATGTAGAGATGTACAGTATGTGCTAGGTGGGTTATACAAAGTCATGGTTCATTGGTTTCATTGATGATGAAGGATTGAGACAGTATGAGGGATCCTGCATAAACTCATTGGATGGTTTTGAAGGATTGAGGCTGTTACCCACAAAGAATATCAAGGGATAATGAAAATTGTTTGGAAGAGCCTGACTAAATAACAGACCTACTGAGTAGTCACAGTATTTGTTTTAACTGAAGGGCATTTTAGAAATACTGCCAAGTTTGGGTAAATATAGGTTGGGGAAATTCTTGCGTCGGGAGATAAACAATTGATTTAATTTTGCCCTACACCGACGTGTGTATAGCACTGTATACTCGGTGCTTTCTGAGTGTCTGTGAAAAAACTACGCTATATGGGATTCTAGCCGGCCAATTGTCATTGGGCAAACTCGGTGGTCGAGAGGTTAAGATGTCTGCACTCGTAAGCAGGAGGTCGTGGGTTCGAATCCCGCCCGAGTCGCCTGTGTAGTTTTTTCACAGACACTCGGAAAGCACTGAGTATACAGTGCTATATACACGTCGGTGTAGGGCAAAATTAAATAAATTTGGGTAAATAGTTAAACAAATCAGTGGTACATGTATTAAGATTTTTACCAGCTTTATTCCTCCTACTATAGCTGCACTTTAGTGGCAAGTAGCTATAGAGGTCAAAATCAGTCAACTGCCTGTTTTGACTGTTGACCCAAATGGGCATTCACAGGGGCATTTTTGACTGGTTTTTACTGTCATTTTGACCACCTTGAACAATACCAGACAATGCTTTTACCAGTCAAAAACGGTCAACTCATTTTGACCTGTAAATGTACTTACTACACGTGAGGTTTGACAGTGTTTGACTTTTAAGTGCACTAGATATATATACTACTCAAAACAATTTAGGGAACCCCGGATTTTTAACATCAAATAGGTTTGAAATGTTCCATGAACCGGAATTTTCATTTGCAACCCCCTCTCTCTTTCAGTAGTCATGTCATGAAATGTGTAATCACTACATGCATACTTTATCATCTGTTTCATTGTGCAGTTGTTTCTCATCAATTCTGTGAAACATTGTGTTTATCTGAAATAAATGATCTTGCTTTAACTGAGATTATTCCGGTGTTCCCTAAATTGTTATCAACATTTTGACTGACTATGACCCTTGCAGTCATAATAGGGTTAATTTCTTATAATTCGTAGTTATTCATTCTGATTATTGATGTTACTGAATCTTAAAATTAACTGAACATATTTGTGTAATGTTTCTTTTATTTGAAAATAAGATTTCAAACAAAATCCATTATTAACCAGTTCGCTTCGGAGGCCGTGTATACACGCAATTTTTTTTTGTACAGCGGATCGGAGAGCGTCTAAACACGCATTCCGAATTTTGTGTGTGTTACCGGGAGACTTGTCAACACGCCACACGTGGCGTGCCGTCGTGGCGGCTGACTTGTATACACGCAATCGTTTCTCGGAGTCCATGGGGTCACGGTTCGGTGGCCCCGGACAAAATGCACTGCAAACACTGAACGAGTTCACTCTTTTTGTTGATTTTTGCGTAATCCCTTTATCCAAGACCTGTTCCTTTGACGTACCAGCCAAGAATTTGTAAAGATGGATTTATATCCATTGTTTACGAGGCCTTCGATCTCTCTCCAGGTATGCCGTCTTTTCGACCGGGCGCTGGTCGCTAATAGGCCGTTGCATCGGAGCTTGCCAATGGTCTAATTGTGCTGATCAAACACAACCGTAATAAAAAACTAGCCATTTAATTCTCGAAATGTCAATGAGTAAAGGTGTTTATTTGGGTGTCCGAACTTTGTTTCATTGACAAAAAAAATTATTAATGGCTAGAAATTTTTTCAGATTTTTCACTGAAAATAAACCCGCACGGGGGACAGGAAAAAAAATATATTCCCGACGTCAACTGGTTAAAAAAAAAGCTTAGAGTCGAAATTGTTTTCATTGTTCTCACAAATGTTTTGTACAACAGATTTGGGGTCAATAAACTTTTATCACAGCATATGGGCAGCAATCGGCAAACACTAATTATTATCATGGTTGGCAATAGATTTTCCCCAAAATGAAGGAGTGTACACCTTTGAATTTTGCTAAGCCTCATACTGTCAGGAAATATCAAATAAATAATTGTTTTGAATTGTCATAAAATGTTTCTTAATTGTGTACATTATCCATAGTATTAGCCAGCAACACCTTTGGATGTCTTTCGGATGCCCAGTTTGCTAAATGGACAGCCTGTTTTATACATGCAAAAATATTGTAAGTTAATGTTTTGGACACCCTGTTTTTCAAAGAATAACAAATTTGGATGCCATTACTCCAAATCCTGGCTAATACTCTGACACAAAATGCAAAAATTAAAAAACTGGACATTAACCCTCCTACTTTTGGTACCTTTTTCATACAAGTTGATGCACCATTTGAAACCATTCGCTTTTGTGGTTTTGAATGGTGAAATAACTGTGTACAGTATTGATTTCCCCAAATGGTTTTGAATGGTAAGTCAGCTAATACAAAACCTTGTTTGGATCTTTCCAAATGGTAGTACAGCTAATACAAAACCTTGTTTGGATACTTCTAAGTGGTGAATCAATGGACCCTCTATGCATTTGAATGGATTTGAATGGTAGTAAAGCTTGCTACCAACATTGTTCAAATGGTATCACCATGTGTGTACAAAACCAATGGGCATTTTTGAAAGTGGAAATTTTGAATGGTTTCAAATGGTTTATCAGTATGAGGGTTAAAAAAAGAGACTTTTGCCTGCCACAAAATCTATCATGGTACCGGGTGACAGTAGAGGGCTCAAATGCAAACAAATGTAATATGCGGCACGCAGGAGCAAATATGTCTCACCATAGTCTCACGGAGGTGAGACCATAGATCTGCATAGCCGCTGGGAAAAAATCCTACTGGCTACTACATGAAGGCCGTGAGAAGATGAGTGTTGAACAGCACTTGATAACCATTAGAATTCACTGGGTGCCACAGGCAATGTCCGTCTATAACATGCGTCAATGTGCAGTGAACAGAATGGAATTTATAATGAGTGAAATTGAGCTGAATGAAGCCCTAGCCATGTAGCATTTTTGCAATCACTCAAGTCCACGTGACTACTTCTTTGACCCTCTCCGATGTCCCACCGTATCAGATCAGGATCAGAAGTGAAATATATAAATTAACAATTTAAAAAAAGGGAAAAAATGTTTGGGTTTGTTGAAATTCCTTGACAAAATCAAAGGTCTCTCTCCTCATGTTTTTGGTGAGCTTGTATATGTATACATTTAAACTGAAAGAGAATCTTGCCGTCAGGTCAAGCCTTATGTAGATGTTTCGTGAGCAACCCGAGCACCAGCAGTGTTTCCAGAGATGCCAACAACTGTTATTTAGGTGTAATGTATATGATATCTTCACTCTTATTGCAACTGTATGATTTTTTTTGGATTTTTTTTACGATTTACAAAATTTCTGTGGTACTTTGCATTGAAAGAAATAAAGCCATAAATAGCATATGGTATATTGCATTTGGTGTCTTGAGTTTTTTTTATTTGCCAGGCACGTAACGTTGCAATGTGCTGAATTTTTCCCAAAAGGTGCCCCTTGGAGGATTTTGCAGGATTTGGGGTAGTTAGGCTTAACCAGTTTGCGTCGGGAATAAAAATGTTTTTCTGGGCCCCTGTGGCGGGTTTCTTTTTCCCACACACACGTTAATGGAAGCTTCCACAGCGGGTGGCCGGCACTTCCGAGCATGTCACCGTGCACGCATGGCTGAACCGAGCATGCATACAAATATTCCGGAGTTTCCTGTGGCGTGTTTAGACGCTCTACGATCCGTGGTGCAAAAAAAATTTGCGTGTATACACGGCCTCTGACGTGAACTGGTTAAAGAACATTTTGTTCAAATGTTCACATAGGTTTCTCTACAGTCTTCAGGAAATCTTTGCATGGATTAGCCCCCTTGAATATATTGCGAGACAACTTCGCGCGGCCTCGCAACATCTTCTCCTTCCTGCTCGTTGGAACACAATCTCATATGGCAATCGGGCCTTGTCCATCGGCTCTCCAACTCTGTGGAACAACGTCTCACATATGATCATCATCATCTCTCGATCAATTCAAGAAATGAACAAAAACACATCTTTGTAACATTTCCTTTTAATTCCATGCACTGGTATTGTGCTGTGCACATCTTTTAGCTGGTCTGGCCATTGTTTTATCATTACCTTATTCTTTTAATAGTTATGTTATTATACATTAACCCTTTAAACTCAGCCCTGTAGAATATCGCACGCCGGCGTCCGATGAAATAAATCAATTCTTACACAACATCTGTACGCCATTTTTTTTCCAAAAGGTTGGTGGGGGTCAAAACTTTGATAAAAATGTAGGCCCATATGTAAGCTTTCCAATGGTATATAATGTGATAAGGATTTTGAGAAGTAAGGCAGAATTTTTTATACAAAGAACAAAATTCACCAAAACAGGCCTGAGTTTAAAGGGTTAAACCTAATTTAATTTATTCTTTAGTCTATGTTTAATAATAATAATAATAATAATGTGTGGATTTATATAGCGCACGTATCCACCAACTAAGTGGTGCTCAAGGCGCATTATATTATTATCCCTGCTCATAAGGCTCATAAGGCTCATAAATCATTCCTGAAACCATCTCAGCTCCCTGGGGAGTATACAGCTCAATTGCTGCCATTTCTAGCGCATATAGAGCAAACCAACTCTGCCTTCACAGGTACCCATTTAACCCTTGGGTGGAGAGAAGCAATTATGATTAAGTGTCTTGCTCAAGGACACAAGTGTCACGGCCGTGATTCGAACCCACATTCTAACCCCATAGGTATTCTGGCTAGGAACCTTCCTGAATCCTCCAAAATCCATCAACTTGCACTTTTGGAAACATGCCCTTATCTTCAAAATGCACCATGCATTTTCATTGGATCTTTCATATTCAGCACTTATGGCCTGTACTTCTTGTCGGGTACTAATTTTGCCCCATTTGAAGAGATGAAAGTACCACTTTCCAACAGTGCTGAATTTTTTTTCCAAACAAAGGTGCCCCTAGGAGGATTTTGTAGGATTAGGGGTGGTTATTGCTTAAACATAATTTAATTAATTAATTGTTTAAAATATGTATTACTTTTACATTGCTCTTTTCATGTATTTTTATGTTTTACCTTGTAAAGCACATTGAGATCGTAGGTGATGTACATGTAAGGCACTCTATAAGAATTTATCATTAATTATACTATTATTATTAAATTAAGCTCCGTTTGTCTCATTTTCATTGATTGATATCTTTGAGCAAGGAAACCTCCCAGCATTACCCATTCAGTCCTCGGTAAAGCATTTCTAGCATGACAAATCCCCTTGACAGTTTGTTTACACTCGGCTGTTGTCTGTGGGTCTTTCTCTGGTTGTACATTGTTTTGTGTGCGCACCCTTTGTGAGTTTAATATATTGATTGGCTACTGGATTGATCTATAATGAATCACTTCATACCTGTATGACTAGGCCCAAGGACCCTCAAATGACACAGCACTATGTTTTCATTAGGAAATAGGGGTAACTATGGTGGCCCTGAAGGGACATCGCATTTGCGAATATTTGCACGAATATTTGCGATGTCGTGAATTTTATTGCATACCTTTGCAGTGAGTCATATCTGTACGCGGACAATATTCTTTAACAATCTAGGGAGTAGTCAGGCCCCTTTATGTATCATTATTTTTATGATTGCATGAGTATAGGGAACTTGACAGCACCAAACAATCTACCAAGAAGTTCAAGTAGCAACGAGACCAAGATCCACGAGAATAACGGCAGAGTTCACAATGGTTTGTTTGCATGCACTGAAAAAAACCGTCAACCATTGTGAACTCTGCCGTTATTCTCGTGGATCTTGGTCTCGTTGCTACTTGAACGAACTTGGTAGATTGTTTGGTGCCGTCAAGTTCCCTATACTCACGTAATCATAAAAATTATGATACATAAAGGGACCTGACTACTCCCTAGATTGTTAAAGAATATTGTCAGCGTACAGATATGACTCACTGCAAAGATATGCGACAAGGTATGCAATAAAATTCACGACATCGCAAATATTTGCGCAAATATTTGCGCAAAATATTCACAACATCGCGAATATTTGTGCAAATATTCGCGAATGCGATGTCCCTTCAGGGCCACCATAGGGAACACAGGTCCACTGGTTATGAATGTAGAGATCAGAAAGTGGTCGCATACATTGTACAAACCCTCACTTGTTACTGACGCAAGGCTGAAACAGTTACATGTATATATGTGAGAAATGTGCTGCCAAATGAGTAATAGTTAACATGAATGTTGAACAGAATTGCTTGCTTAAATTCATTGATGCATATTGTGGAAATAGCAACTGGCTGAACATTCCCACAAGTCCACAAAATTCTGTTCTTTAGCAACCTTCAGTACATACATGTACAAGCCTGCTGTCCTTTCCAAGTAATCTTACAAAATCAACTGTGTGCCACCCAAGGCCACTGTCAGGGTTGTAGCTACGCCGGTTGGCGCCGGTCGGGTCTAACCGGCACCAAACGCAAATTGATGTCTTACCGACCGGCACACAAAATAGTGTGAATATTTCATTAAACAGTAATAAAAGTAAAAAAAGTTCATGTATTCTTCATTTCTTTGAGTTATTTGCCACTATTTTGAGGACTTTAGTCTATAGATCAATTAAAACATCGTACGATATTATAAAATTAATCTCAGTTTGTAGCGTTACAAACAAATACACTAATTAGCATTTATTTATGACGTCAGGGAAAAGACCTGGGAATCCCCATTATGATTGGTTGTTTGCGCCTGCACGATGAGCTAATGCCACTAGTCTCTACTGTGTGTAAATGATGCGACGTGCTTCGTAATGTCGATGTACGTAAATTTCAGGTTGGTTAAGCGTGACTTCGTAAACGTCTAGCTTTCCCCGCGATGTGCTCAGCAAAGGGAAAATTATTCACGTGCGTCCCTCCGCCCATTCATGAAAAGTTTTGTGAACGTTTTTGGAAGTGTTTTGATCAAAATAATTATGTCGCACTCGCAGAAAAGTATCACCAGCTTTTCTCTTGACCACTAAGCGCAAGGGGCCGGCAGTGATAGACACGGCAGCCGGGTCAAGCGAGAAGCCGGCAAATTCGAGACATTCTTCTGCGACCACATCTTCATGTTCGAGTACAACTGACCCGGGAACTGATCATGCTACCAAGTCTTTGGCCACTGTGGATTTAGGCCAAAAACTCGGAGCTGCTATGCCTGAAGGCCCCGGTTGCTCAAGTGTTACCTCATCAAAAAACAGAAGCAGGCATCTAAGTTTAATAGCGAAAAGTGGACACCTGGTAGGCCATACAGAAGTTTCAGTTTTTCTGAGCCAACATTGTTGTCAATTGCATTGGAGGGCACTCCTTCACATCATAAATTCTTGTATAATACTATGAAAATATCATACTATTATACAACAAATTATGTGAAAGGTGAGCCCTCCAAATCTATTCTTAAAAGCTAAAACCCAGGAGCTTCGGGGTGCTTCGCCCCCTTGACCCCCACCGAGGCGTTGCCCCTGGACCCCACCAGGGGCCCTTAAGTGGGCCCCTGGACCCCCGGCCGTGAGGAGCTGCGCTCCGTTCGCTCCACTCACTACGCTTGCAATTGACAAAATTAGCCGGCACTCAATTTGGTCTGGTGACAACCCTGGCCACTGTAAATGTTTGAACATATTAGTATGGCCTGCCATGTATCAATGGGAGACCACTTTACCCTGCAATCTCAGTAGTGTGACAGTGCACAGAAGGGTAACCATAGGAGGCCACTGGCAACAGCTAATGGCTTGGAGTGGCCTGAATGGGTTGTTTCAAAAATTGCACTGATTGTAGGAGGGTTAACTGTGTGGGAGCTTCTATTGACTGAGTGTCTGTGAACTTACATGTAACTCAGGGTGAGTATGGAACATTGTTTTGGTGCCCACAGACTTGGTTTCGCACAGAAAAAGAGACATCTTAACTAATCTCATTGAAGTTGTTTTTCTTTGGTGAGCTTGTTAATTTTTTTTTTTTTTTTTTGTGCTACTGACCCAATTTAGTCGGTGTTCTAATACAGCACATTGTCAGCCCAGATGCTGTTGTCTGTGCCTTTCCTTTCTTTTGATAACAGATTTTGACCCAAATCCCATGTCAGGGTGCTGCCACAGCTTGTCCCAAGGGGTTTTGAGTAATTGTGCCCAGTGGACCAGATATATTTGTCATGATTTGAAAAGAAATCGCCTATTATTTTCTATAGTTGTCCATTTTGTACTGGTTCTTTTTACAGTACGAAATTACCAGGTTGTTCTCTTGATATAAAGGGAAAACATGCCATTCAGCTGTTCACTTAACCCTTAACTCCCTAGCCTTAATTACCAGGTACCTTCCTCAATCCTTCATAATCCTCCGAAATGTGTTTGTGCATGAAACTCACTGCCTCAATCCTTCATAATCCTCCAACTTGAGTTTATGCATGAAGCTCACTGCCTCAATCATTCATAATCCTCCACTATCAAATGCACGACCCTCCTCAATCCTCCATAATCCTCCAATTGGTGATTTTCGAATGTGCCTCATTCCTCCAAAATCCTCCAAATCCTCCGGAGGATACAAGATTATGTTTCTGTCAATCCTTCACAATCCTCCATAATCCTCCATAATCCTCCATAATCCTCCACATTCATCCAAAGTAAATTTCCATTATGCCCTCAATCCTCCACAATCCTCCAGGATCTCTTTGAACCATGCTTCCTCAATCTTCCACAATCCTCCACTATCAAATGCACGACCCTCCTCAATCCTCCATAATCCTCCAATTGGTGATTTTCGAACGTGCCTCATTCCTCCAAAATCTTCCAAATCCTCTGGAGGATTATAGAGGATTTAGGAGGGTTAGGGTTAATATTAGTGAATTTTAAATTTTTAGTAACAATTTTATAGAAATTTGTACTCTGCACACATGTAGGCCTTGAATTTCATCCTTGTATGGGCAAGGCCACTTTTCCTTCGTAAAGGGCACTTCCATTAGAATATCAGAATTTCTGTGGGGAAATATTTAAGGAGCACCAAGGCCAAGACCTCTGTGGCCTCCATGAAATTTCAGGCCTGCACATGTGCTTTATCAGAGGTTGAAATTAACTTAAATTTTACGGTAGCCCATAGGACAAGTTAGCCTATGTCAAAACTTTACTAGTCCTCCTTTTTTTAATAGTCCTGAAAAAAAAGGTGAATATAAATACAAGAAAAAGAAATGAACCGTGAGCTGGTGAGCAATATGTTCTTGCTGAGATCATACTAAATGTTTTTTGCATATTTTTTATTTCATTTTTTTCACTAGCCCATCGGACTACCCAAACCCCAGCAGCTAGTAGTCCCGCTGCTAAAACCACTAGCCTCGGACTAGTGAACTAGTGTTAGTTTCGAACCCTGTTTGTACATGTTTTACTGCAAAACGTTTGCAATATCTTATTATTATTACTATACTTACATGTACATGTGTGCATGTAATACTTTGCTTTTAAATGGTTGTTTGTTTGCGACCACATTTTGGTTAAGAAACCGAAACAGTTAATTCGTTGAGAAGTAACCAGACAAAAAATCCACAGCAAATAGCTGGTTGCTGGGCAGAGTATAACTGTACATACATGTTGTATTTGTGAAACCTAGACACAAAGGCACTCCTGTTGTGGAGTAATCATGCATGGGATTGGATAACTCGAGTCTCTATGATCAAAACCCATAGAGAAAGGTCTTTCTGTGTGTTCCTTTCTCAATGATCAAACATGCCTGAGACTAGCCGGACCAGCCTAAATCAGCAGAAAGAATGATTTTTTGTTGTTGATGGAATTGCATGAGACCACAGGATGGTTGTTTGATTCATCATGTAAAGGATGTTCTCCCAAAATGTCTGTATTGTTTTGTTCAATTCACGATTGCATTTATAAGTAGGATTCTTTGTTAACATGTATCTACTCGGTTATTGGAACTACGGTGGAGACCAAATTTCACAAAGTATGGTGATTAATGAGACTGCACAAATCGGGCAAACATTCATACTCCTGTGTGAAAAAGTCGTTTAAAACACAGCATGGCAGAATTCCAATCGATCCAGCAATTTTGGCTGCTATTAGACATCGTTTTATAGCCAAAAAAAAGAAAATTTAAAATGCTGATGTACGGAGTCCAGAAACTGGAGACTTTTTTGGGGGCCTAATGATTGTTTGCATTCAATCCAACGTGGCATTTCAGTCTTCCAATGACGTAAGTTCATTTCAGAATTATTTCACTAATTTTGCAACTTTTGAACTCGGAATGATAGAAGTTGTGCTCACTCTTTTTATCATTTCAGAACGAATTTCTGTGACTGACAGAGCATCGAGAGTCATGTAAGATGGAACTCTGCCTGGCAGTGGTTTGTCATGGTAACCAGACGTGACTGAAGAGATCACGCATTTTCTCAGACATGGTATGTATAACTCAGTTTCTATTATCGGTGTACAAACGCATTGCAGCAGGGCCACTCCTACTATAGCTGCACTTTAGTAATAATAATAATAATAATAATAATAATGTGTGGACTTATATAGCGCACGTATCCACCAACTGAGTGGTGCTCAAGGCGCATTATATTATTACCCCTGCTCATAAGGCTCATAAATCATTCCTGAAACCATCTCAGCTCCCTGGGGAGTATACAGCTCAATTGCTGCCATTACAGCGCATATACATAGGGCTAATCAACCAACTCTGCCCTCACAGGTACCCATTTAACTCCTGGGTGGAGAGAAGCAATTATGGTTTGTCTTGCTCAAGGACACAAGTGTCACGGCCGGGATTCGAACCCACATTCTGCTGCTAACACCAGAACTTGAGTCCGGTAAACTAGACCGCTCGGCCACGACACTCCATAGTGGCAAGTTACTACAGTGGTCAACTGCCTGTTTAGACTGTTGACCCAAATGTGCACACTAGGCTTGGGCGATGACACGATAATATCGAATATCGCGATATTTTTATTTATTTGATTATGACATCGAGAACTTTTCAAATTATCGAGATATCGGCAAATCGCGATGAAAAAAAGTATATCACGATGAAAAAAATATATCGCGAAGAAAAAAAATATATCGCGATTAAAAAAATCCTTGATTGTCAGTCGGGTTAGAAATTCCATGGAAAAAACTTTTGGAAGTCTTTCCAGCTTTCGGAAATGGGAAACAAAATTTAACTACTTCTGCGGTAAGCCAACTGTCAGATCACAAAGGAGCCGCCTAACAGGGCGTTGTTTAAAATCCACCGCCACTCAAAGAAATCGTTTTCAGATGGATTAAGTATTGGGATTGAATTGGGTATTTGGTCCAACAATGTGTGGACAATGTTTTCATCTTACTGTCTAGCCATGGTGGTCTGTAACTCTGGCTGATGCACCACGTGCGAGTACATTATATCATGCATATTTAAATATTTGCAGAATATGGGCGTTACCTTAATACCTTAACAAAATAACATTTGCAGCAACTGCAGGTGCTCTGTGCTCACATTAGTCATGAATCGAAGCATGGATCGGCAGCGACTCGATCAAAGTTGGGAGATTAGGACACTATTCTATTATACCATACTGGGACTCTTGTCTAGTGACAAAACACTAAAGTATACACGTACCCTTGATAACAATTGACGTTTATTTAAAATAGTGGGAGTACAATCCAAGTGCAAATGGCCTGTCACAATCTAATGGTTTAAACCTAGTCACGTGTTTATACAATATACTATGACCCAGTCACAAGGAACGCAAATCACGTGAACTCGGGCTGATGATTTGATTGGGACGCAAGACGCAGTAACTGTCTCACATAATTATTATGCAAATGAATTTGCCAATGGCCATGGTGCACTCGTGAAAGGCGCGATTGCACATGTCTCTCAGGTAAGCAATGGCAATTTATTGTGGCGCTTATAGATGGGTAAATCCCTGTTATTATCGGCTTTAAAGCACTCATGCGTGAAAAAAAATAATCGCGATATTATCGAAAATCTCGATATTATGTTTGACGATATATCGTGGATGAAAAAAATCGATATCGCCCAAGCCTAGTGCACACATGGGGCATTTTTGACTGGTTTTTACTGTCATTTTGACCACCCTCAACAATACAAGACAATGCTTTTACCAGTCAAAATCGGTCGACTCATTTTGACCTGTAAATGTACAAGTACTTACACGTAAGGTTTGACAGTGTTCGACTTTTAAGTGCACTAGATATACCTTGGCATGTACATGTACATTGTATATCAACATTGTGACTGATTTTGACCCTTGCAGTCACGGAAGGATTAATTCTTTAAATTCCGTGCACGCAATGGTGTTGCAAAGCAATATTGCATCACTGTTGCAAATTAATGGTACACTGTAGTTTATTATTTTAAAACGGTTTTCATCAAATACAAAAAAAAAAAACAGTTGTCTTGTTGTAATTAGTGGGAAATTATCAAAAACAAAAGCTTTGACGTGTGCATGTATTTTCAGTAGCGCAGATATCATCCCTCTCAGACTGGTTCCACGTATTCTATGCATGTGGCACGTTGATTGAAGAGACATGGTACTAGACTGCCTTCACATGTATGGTCTTGCATGATGTACAGGTACATCAGGCCTGTTATTTCTCAGGATTTTTCCTGATTTTTTTTTACAAATCTCACTTTGCCTCAAAATTTTCTTGAAAGAAAAGAAGTAGCCACCAAGGAAAGAAAGAAGTAACCTGTAATATGTAAAAACTACCAGTTTCTTGTTTGTGGGGATGTGGAGAGTCCTCCAAAATTAAACATCCAGGAGGTTCAGGGGGCTTTGCCCTCTAGACCAAAGGGAGACCCAGGCCCGCTACCCATTTTTCAGGATTTTTTACTTTTGTCAAATCACACCCTTGGTACATATATGAAGAAACTCTCCATCATGCTAGAATGAGGTCAGAATTCATGTAAAAAGTCAAGATTTTCTCACAAATACTAATAGCCAGAGGTTTATACCAGAGGCTATACTCTAGGGCTGTGCCGGGTATCCGGGTATCCGACCGAAACGGTCATTACCCGGTTCCATTTTTCGGTTCCAATTACCCGTAAACGACTTTTTAAAATTCAGACTATTTGAGTGGTGCAAACAGAAATCTGTCACTCTTGAACAATGTACTTGTACAGACAATTATCTTTAAATTCAAGAGATTACACTCAAGAGATTCAAGAGATTACACAATATAAAGAAAAGATTGATAGTATGGTATCCTCTGTATTATAAAAGTCAATTTGTTACCATTTACAGTACATGTATTTGTACACCACCGGAGTAATGTTTCAACAAAAATGGAAACGGGTATCCAAAGTTTCCTGATTTCGGGTATCCGGTTCCAAAAATATCTGAAAACGCACAGCTCTACTATACTCCCACATTGTAATGTACCTGGCGAAATAAAAGTATGGAATGCTTTCAATATTGAGTAAAAGTTTACATCGGATAAAAGAGTTGCGTCTCTTGGTAAGCTGCAATGTACCATATAAAGTGTAATAAACCATCAAATTTTACTATGTATTTCCTATTCAGAGATCACCAGAAGATTTGGCCCAAAGGAGGTGCCTGCATTTTTGTAATTTTTTTTTTATCTTTTGATTTTATTTGATTTTGATTAATTGTAATTTTATTTGAAAATTTATTATTAATAGTATTTGGCTGGGGGTATATTGGTTGGTTGCGGGTGAAATTATGCCAATCATAAAATTACTTCTGGCAAGTTTCTCAATTCCACGTGCAGGTGTGAGTAATACCGTAATGAACAAATTAGTCAAATTCCTTCTGGTAGCTGGTTTCTCATATTAGTAGTTTCTTAACTCGATCCCTCGAGGCTCATGGCCTCTCTGGGTCTGGCGGTAAATGCCGTTACTGATCAGTTGCTATTATAAAGTCTTTGCTTTTTGATGTTTCCCCGATATCCAATTTGGAATTTCAAAAGTGTGGCGATTCCCACAAGAAATTCCCATTCACAGCCAAAGTGCATTTGGGCATGTGTTAATACGTGAGTCATAGGACAGCAAACATTTGCTGCTCGGATTATACCGTTTTTTACAGCTCAGCTAAAGTGGTGGCTTGGGGGTGGGGAGAGTTAAAAGCAAAGTATAGGATTAGTAAAAAGCTACTCTGTGGTAAGCAATAAAGTGTTAACAATTTGGAAAAATTCACATCGTCGTCACCTCTATGTTTACTGTAGTTAAAATATTTCAAATTCACTGATGTACTGAGGGGCTTTAAAATTTGTTTTTGTACAGGGTTACAAAGCAAGATTTATTTTTGGTGAAAAAGAGGATTGAAAATCACTATGCGATAGGATTGCCATTTTCCTGTTTAATTTCCGTAACGTACACACGTTTTGACACAGACCGTGTACATGTGTAAACGATTAATTTCACCAATAGATGGAATGAGTATTGAAAATAATCCAAAATACGGTAATACGGATTTAGAAAAAAATAGTACAGATTGAAAGCAATTAACCCTAGACCCCTAGGTATTCTGGCTAGGAATCTCCTGAATCCTCCAAAAACCATCAGTGCACTTTTGGAAACATGCTCTTATCTTCAAAATGCACCTTGCATTTTTGTTGATCTTTCATATTCAGCACTTATGGCCTGTACTTCTTGCCAGGTCGTAATTTTGCCCCATTTGAAGAAGTGAAAGTACCAGTTTCCAACACTGCTGAATTCTTTTTTTTTAAAGTGCCCCTTGGATGATTTTGATGGATTTGGGGTGGTTAGGGTTAATAATAGGCCTACAATTTATTTTTCTGGACTGAAAGTGCTAGAGATAGAATCTAGGCATGGGGGATGCATTCATCTACGTGGTACACGATCATTGCAACGGTTCTCAATCTGGTGGACAAGTTTACATGTAGATACATATGCATTTAACTGTGTGTAGCCATGTCTGCACCTGGATAGCAAGTATATTGCGTACAGTGTGCATTAATTACCCATCAAGGTGTTAGCCAGGATTTAGAACTAGGGTGTCCAAATTTGCTTGAAATTTCAAAAACAGGATGTCCAAATTGTTCACTTACAATACTTTTACATGTAAATGACAGATAAAAATAGGGTGTCCAAAATTGAAACAGGGTGTCCAAAAGACACCCAGACACCCCTCTGGCTAACGCTGCCATGTTACCCACAGAGGTGCCAATGACATTTATGCCCATATCCAATGGAAGCCCGACATAAAATTCCTCCGAAATTTCGGGTTTTTCAAAAATTGTCAAAAATGTATCAATTACTTCCTGGGAAGTATGATGCTGGTTACAGTTCGTGAAATAAAAAAGACCGGCCAAATATCGTGGAAATGGAAGGTTCCTCTTTTTTTTAAATGTAGGATTTGTTTGAACGTTCAGTGAATTTATTTTCGCATACACGCGTAAATGTGTACGTGTCGCAACCCTACTGTGTGAGTTTGAATACTTAATTCTTGAATAAGGGATTGATGGAGATGGGATCGGATCAAGTGGCCTTGGTGAAATTATTCACTGTGTGATATTGGTGACATTTCAAGCCTGATGATGTATTTTGAATACAAAAAAAGTGACTAGAATGTTGATACACTAAGACACAGCAAGTGACAAGATAAGTAAAAGGTTGGTAAATGCCTCAAAATTTTCTTGAAAGAAGAGAAGGAGCCACCAAGGAAAGAAAGAAGTAGCCTGTGTTGTGTCCAAACCTCTAATTTCTTGTTTGTAGGGGATGTGGACAGTCTGTAAAGGAGAATCAGGGGAATTTGTCCTCTAGACCAAAGGGAGCCCCAGGCCCACTACCCATTTTTCAGGATTTTTTACTTAAATTGTCAAATCACACCCCAAAAAATTAACCCTAACCTTCCCAAATCCTCTTTCCTAAAGTGAAGGATTTTGGAGGATTGAGGTTATTAGGCATACTTGCCTTTCCATGGTACATCTGTGGAATTGCCAAAAGAGCCTCTCAGCGCATAGGTTGTCTGTACCGTGCTTGGAAATGTCTTCCCCCCTCTGCCATTCTGTACCTTTACAAAACTACAATTCGCCCTGTTATGGAGTACTGTTGTCACATCTGGTCTGGTGCTCCAGCTTGTCACCTATTCCTGCTAGACAAAATACAGCAGCGTGTTGTTAACCTGGTAGGCCATGAACTGGCAGCTTCATTGGAACCCCTTATTCATCGTCGCAATGTATCCTCACTTTGTCTCTTCTATAGATACTATCATGGAATGTGCTCCAACGGTCTTTCGTCGGTCATCCCTCCAAACCGTCCTTTTAGTCGCACTACTCGCTTCTCAGTCCATTCACATCCTCATACAGTCACAGTTCCCAAATGCAATTCTAAGATGTATTCAACAAGTTTCTTCCCACGTACTGTTTCACTTTGGAATTCTCTTCCTTCATCTTGTTTCCCTGTTGCATACAATCCATTTAAGTTCAAGCGTAATGTCAACAGGTTTCTCTTAACTTGACTAATTTTCTTGTTAGCCCTCACCTTGAGTGGCCTTTTGGCCTTGTGATGGGCGACTTACATAAAAAATTTTTTTTTTAAACATGTACATCCATGTTTGTTTACTACTGAAGGATTTTGGAGGATTCAGGTTATATGTGTAAGCAAGTTGGCCTAGGGAGTTAGGGAAAATTTTATGTGACAAGATTATTACATTCTCAATGTACATACTACATACATTTATCTGGTGTACCTGAATGGTAATAATGTATGTACAGATTACATGCACATTGTGACATGCTGCGTTTGCAGAACAAGCTTTGGCAATTTAATATAAAGTACCATTTATCAGTGGTGTTCCTTTGATCAAATATTGAAATATGACAACCCAAGAATGACAAGCAATTTCAAATTGCTTTCCATGTAGATTGGATGGATAAGAGCGGAATACTGCAACACATGAACATTGCAGATGGAGTAAGGCCAACAAAAAAAAAGCCTCCGGTTTCTGGTCATAGGTCGGCTTCAAAATTGGTGTGGTGATGTGCCTTTTTTTTTTTTTTTTTTTTTTAGGGGGGGGTAATCTTTTTTTTGCCAACCATCCGTGATATATACATGTAATTGCAGTAATTGGAATGATACACAAAGTATGGTGGGTAGGAGAGGCCGCACAAATCGGGCAAATGTTCAATACCCCTATGTGAACAAGCCATTTTAAAATTTAAAAACAGTGATGCGTGGGTCTGAGGCGATGCGTGGCGAGACCAGAAACCGGAGACTTTTTTTTTTTTTTTTTTTTTTGCCTTAAAGCCAGTTACATGCAGTCACACGGTCTGTGTCAAAACGTGTACACGTTTCTTTTCGCAAATTAAAACGGACAAACCTAAACTTCATGTTTACCAAGTACATGTGTATGTCATGTAACATCAACAGCTAATTAACTTGCTGAGTCATAATAATAATAATAATAATGTGTGGACTTATATAGCGCACGTATCCATCAACTGAGTGGTGCTCATAAGGCTCATAAATCATTCCTGAAACCATCTCAGCTCCCTGGGGAGTATACAGCTCAATTGCTGCCATTACAGCGCATATAGGGCTAATCAACCAACTCTGCCCTCACAGGTACCCATTTAACCCCTGGGTGGAGAGAAGCAATTATGGTTAAGTGTCTTGCTCAAGGACACAAGTGTCATGGCCGGGACCCAAACCCACACTCCGCTGCCAACACCAGAACTTGAGTCCGGCAAACTAGACCGCTCGGCCACGACACTCCACTCCTATCACTCAAATAGGAATTTAGTCATTATAATTTATTTGTATTTATTTATTTATTTATTTATTTATTTATTTATTTATTTATTTATTTATTTATTTATTTATTTATTTATTTATTTATTTATTTATTTATTTATTTATTTATTTATTTATTTATTTATTTATTTATTTATTTATTTATTTATTTATTTATTTATTTATTTATTTATTTATTTATTTATTTATTTATTTTTATTTTTTAATTTTTTTAAATTAATTTATTTTTTTAAAATTTATTTATTTATTTTTTAATTAAATTTTTTTTTTGAGGGGGGGTTGTTGGCGAAACACGTAACATGTACAATATACATGTACATGAAGGTCCTTAGGGGTAATTTTTGTAAATACCTCTGGTGGCAGGAAGGATTTGATCTCCAAAATACCCCCAACCTGAACAAGTAAGCAAATTGCTATCATTATATTTCAAACCCTACATGTATATATTCCTAAACTCAATCCATTCCAGAACTACACGTACATGTACAAGTAGAATCACGCTTTGGTTAGAACTCTCCCATACATGTAAAGAGTAAGTGTTGATTATGTAAAAGATTTGGTACATTATACATGCATGCATGACTGTACACAGTAGTTCTGCACAGTATGTTAATTGTAAACACCATTCAAAGACATTGTCTTGTGAGCTTCATGTACATTGTAGAGCTCATGAGTGTGTACACTGTACATGATATATACATGTATGCATAATTTCTTTCAAGTAATTTACATAAAGTTGGTGCAATGTTTCAGTGGATGCAAGTGCAGTGTTTATTTTTCCTAATGTGATAAATTGATCTTTGCTGTCGACCACAGCTGTTTAAACCAACGTGCTAATTGACTGAACTTCAATTGGATATGTGTACATGTATCTGTCAGCCAGTTAAAAGTGATTCTAAGGATTCTAACATGCTAATTAACCGAAATTTAATTGGATATATATAACAAAAAAAGTGATTCTAAGGCTGACACAATCAGGGATTACAGTGTGGATCAACATGCCAAGTGCTATTCTGAAACAACCACCAGCACAATGCATGCTGTACTATCAGAATGGTTATAATTGAATTTGTAGTGGACAGAGATTGATTGAGTGCTCCATATTGCATTGTGGCTTGTGGGTTTGGTCTGTGGTATTATTTATAAAGCCTTTTAAAAAGCACTTAAGAAAATCGTAAATAATCAGAGTTTTACATAAAACCTTACATGGTGTAAAGTTGTTGAGGGTTTCAAGCATCCCTTGAAATATTTATGTATGTTTCATGTGCTGTCGTTTCATTGAAATCAGTGAAATAATTTTCCAAATTAATTTCTATCATCTGAAGTCAGAAATTCCACGACGTTGGAGAGTCATTGCATACAGGAACAATCTGAATTTCATGCATTTTCACCTTTTTCTCATTAAACCTAACTCCCTAGGCATTGTACTAAAACAATAAAAATCCTTCAAAATCCTCCAACTGGCTTTGTTGTCTAGGGAGTTAGGGTTAAACCTAACTCCCTAGGCCCATTTGCTTACGGCTCTGGTTTTTTTAACATATACCATTTGTGTCAACCAAGAGGGTCAAAAATGAAAATAAGTCAACACACTTCAAACATGTATTTTTCTCATCCAAACAATTTATATTTCTGAGAAATTCAAAAGCCTGAGCTTAAATCTATCTCTAAACTTGTGAAACATACTTGAACATTAACAACACTCTTATGTTTTACTACAAACTGTTGTATATCTCAAAATTGTGAAATTCAACTCATGCTTTATTGCCTACTTTAGCAATGAATGTTAATGTTAAGAGCATGGTTCAGAGATTATTTATGCCAATTTTTGCATTTTTACATTGCTTTAAAATAAAAAATAGCCGAAAATACTGGGTTTCACTATTTAAAGTTTTTGTCTGGCATTGTAGGACTGGCTTTTTGGGGGTCAAACTTATGGCATGTAAACAATGGATGATGCAAAATAATTATATGAAAAAAAATTTGAAAAAGTACATTGGCTGAATTTTTTTTAGATTTAACCCTAACTATGTTTCGGATGTTACACTATGTTAACATCTCAGCTTTTCTTATTTTTATGGCTTTGCTTTGGTTTCAGTGGTCTGTCAGCTTATTTGCAGGAAGGAAATATACTAACATATTAATATTTAAATGCAAACTCTGTATTCAAATGACCACACAAATTGCTAACCAGTGTATCCTCTCAACTACAATACTTCTTGTAAAGTTAATCCATCTAATTTAGATCTACATACTTCCAAATGCTGTTCATGTAATGTAAAATTGCATGAAATATGAACTTGATTGAGGTGGTAATCATTTAGAAAACCTGAAATACACTGAACTGCATACTACATGTAGGCTTTGTATGGTACCAAAGACATTGGCCTGTTTTTGTTTCGGACGTTACATGATGTTAACATCTCAATCAGATAACAAACTTTGCTAAAGTTTAACCAGTTCGCACCGGGAATAAAAAAGTTTTTCCGAACCCCGTGGCGGGTTTATTTTTACCGCACAAACACGACCAATGGTGCTCACCAGAGCGTGACCGGGGAGACCGCGTCTTCCACTGTATGCTTATGGCTCATTGCCACGTCGACCGAGAATCTATACAAATATTCCCGAGAATCTTGTGGCGTGTTTAGATGCTCTCCGATCCGCTGTCCAAAAAAAAATTGCGTGTATACACGGCTTCCGACGCGAACTGGTTAATCTGTTTGCTTTATTATTTTTTACAAATCCAGATGAGTAAAGTTGTAGTATATCATGTTATAATTGAAAAAGTGCATTTAACACAATTTAAGAATAAAACTTGCAGAAATACAACAATATTAACATTAAAATGATATGGTTCAAGATCTTTGAATACAACAAACGTATCGTTGGCTCAAAACTATAAGGTCGTTAGTTTATACAGGTATGAATTTCATAAAATTGCTTTTGCATGTTTTGGACCTCCTGTTAAATGGACTTTATTGATCAAAAAGTTCTCAAAGAAAATGTTTGGCTAAAGGAAACATTGATTTTACTTGCAGCAGGTGTCTCCTAAGAAGTTTGCTTATTTCTATACATATAGTTTACAGAAAAGTTGTGCTATACATGCACTTGTGCTGTACATGTAATGACCCAACTTCACTGTTTATTAACCCTAACCCCCTAGGTATTCTGACTAGGAACCTTCCTGAATCCTCCAAAATCCATCAGTGCACTTTTGGAAACATGCCCTTATATCTTCAAAATGCACCATGCATTTTCGTTGATCTTTCATATTCAGCACTTATGGCCTGTACTTCTTGCCAGGTAGTAATTTTGCCCATTTATAATAATAATAATAATAATAATGTATGGACTTATATAGCGCACGTATCCACCAACTGGGTGGTGCTCAAGGCGCATTATATCATTACCCCTGCGCATAAGGCTCATAAATCATTCCTGAAACCATCTCAGCTCCCTGGGGAGTATACAGCTCAACTGCTGCCATTACAGCGCATATAGGGCTAATCAACCAACTCTGCCCTCACAGGTACCCATTTAACCCCTGGGTGGAGAGAAGCAATCATGGTTAAGTGTCTTGCTCAAGGACACAAGTGTCACGGCCGGGATTCGAACCCACATTCTGCTGCTAACACCAGAACTTGAGTCCGGTAAGCTAGACCGCTCGGCCACGACACTCCATTTGAAGAGGTGAAAGTACCAGTTTCCAACAGTGCTGAATTTTTTCAAAAAAAGTGCCCCTTGGAGGACTTTGGAGGATATAGGGTGGTTAGGGTTAAACACTGCAGCTACATGTAGCAGGCAAGCTTCTCAAGGTCATGGCCAAGGACTTGCTTATTTGCATATAATTTATAGAAATTATATGCAAATGTACTGTATTATATCCCACAATAATTACTGTGGAACTGAAGTCATCTATTTCGTTCATAGGGGGATCAGCATGCATGCAGAAATGTGTGTTAACACTATGCCGTAACGTCCGAAACATGTTTACAATACCCCAGAAAGTATTATTTATATTGCTCCAGAATTCTGATGAGCAGTTCTAGTTGAAATTGATTTGGTTTAATTAAAAGTGAGGTTATTTCAAAACAATCTAGCAATGTCATGCATCACATACAGTGTCTTTAAAAATTTAATTGTTGCCAATTGGTATTGTAGAAAGCTTTAAATTTGATAGTAAATTTTATTTTGGCATCAAATGCATGTTGTATTTAATGTTAAAACTGAATGAAATGAATGAAATATTTTTCTTGACATGTAAAAAGAAATTGGAGAGTCATAAAATGTTGATAGAATAAAAACAGCATTAAAAATTTGCAATTCTGTGTTAACAACCAAATTGTGTAACGTCCGAAACAAATATTTTGTGTCATGAGAAATTTGTTGGACAAGAATGATCTAATTCATGTCTAGATTTGTTTTAGTAATAACAGTGTTTTATTTTATGATGATTAAATCACTTTGGGTACCATCAACTTTGAGTTATTAGCTGAGAAATGGTATTTTTTGTTTCGGACGTTACAGTCGTTTCGGATGTTACAACTGTTAACGGAAAATTTGTTTTGCTGATATAATGATAATGCAATTAGATACAGCATTAATTTATGCTGTAATGGGAAGCTGCCTTGAGGTTCTTTCAAAATGAAATAATAAATAGGTTTTACAATTCCTGTATTTTTTGATACTTCAAAATTAATATTGTTTCGGACGTTACCAAATTGTTTACGGAAAATGAGGTAACTTTTTTATTTGATGAACAAATTTTAAACAACGTCACTGCAATAACATAATGTTACTTTCTTTTTAGGCATTGGAATGGGGTACCCAGAAAGTGGATTTTAATACTGATATCATATAAATAAATTGTAGTCCTAGTGAGTCAAATAAGGGTAAGATTGTTAACGGAAAATGTAACGTCCGAAACACTATTTTCAATGGAGCCGCTCCATCAAAATAGTCCAAATACTTGGGGTTACTGTGCACTTCTTAAAGTTCCACTCATACTCATTCATTGTAAATAGGAAAGAATTATATTGTTTCTGGCATTTTTGTGTTTCAGCCAAAACAATCTGGTCTCTTTTTTTGGTTGACAAAATTCCGTTAACATTTGGCTGTTCAGCGATAGCTCACACACATAAACTAAACTTGTGGAATTTTCATTAAGCTATGGGAGATCAATCTAGGTCCATGCTTCAAAAAAATATGAAAACTGGTTTCCAGTTCTGTATCTTTACAAAATTTGAGACTCTCAAAGTGCCATTAAGCTTTTTGGTATATGTTAAAAAAACCAGAGCCTTACACATATACATTGTAACCAGAATCCTCCAAAATCCTTCAATAGTAAAGCAAGCACATGACATGTATGCACACATGTGTTTCTAATCTGTGATACATGTACATGGCCAGGGACCCTCCCTGCATGCATGGAGCAATAAACAGTGTCCACTAACCCAAGCACTGACCTTGCAATCACTACAACAAACATGGATACATGTACATGTACCATGGAAAGGCAAGTATGCCTAATAACCTCAAAACTTCAAAATCCTTCAAAATCCTTCACTTTAGCAAAGAGGATTTTGGAGGATTTGGGAAGGCTAGGGTTAACCAACATTTTTCTGTTATATAGCGTACATATAAAAAAAAAGTTAAATTATTATTTTGTGCCGAGTATGGTCTGGGTATAATGCAACTACTGTGAAAAAGATGATGAGTGAAATATATTAAGTAAGGAAATTATGGCATTAAGAGTGGGTCCAATACCTACAAAAATGTAATGTGAGTAACCGTGTAATTGTCCTTTTGGACATGAATACATGTAGCTCAGTCGGTAGAGGACTTGACTCATTATCACAAGACCCAAGTTCGAGTTCCGGTGGGGTCATCTCAGGCTTACATTACTTTGAGGTACGTACATGTAGTTAAATTGAGTACCGTTCCTTGTGAGGGGAAGGGGGGGGGGGTATCGTAAGTACCAGGCAGGGACTGTTAAGCAGAGCTGGCCCCTGGCTATTAGTGTGTAGGGCTTGTTCTACCCCTGGGCCGAGGGCAGTCAAAAAAGACAGCAGGCATTACTCACTAGATGATCTCTGCATGACTTGTTTTCTATTCTTGTGGGATCAAGATAAAAAAAACAACCAACCTGTGAAAGTTATCAGTGTATTGCATTGTGTCATTTTATAATGTGATAATGTGATTAAAAGGAAATGATTAGGGTTCAAACCAAACTTTCTGGCAAGTATCGTTAAAATAGAGAAACATCTATGGGAGATACATGCAAATGTACATACACATGTAGATCAACGTGAGGCAATTCCATGGTTACTCACGTTACATTTTTGAGGTATTGGGCCCACTCTTAATGCCATAATTTCCTTACTTAAATATTTCACTCATCATTTTTTTTTTTTCACAGTATACCCAGACCTTACTCGGCACAAAAAAAACCAAAAAAACAATTTTCAGAAATTTGTTATACATGTGTACGCTACATAGGAACCTTCCTGAATCCTCCAAAATCCATCAGTGCACTGTCCAAAATGCACCATGCATTTTCGTTAATCTTTCATATTCAGCACTTATGACCTGTACTTGTTGCCAGGTAGTAATTTTGTCCCGTTTGAAGAGGTGAAAGTACCAGTTTCCAACATTGCTGAATTTTTCCCAAAAAGTGCCCCTTGGAGGATTTTGCAGGATTTAGGGTGGTTAGGGTTAAGTAATTTTTCAGTTGTTGCAAAGAAAACTTTTTCAAGGAACCCTAACCTTCCCAAATCCTCCAAAATCCTCTTTGCTAAAGTGAAGGATTTTGAAGGATTGAGGTTACATGCTACATGCTCTTTGCTAAAGTGAAGGATTTTGGAGGATTGAGGTTATTAGGCATACTTGCCTTTCCATGGTACATGTACATCAATGTTTGTTGTAGTGATTGCAAGGTCAGTGCTTGGGTCAGTGGACACTGTTTATTGCTCCATGCATGCAGGGAGGGTCCCTGGCCATGTACATGTATCACAGATTAGAAACACATGTGTGCATACATGTCATGTGCTTGCTTTACTACTGAAGGATTTTGGAGGATTCAGGTTATGTGTAAGCAAGTGGGCCTAGGGAGTTAGGAAGGATTCAGGTTATGTGTAAGCAAATGGGCCTAGGGAGTTAGGAAGGATTCAGGTTATGTGTAAGCAAATGGGCCTAGGGAGTTAGGAAGGATTCAGGTTATGTGTAAGCAAATGGGCCTAGGGAGTTAGGAAGGATTCAGGTTATGTGTAAGCAAATGGGCCTAGGGAGTTAGGGTTAATGTTGAATATATTACATGTATGCCAAGAAGAATCAAACAAACCACACCAACTGCATCAAATACACTAATAGCTGTATTTTTAACATGCATACATGTACATGTACATACTGAATCAAGCAGAGACGGAGACAATGATACATAATGGATGGAGAATTAATGATCCAGGCGACATGTAGATATGATTTACAGAAGTCGTGTCTGCAATCGCTATACATGTATGTGCAATGTGTACTTATAAGGACATTGCATCGAGGTTTTTAGTCCAGACAGTCTGTCACAGCCATCCATTTCTGAAAAGAAAATGTCTTCTGATGTGTTCAATGTACATGGTGTACCTTTGAGCAAATAACTCGATTTATATTTAGAAATCAAGTGTTTGAAACTCATTTCATTGGTGAAGCACACATCACAACGTCAACAACTAGTTCTAGATTAACTCGGTGACTGAAAATAAAATTTCCCACATGATAAGGTAATATTACCGTTGCAGCTTCACAAATGAGCCAGTAATTTTCAGTCACCGTGTTCATCTTTTAGCTAATAATAATAATAATAATAATGTGTGGACTTATATAGCGCACGTATCCACCAACTAAGTGGTGCTCAAGGCGCATTATATTATTACCCCTGCTCATAGGCTCATAAGGCTCATAAATCATTCCTGAAACCATCTCAGCTCCCTGGGGAGTATACAGCTCAATTGCTGCCATTACAGCGCATATAGGGCTAATCAACCAACTCTGCCCTCACAGGTACCCATTTAACCCCTGGGTGGAGAGAAGCAATTATGGTTAAGTGTCTTGCTCAAGGACACAAGTGTCACGGCCGGGATTCGAACCCACATTCTGCTGCTAACACCAGAACTTGAGTCCGGTAAGCTAGACCGCTCGGCCACGACACTCCGATTCCATGCCCTACTGAAAGTCTGCTCTTATCATGACAATACTGTCCCTTTAAGCAATACGTGAATACGAGATGGGCAGAAAATGTGTGAGGAAATTGATAAAATTAGTGAGGTGTGCCAACTCGCATTTGAAGGGGCAGGGGGGAAAAAGTGCTCATTGGTCTTATCCAGAACTGTAACACAGTGGGGATTGAGTGAAGATAAATTGTTGAATTGAATATTAGTGCTTGTGATGTGATGGTGGAGAATACGTGTATATTGACAGCAGCATTTGAGTGAGTTTTGGACATCCAATGACAAGAATCTGCATACACATGTACATGATGTGTATCACCTGATGCAAGAATTTCATCAAACTATAAATATCGCGGCACCCGCTGCTATGTAGGATTCTAGCCAGCCAATCGACTTCGGGCAAGCTCGGTGGTCGAGAGGTTACGACGCCTGCACTAGTAAGCAGGATGTCGTGGGTTTGAATCCCACTTGAGTCGCCTGTGAAGTTTTTTCCACAGACACTCGGAAAGCACTGAGTATACAGTGCTATACACACGTCGGTGTAGGGCAAAATTACAATCAACATGTAAGTTACATGTACATGGATATATGTATTACATACAGTACTTGCACATGTTCTGAAAAACAAATATTGAACATTTTTAAACAAACATTTTAACATTTTACCCGATTACAATATTAACAAAGTAAATTGTCCAAAAGCTAACTTGATGTGAAGTTGGTAAACGTACCAAATGATCTGGAAAAATTATTCAGTCTAAAGTGCACTTAATTTTATAGAAATATTACAAAATATGTACACAAATGTACATGTATGTACATTATTAATACTCCAAGTACCGTGGCTGTAGTGACAATTGCCATTATTTCCCCTAATTATGTACTTTACACACACATTGTGTACACTGTGTTTGTTTTCATATGGTACACATATGTGCATGTACATACACGTAGTTATATGTATACACACAAATTAACTGTTGACATTCAAGTGATGATACACTACATACATACATGTACATGTAGTCTACTTTAGTACTGTACCATAATTTATACTGAACGTGTGCATATTGTATTAGACTGGACATGTTTTAAAATTCCACATACATGTGCATGTTCAGCTGTGATCTGCCTATTGCATAAAAATATCTACATCCCTTAATCAGAGATGGCCGATTGTCATCCCATGAATGATTCAGTATCTCATACATATTCAGCATCTGTTACTCGTGCTAATATTAGACGACGATGTCATGTCTATATGGAGATGGTTGCTGTCATGCGTATTTATGAGACATCCCATAGTGCTTGGTTTCCTCGTTGCCACAGGCCACTACATTTCATGCCTGACCAAACAGACAGTCCAATAATGAATATATGCCTTGATGAGGATGGCTCCTACCATTTTTCGAGGAGGGTTTGTTGATGTACGGTATGTAAGATCTTGAAGCTGTCAAGCTCTCATAGTGAGTAAACACTGCAACAATTGATTGGAAATCTGATGGGAATTACACATTCTGATTTCTGTCCCCCACCGCTCCCCCACCCTCGCCTTTCCACTCTCAAAATGAATGCAAAGCTAATTTTGACGTCAAAAGCTGAGATTGTTTGCCAATGATTCACAGAAGTTAAACATGGCATTTACTCAAAATCAATCGCCATGAATTGATGATTTTATAAATTCACTTCACAGTCGCACAAATTACCAAGTGGCCATCGTAAATACAGATTCTAATTCTCCGGAATATTAATCAGAAACATTGCACAAATGTTTTTTGGTGTTTCTATGTGATTTTGTCGATAATTCCAGGAATTTTTTTATTTTTTTAAATTTTCTTTTAAAGAATTTTCTTAATAAAGGGCAATTTAAAATATAGAAGTTTTAAATTATGTGGCTCAATGCATACATAATGTATTTGACATTAATTTTGGGACTTTGAAACCATGTTTCTGAGGAATACACTTTGTTTATTTTGTAAAAAGTACAGTATTTATTTTCTTTTCAACAAGGAAGGTATGTTTTGGTTAAGATGGAATTTATTGGAAATTGCCAGTTCAACAGGAAATAACTTTAAAGCACACTTGGTAAATAAGCATACTAGTCGAAACAGGTTCACAGGACAACATGCCAATGTTGTACCTTCCCTTTAACTGTATAATGTCATGTACTTTTTAATGTCATGTATGTAACTCAAACGTGCAAAAATGTTGGTATAAATTGCATTGCATAGATTTGCATCGGTACAGTACATGTGCATACATGTACACAGTGTTGGAAGGACACAACTGTAGATGTACACTGTATGCAAAACAAATTTTTTCTGGGGTGGAGCAATGATTCACTCACTGTACATGTTGATTTCCGTATCGTCAGTTGTCATGGAAGTGTATTTTTGGGGGTAATTTATTTTTAAGTTAAAAATATATTAATTTGGAGAAATACATGTATGCTTGATGATTAATTTTTTTAAATTTAATTTTTGGAGAACGAAATTTTTGTAACTTATAATTTATGAGTGATATTTCAGATTGGTGCATTTTTATCCAGCAAGATATAATTAAGCTTGGTTATCAATTGGATATCTGAATTGTCTTTGAATTGTGAAAATGGACTTGTCTCCCACTTGCACATCCCCAACGCCAAGCCAGTACACCTGCCGTTTAGAATGGGTTCTGCCACACATAGCATTAAGTCAGAATTAATCACCTCGCTGCCGTAATGACATCATACTAGTATGTACTACACTGAGGGAACCCGCTGCACGGAATTGTGAATGAGTGTGTAGAATTACCCACTCGTCTCGACCGCGAAGGTGTGGCGTGAAGAACTCGACACCCTGGCAAGGGTTGGAGTCGGTAGAGAGGGTTACAGCGGTCCAGAAATCACTGAATCTAGTAGGAAAACCACCCAGTGCATGTATTTGTTCATCGTTCATTCAAGCGTTGGATAATTACGGACATTATGCCGTCTCGTTGGATTGTGGTCGACATTTCTGCTCATGGCAACCATATTGTTTGACAATAAAACCAAATTCAGGTAATGTTCTACACATAAATCAGCATGTCACTGCCAAGTTTTTTAGTAAGCGATTTTACAAATAATTGATCTATCAGTAATTAATCCTAACTCCCTCGGCCCATTTGCTTACACATAACCTGAATCCTCCAAAATCCTTCAGTTAGTAAAGCAAGCACATGACATGTACAGTATGCACACACATGTACATGGCCAGGGACCCTCCCTGCATGCATGGAGCAATAAACAGTGTCCACTGACCCAAGCACTGACCTTGCAATCACTACAACAAACATGGATGTGCATGTACCATGGAAAGGCAAGTGTGCTTAACAACCTCAATCCTCCAAAATCCTTCACTTTAGCAAAGAGGATGTAGCATGTAACCTCAATCCTTCAAAATCCTTCACTTTAGCAAAGAGGATGTAGCATGTAACCTCAATCCTTCAAAATCCTTCACTTTAGCAAAGAGGATTTTAGCAAAGAGGATATTTAGTTGTTGTTTACTCACATCAATTGAGTATAATACATTATGTATGATATTTATATCTAGAGTACACTATGCAACAATTATTCAAATATTTTTTTGTGCTGTGTAGATGAGCACTGGGTGTTACTTTCACGGTTAGTTCACCAGTGGAACAACGTGTATACATTTCCAATCAAAAAGCATCAATAAACTTCCCGCAATGATTGTTTAATAACCAATGCGGCAAAAGAGAAAGTCTAGAACAACAAAATGGGCGGCAAATTCTTATTATTTTTTTAATATTGCTTTTTAATTTTTTTTTTGTCGAATTTCAAAACGTTGCTGTCTGGGAACTTTGTGTCAAACAACCCTCCTACTGATTGGTCAAAATCTATTTTGACTGTTGAACCAGCTGTGCACACAGGGGCATTGTTGACTGGTTTATTGACTCATTTTGACCACCCTCAACAATACAAGACGATGCTTTTACCAGTCAAAAAACGGTCAACTCATTTTGACCTGTAAATGTACTTACTACACGTAAGGTTTTGACAGTGTTCGACTTTTTTAAGTGCACTAGATATGCCTTGGCAAGTATATCAACATTTTGACTGATTTTGACCCTTGTAGGCATAGAAGGGATATAATTATTAAAAAACATTTTGTTGTTGTCATTTCACAGGTTAGTTTTATAGACATTGAATACACTGGTCAACAATTTTTTTAAAGTTGTCTGCTTCGGAGATAAAATGTGCTATTTATTATGGATTTTGATGTGCTGAATTCAAATATGACAATTAAAATTGCTGATTGGCTACTGTTTCCAAGATATTTAAGTTTACATTTTATGTACTATGTATATGGTGTACATAGCAGATTTTTAATCATGAATTGTAAACCTAGGTCTTTTCATGTGTTTATGGTTGTTTCACTTGATATTATGTCACCTGCCCTGTTTATGTAACACTTACAATGTATCAGTTCATAGTTCAGACCTTATTCAGTGTCTACTCTGCACTTCTTGGCTTGTCTCTTGTAGTCATTAAACGGTACCATATCTTGAAAACTAGAGCCAATCAACAATTTTAAGCATCATTTCCATTCTCAGTGACCCATAATTAGTCAAGTTTGACTTCATTTGTTTCGGAAGCATTTTGGCTGTAGACCAGTGGTACCAGAGCCTTGCTTAAATAAACATAAATACAGTGACATGTACAGTACATGTACATTTTCATATCCAGTGTTACATGTACAGTGTATACATGTATATCATTTCTTTAAGTATTTAATCATTCAATTAAATATATCAGTCCAACAACAATGGGAACTCATGGAACAATAGAGGGGAACAAAAGGTCTGCTGAGGTCCTCAGTAGTATAGTAATTAATGCAGACTTCTTGAAATCTGCAAATGCAATATTATTTCAGATTTCATTAAGAAACAGCAGGTCAAATACGCGGCTCATATAGTAAAGCAGTCAAATTCCAGTCAGACGAAGCAGTTATTATTCAATGATGACCGAAATCGGAATACAGGGCATTTGGTACCAAATTTACTTAATACTGCGGTTGCTAACACGAGCTATTCAGACATTGATCACTTTGCTAGGGAGTCAAGAAAACGAAAATTTTAGATGGTTATGAAAATTTTAGTTATCAGCAAATTTATTTGCCCATAGATAACCATCGCAGATTTATCTTAAAGATGAATATGATAAAGAAACCAATGAATGATGATGAATGACACATAAGTATGTATATCTTGGTATTGTATGTTCATTTTAACCCTCTAGTTTTCAAGAAATACACCAGTGACATTTTAAATGCACCGGCGAGAAGCTGCGGCTTTGCATGAAGAGTGTCCCCAAACGGTTGTGCACGAAGCGGATAAAGCTATCGCAGCTTTTACGACTGGATTATCAGGGTTGTCGGTCATATTGCTTTACCCTGGATGGCCCCTGCTCACAAATTTATTGTTCCAAGATTTAAAAAGTACAAAATGTGACTCAGTGTAATGGCCCCCTTAACCCAGAGTGGTCATGTTAGGATAGATTATTTGGATTGGACTCTTTGAGTCTTGTGCAAGTCTGTTAATTCTCACTCGCCAAGATATTTGAAGTCTTTGCAGTGTTAGCTGTCATGCTTGATTGGATCTCCCATTCTCACTTCAATCACATCTTTATTCTCCAGGGTGGGCTTGCCCCTTCTGCCACTTCACCTTTTCATGAACAGCTGCCCAAAACCTTCAAATGGGCGACCTTGTCTTCGGTTGTCTGGGCATGAGTTCCACTCCTTTTGGTGTATGCTTCTCTTCAACAAACCCTAATTACCCCCTTCCCCCCCCCCTCCCCCCATCTCCTGAGCTAGTAGGATTCTCTTTGAGGAGAAGGGTTGTGATGGTCCAAAGCCTTCTGTTAATGTTTAATCAGTCATGAATTGTACACATGCTGTACCACTGGTAAAGAACTAAAGCTGCAGTGAGCACTGAAGCCAGTCTTTTATTGTCGAATTCTATTGAAGGCTAGCGCCAGGAACCAGTCCGTATTTTTTGTACAAAGCATTCAAATCCTAATTGGATTATATCTGATAACAGTCTCCAATTATAAAAGCAAGGAGCCAAGAAGTATTGATTTCTAAAAACAACAAATCTTCTAAGTTCTCCAGCAGTGCCAGCGGCCAGAACAGTCCATCCTGGCGGTTTACTCATGCGTTCCATTTCATATCTCCTGTCAAAAGCAAAACCACATTTTTCTCTTTCAGTCGGCACCAAATTGAAACTGTCTTGGAATGCGTAACGAAAACCTGTGCATTACACCTTTTTTCCAGGAGCCAAAACAAAAACAAACAAAAAAAACACAAAAAAAAGAAGAAAATCTCGATTTAGCCATGGGCCTTCATGAATAAGAAATATTGATTTGAGTCTAATTTCCTTTGTCAGGCAAGAGGTCCCGTGCATTTGATAAGCAGGATACGGGGTATCAAATTTATCAAGCTTCTTTTTCCTGGAGGTGGTTAAAGATAGTCTCCGATGACACAAAGAGAAATCGATTGTGATCCACGGGGCATGTGGTATTAACATCCTTAATGGACCCCCACAAATCTGGATTCAGAAGGGTTGGAATTTAAAGAGAAGGTACAATTACACGATTGTTCTTCTCAAAAACGTACATGATTGCATTTTTAGTCGGTTCTAAAGTTGGTACAAGTATTAATTATCCTGGCAAATCATTCTCTCTGCAAGGGAGTGTAGACTTTTGGTAATTGTCCGAAACAAAATCACTGAATTTATAATCTCAAAAGAGCTTACATGTACTTGATGTGTGAAGTTGTGGTGATGGTCCCAAACAGCCTGAGAAATTAGTTCATTTCACATGCTTTCATTTTTTAGAAAACATGAAATGTAAATATGAAATGGATCACAGCTCCACAAAGTATGTATCCTGCATACAGTATAATGAATACAAGAAATTTGAAAGATTTTCACTTTTTTCTTGATATTAACAACACAATAAAATAAGCTGAAATTGGTTTCTGTACGTACATTTCTCTTGATTCTAATAAAGTATGGATGCAATTTACTAATGTTTTACCAATGGTGTAACACTGCCTGTTAGTGCTTTTGGTTGGTTGGTTGGTTTTTATGTCTACTTTTGTTGAAAAACCTTGGTCCAGCGATTAAGTTCAGCGTTGCAAAGAGCATTGGCCATCAACCAATGGATTGGAAGGCATTCAGAGTTGCTCATGCTTACAGTGAACATCCAACTAATAAATAGGACTGTCCTAGTTTACGATCGCAAAGCTGGTAACAATCTGGGCACTGGACCGTTGCTGTATATGTACTATTCATCCTAAACCATAAATGGGATCCTTAATTCACAAATCGTCCTTTTCATTATTGTAAGCTACCTATTATGGACACCCATTTTTTTTTATTGTAAAATTGTAGTCAATTTCATTCTTGTGTCTGTTAAGCCCGTTCAGTTTACCCAATTTGTGTTATGATGTATCATGCAGTACATGTACTGTACATGTACATGCAGTATAGCTGCTTGCAAAATACAATTTATATCTCTCAAAGAAACTGTTCCGGAGAAACAAGTTCATCGGATGTTATGCCATATTGTGTGGCTGTGTGTTGTCGTGTTCTATGAGGGTAAGATTGTGATCAATTTGTAATAATCATGTCGTTTATATGTTTTCAAGATATTATAAATACAGAGTTTTTATGAGTAAATAGTACTATAATGTACTAACAATAACGTGTGTGTATTTTGCATTCTTGGACTCGGGGAGTGACACACAAAGGTATTGTATAGATATGAGGCTTGGCATTTTTTTGTTTAATTTGCGAAATGTCTACACGTTTTGACACAGACCGTGTACACGTTTAAACGAATATTTGGGACAGAAAATAATCAAAAATACAGCGATATGGATTGAGCGAAAATAGCACAGTTTAAACAAATCCAAGCCTGGCACAAAACATCTGAAATTGCTGGTTGTATTAAATTAAAAAACAAATTATCAGTTGAATTTCCTGAGAATCGTGATATAATAACAGCGGGCCTACTGGTCCCACTTATATAAATATCGTGGAAATGGAAGATTCCGTTTTTTAAATGTAGCATTCGTTTACACGTTTCGTGAATTTGAAAACATTTTAGAGAATTTATTTTCATGTACAACTCTAATAGTTATGGACTTGTCGATCACTTGCAAAGTTCTGTCTAATTCGAGTGAGCAGTTTTGGTCGTATTGCTCGTAACAGACTACATTTAAAAATAGAATATCAAGGGGTATTTATAATGTATAATCTTGACATTGTCACTGATTGGCTGATTCCGCTCAGGATATTACTAAACAAATTGCATGTGTGTAACGTACCATAAGTGAACCACATGGTTAAAAATCAGGGTTGTTTAATCGTGTACATGTTTGATATTTCTAAAAGTTAGTGGAAATGTCAGAAAGCCTGGTACATGTACATGTACATTGATTGCTTTGTGAATTTGTTGAGTGCAGTGAGGCATGTAATGAGGCTTAAACGATACCACAATAATTCATGTACATGGTTAAGGTGACTGTACTTTATTCACATCTGCCGCTGTTCACATAATAATTGAAAATCAAGCCTGACTGTATTATTTATACAATGTGTATATGATGTGTTTATTGTATTAGGCTCCCCCCAAAAAAAATTTTTTTTAAATTTAAAAAAAGTCTCCAGTTTCTGGTCATCGGTCGGCTTAAAAACAGGGAAATATGTGATACATGTATACATGTACATTGTATATGCAGGGACCAAATTTCCCATATACAAAGTATGGTGGCTAAGAGAGGCCTCACAAATTGGGCAAATGTTCATACCCCTATGTGAAAAAGTTGTTTAAAGCACAGCACTGCAGAATTCCAATCGATCTTGCAATTTTGGCTGCAATTGGACATAGTTTCATAGCTAAAGAAAATAAAAAATGCCGACGTGCGGGTCTGAGGTGATGCACGCGAAGACCAGAAACAGGAGACTTTTTTCTTTCTTTTTTTTGGCCTTACTCTGGGAGCCGATATGATTCTTACTGATTTATGAAGGAGCCAAATTAACTCGAGTCTAGTTACAGACATCTTTGAAGAGTCTGATTTTATATCAGAGATTTATGAAGGAGCCAAATTAACTCGAGTCTAGTTACAGACATCTTTGAAGAGTCTGCTTTTATATCAGAGATTCGAATCATGTCATAGCCATCTTATTATCACGTACATCTGGCATTTTCTTTTTGAGAAATCAAATCTTTGACTGAGGAGTTTGAATCCAGATGAGTTGTTGTTTTGGGGCAAGGACTCTGCTTTTACATGTATGTAATCTAGATCTGAGATTTGAGGTCAAGTTGAGTCATTTCGCAGCAAGGATTCGAGTGGGCAAACATTGCATCTCACTACCCACTCATTTCAAAATGTTTCTTGCGGGAAGGGCAGTTGTGAGTATTAATTATTCATTGGAAATTGCGTTTCTTAAAGTTACAGCGTAATGAAGGTGTTAGCCAGGGTTTAGAAATAGGGTGTCCAAATTTGTTGGAAATTTCAAAACAGGGTGTCCAAATTGAAACTGGGTGTCCAAAAGATGCCCATCTGGCTAATACTATGAGCATAACACACGATAGGGCGTATTCTCGGGCCTCTATGAAATTTTTAAATTAAGCCCAGTTCTTGCTTCATGTGTACGAATTTCTATGCCATAAAGTTGTGTCAAATGGCTCGGGCAAATTGAAATATGTTCAACTGCTATAAATCATTCAAGCGAATCTTGGGTTTTGAAGTCACATTTGTTTTTTTGTTGTTGTTGGAAATACGAATAGGACTATGCCAGAATTGGACCATATGCCACAATCGCACAGAGGAGCGTCATGCCTCATCGAGTGGTATTTTGTAAACGTGGCGTTCCTCAAAACAAGTGCATGATGCACGCATGCTGTAAATGCACTTGTACCAAAATATGTAAGCATCGTGCCTCATCTGCTGATCGGCACATTTGTATATTCCATAAAGAATATATCCAACAGAATCTGAGAAAGTTAAGGGGCTGGGAATACGCCAGTTTTGTCAACAGAGCCTCTGTACCATTCATGAGAAGTTGAAAACCCCATAGCCACTGATGAGGTCGTTAATCCCAAACATAGGTCCACCTCGTGTTATCCTCTTAACATTACTCTTGATATCTAATTCCCCACTCAAAGTGAAATAAAATATTGGCTTTTCCTGTGTAATATGCCATTAGTTTTCGGCCGGGGAAAAGTGGCCATGAATATATTAGTGTCCATTTCGGCTATTGGTCCGCGGGGTATGGTTGGTGTGAGTGGTGGATAGCCCTTCAAAAACTGCATGTTTTCTTCGTTAGCATCTAGTGTACACGATATTGTCCCTTTAACACAAAGTACACCAGAATACTTATTGCATACGGGCTTATTTTACTGTATACAGTCACCTTAACCAGTATTTTCTTTTTGGGGGGGGGGGGGGTAAATTTATTCAAACCTGGTATGCTAGATTTTTACGTATGGAATGCTTGGGGGTTGAGGGACGCTCAACATCTAAATTTATTTGACAGTTTAGTAGGGGAAGATCAGTGATATTAGAAACGGGGGTTACATATGAAGAATGCCTTGGGTGCATGCTTCATCAGCACGGAAGGATGCGATTTCATGCTCGAGTGCCTCCGAGTCCTGATTCAGATCTAATCGGGGCTGAATGAGTCACAACTTGATGGCCCCAGTGTGGTGTGCCTGTGTATTGGATTATAACCAGTGTCCAGCTGTGTGGTGCCAATTAAATAAGGAGTTTTTTTTTTTTTTTCTTTTTTTCTTCCTTGGCCCTGATTAGTGCTGACACCTTGACTGTGCAGTGATCACTGTTATGTGCAGTAGAGTAGAGGCTTGCTTGATGCCATCATATGTGCATACTATTTGATTGTTTCATTTGGTATTCATGACTCTCTCTGGGATGGAGGTGGGATTTGCTTCAGACTTGACAAATGCACGCCTGGCTTTACAGCTAAGTTAATGCAAAACACATTGGAAAGTGAATAACCAATAAATAACAGGAAACGATTGTGTTCAAACAAAAATTCATACACTGATGCAGTGCACAGCAAAATTCTTCTTCAAGGCAAATGATGTTTTTTTTTATTTGTAATTTATACTACAGTAAGTTTGAATGGCAAATTTTGAAGTTGGATTGACAAGTTGCATTGCATTGCTGTGCACGGAGGAAACATTCACTGAATGATTGTAATAAAAGATGTCTTCGCAATAATGTCTGTCCTCACAGCATCTATGAAACATTTTGTATTCCTGCCCCTTCCTTTAGTCTTTATAGTTCGTGTACAGTGCGTACCTTTTGAGGATAAGAGCAAGGATGTTCCTCTCTGCATCTGTTAGGATCTGGAACAATCTCCCCTCATCTACAGTCCATCACATCAGTGACCAAGGCATCCAGCAGTTCAAATGCAGGATCAATAAAATCTTGAAGTAGTTCAGTGTGCGACAAGAATGATTACAGCGTGATGCTAATGACAATTGTTTCTCATCACTTTTTAGTGGGAAAGACATGGCCCTGTTCATGTAGCTTGTTTTTATTTGATTAACCCTAACCTTCCCAAATCCTCCAAAATCCTCTTTGCTAAAGTGAAGGATTTTGAAGGATTGAGGTTACATGCTACATGCTCTTTGCTAAAGTGAAGGATTTTGAAGGATTGAGGTTACATGATAACGTTCTTTGCTAAAGTGAAGTATTTTGGAGGATTGAGGTTATTAGGCATACTTGCCTTTCCATGGTACATGTACATCCATGTTTGTTGTAGTGATTGCAAGGTCAGTGCTTGGGTCAGTGGACACTGTTTATTGCTCCATGCATGCAGGGAGGGTCCCTGGCCATGAACATGTATCACAGATTAGAAACACATGTGTGCATACATGTCATGTGCTTGCTTTACTACTGAAGGATTTTGGAGGATTCAGGTTATGTGTAAGCAAATGGGCCTAGGGAGTTAGGAAGGATTCAGGTTATGTGTAAGCAAATGGGCCTAGGGAGTTAGGAAGGATTCAGGTTATGTGTAAGCAAATGGGCCTAGGGAGTTAGGAAGGATTCAGGTTATGTGTAAGCAAATGGGCCTAGGGAGTTAGGGTTAATGCTTAAAGTATTTACTGTGGTTTTGGCTTTTTTTTTATCCCCTTGGGATATTTGCTTGTTTTCTGGGGTGCTCTTTTGAACAGATTCATAAAAAAAAAATTTAAATAAAAAAAATAATTTAAAAATTACATGTACATGTACAGTTGCTTCACGAGCAAGAAAATAGTGAGAAGAGAATACATTAAGATTTTTGTAAACATTCTAATATGGGTCATAATTTGTTCTGAAACAAATTACACTTTTCATAAAACCTCTGACAAAATTATATGTAGTGGATTTTTTGGGTAAAATTGTTGCCTATTTGGTTATTTTTATGAAAATACCAATTGTATACCTTATCTTTAATTCATGACATATCTCCATGTCCATGTTCATTTCTAATTCCTTCCCTTCCCCTGTTCATGAAGATTTGGATGACAGTGCATACTAAATACATAATTGTAGAAGCTTCTCATGAACTGGAAAGCCAGCATGCATTATGTGCAGATCCCACTGAATAAATCATGTACAGTGTACATGTGTGCTATGCACATTAGCCAATACATGGAGAATGGAAGCTAAATTATGACTGCAGAGCCTGCCAATATTGCCAAGAGCCTGGTAAATGTCAAAGCCGTGTGGACACCTGAACGATGGGGTTATGGGCATCACAATGCTACACACTCCATATAATTTACATGTACATTGTACACAGATACCAAATATGGGCAGTCTTCAGCAGCCCTGATGAATATTGCACAAGACGTGTACATGTACACAGTGTAAGGTCCAATACCCGTCCAAAGTTAAATGGAAAATACAATACAATATTGGTATTTTCAAACAAATAAATGACCACGGTTGTGCCCAAACCTTACTTAGCATAAAGTCAACAGTATCAAATAATCATCAGTTTTTTTGTTTTGTTAGAAGAAGTAATGAGTTATTCCCTTATGATTTTATTATTTGTTTCATTTTTAACCCTCCTACACATGGAGGCCACTCCGATCCACAAAATTCTGTTCTTGAGCAACCTTCAGTACTATATACAAGCCTGCTGTCCTTTCCAAGTAATCTTACAAAATCAACTGTGTGACCAAATAAATGGTTTTATATTTGAATAAAAGAATTATCGCGGACAAGGCCATGTTAAGCATCCGTATCATTTACGTGTATTTATAATGTCCGCATGGTTAGGTACCAGATATTGATATAAAATCAAATATTGGTATAATAATAGCATGCGAAAATGATGTGATGACACGTTTGAAGTTAAGCAGCCATTTTGGTCACGACGCGATGCCTGGGAAACAGTCACAACAACCCGGCCGTCACCGCGCCGGCGGGTGCTTGAGCGTGTGGCATTCTGGGATTGGACTTCCGCCCACAACATTTTCAACTTCCGTGTGGGCAGATTCAGATAGCGTATTTCCCAGGATTTGATCGCAAGTGTGAAACGACCGTGCATATTCCCGGGAAATAATGTTCCCAGGAGCGACCAGATAGGTACAGTGTGAACGGTCGCTGGGGTGTTGGTGGGGTTAAAAACTCCCGGGAATTTCCCAGGAATTGGCTCTGTAGTGTGAAAAGGGCTTTAGTATGGCCTGCAATGTATCAATGGGAGACCACTTTACCCTGCAATCTCAGTGGTGTGACAGTGCACAGAAGGGTAACCATAGGAGGCCACTGGCAACAGCTAATGGCTTGGAGTGGCCTGAATGGGTTGTTTCAAAAATTGCACTGATTGTAGGAGGGACAATGTACAAATGAAGAGTTTCACAGCAAAACGCGATAAACTCCATTTTTAAAACTTGTGCACCAAACACCACTCAGACATCGTTCACAGGTAGGCAGCAAACGTTCCAACTCAGTTTTTAGCAAAATGCGATATAACCACTATATAAACTCAATCATTATACATGTTTTATTCCAAAACCGCGATAAACGCCACGCAAGCTTCTCCGCAATCTGCAATATCCTCTCAGCCAAATGGATATAGCATTTTGCTACATGTATGAAACTCTTCAAATGTACATGTACATGTATGTTTAAGTTTGGGTTTGCAGATTACATTTTCACGGTTTTCTTGTGATGATGACAACATTGTTTTTACTTTTAAGACTCCTTATTTATCATATTTTATAAACATGCCACCAATCCACTTACAATGGCAAACTGCCAGCTGTTAGTCAAAACCTTTATATTGACAATCATATGACAAGCTAGTGCAGGCCTGTGATTCCCTGTAATTTCAGGATTTTTTTTTACAAATCTTACTTTGCCTCAAAATGTTCTTGAAAAAAAAAAGAGAAGTAGCCACCAAGGAATGAAATAAGTAGCCTGCATTGTGTCCAAATTTTAGTTTCTTGTTTGTGGGGGATGTGGAGAGTCTGTAAAGAAGGATAAGGGGGGCTTTGTCCTCGAGACCAAAGGGAGACCCAGGCCCCACTAACCATTTTTCAGGATTTTTGTGCGCGCTTCTGGTAATTCGTAAAATAGGATGCCATCAACAATACCCTTTGTCCTCGAGACCAAAGGGAGACCCAGGCCCCACTAACCATTTTTCAGGATTTTTGTGCGCGCTGCTGGTAATTCGTAAAGTAGGATGCCATCATCTCTGAAAGCTTGATACCTGTACATTTACACATAAGCAGGTTTCTTTTTCCACATGTTAAATATAATATGCACATTTTGGCTTTGACTTTGACTAAGTTTTTTTTGTCCAGGGGCTGTGGTGTCAGTAGGCCAATAAGGTGTGTACTACTCTAGCAGTGAAAACGTGTGTACGTCTCTCAGTTTTAGGGTATTTTGCAGTGTTGTTTTACATTCCGTACAAGCATGTATCATGAATGTATTTGAACATGTAAATGAGAACATGTACATGCAGTGGTATCACCACATTTTTCTGTCGCTTGAATTATTGAAGAGTCATTTTAAAAATGTGCCAGAAATGCTTTACTGGCTGTCGCCCATCATCTCCCCCACCTCCTTCCAATTGTTTCATACTTTTCAAATGTTTCTGAATATCTGCCATTTGGAATATTTTTTGTTTTGTTACTCTTCCTTAACCCTCCTACTCTAGCTGCACTTTAGCGGGAAATAGTTACAGAAGTCAAAATCAGTCAACTGTCTGTTTTGTCTGTTGACCCAAATGTGCACACGGGTGCATTTTTGACTGGTTTTGACTGTCATTTTGACCACCTTGAACAATACCAGACAATGCTTTTACCAGTCAAAAACAGTCAACTCGTTTTGGTCTGTAAATGTACTTATTACACGTGTAAGGTTTGACTTTTAAGTGCACTAGATATACCTTGGCAAGTATATCAAAATTTTGACTGACTTTGACCCTTGTAGTAGTGGGAGGGCTAGTAATCATTAACACTTGAATGTACATATGCATTATACATGTAAATGGATTGAGCCAATAGAACACGCAGGTATCAGTGATGTGCTGGCCTGGCACAAACTCCTTTGTGCGAGCAGATCATGTTTGAGTGATCCTACAGTGACCATAATACATGTATTTCCCTTGACATTGTAGGCACCTGTCTAATGTGGACACACGTCGTCAGTCCCATGGGAGTCTTAACTGTACACTGGTGTGACTAATAAAAATGTCTGCCATTGTAACCCGCCTAGTGTCAACAGGCAGGCCACCAGAATGATAGATGGTCCTCATGGAGTGAGGTTGTAATTCATGAATGAATCCATTAAAGTGCACATATCCATTATCTGTAATGCTCTACCCTTCGCTTACGTGCATGCGCAAAGCACTCCGTTGGTGCGCTGCTTGTAGTTATTGATGCATTACAGGAAAGGCTTGGTAATGGAAAGTTGAGATCAATAAAGGATAGCCACTTACATAAAAAAAGGTCATAAAAACATTAAAACAATGACTTAAAGTTTGTGCACTTTAAAAAAGCCATCTTAATATATATATGGAACATGAAGAAACTGCTATGGCCCTCGGGGACAGTCATGCACTTTTCCTGCAACTGTGCCAATAATTATGCAATGATAGTTAATAAGTGGTATGCCCTAAGTGGTTATGTCTTAAGATCGCTTCTTTCCAACCAGGAGTAAATGGGTATGCCCGTGAGAGCAGGGTAGGTTGTTGTCTTTATGATTATCCGTGATGCGCCAAAAAGCACAACCTGCAATTGAGCTGCATACTCCACAGGGAGCTGAGATGGTTTCAGGGATGATTTATAAGCCTGATGAGAATGGGTAAATAAGGCAGTGCTTTGAGCACCAGTTTGGTGTATACACATGTGTGAAGTACACATTATTAACCCTAACTACCCCAAGTCCATCAAACTTCACCACCTGGTTTTGCTTGAATTTGGTGGATTCAGTATTCCACAGTATAGCCCAGCGAATAGAGCATGTAGCCATGTGTAGCCATGTGTACCAAATCCATCAAAAAAACTCCACCGGCTGCTTTTGTTGGATTCAGTACTCCACAGTATAGCCCAGCGATTAGAGCATATGTGTACCAAATCCATCAAACTCCACCGGCTGCTTTTGTTGGATTCAGTACTCCACAGTATAGCCCAGCGAATAGAGCATGAAGCCATGTGTACCAAATCCATCAAAAAAACTCCACCGGGTGCTTTTGTTGGATTCAGTACTCCACAGTATAGATCAGCGATTAGAGCATATGTGTACCAAATCCATCAAACTCCACCGGCTGCTTTTGTTGGATTCAGTACTCCACAGTATAGCCCAGCGAATAGAGCATGAAGCCATGTGTACCAATTCCATCAAACTCCACCGGCTGCTTTTGATGGATTCAGTACTACACAGTATAGCCCAGCGATTAGAGCATGTAGCCATGTGTACCAAATCCATCAAACTCCACCGGCTGCTTTTGTTGGATTCAGTACTCCACAGTATAGCCCAGCGAATAGAGCATGTAGCCATGTGTACCAAATCCGTCAAACTCCATCGGCTGCTTTTGTTGGATTCAGTACTCCACAGTATAGCCCAGCGAATAGAGCATCCATGTGTACCAAATCTGTCAAACTCCATCGGCTGCTTTTGTTGGATTCAGTACTCCACAGTATAGCCCAGTGAATAGAGCATGTAGCCATGTGTACCAAATCTGTCAAACTCCACCAGCTGCTTTTTTTGGATTCAGGATTGTGTATTCGCTCAGTGCATATATCGTAGCCCTCTAGCAGTGAATTTGCACCCAGTGTCTTGATGATAGCCACTTTTGCGTCGTGTGAGCGTTGTGCGTACACTTTATCTGCGTATGTTATGGTACTAAGCGCGTGTGTACTTCTGCCAGCCAATGATCTCTGGAGATATACCTCGTGTACGCACATCAACTGCAAAATATGCCAAACGCTACGCACTATCGCTGCCCACAGTGGTCTAACGGCATGTGCCCTCAACGGCTCATGCACGGTGCGAATAGCCAAGCCATGGATGCTTTGCATTTGTCACTGTACCAATTCCATCAAAGTCCTACAACTGGCGAACCTTTTTACTGCATGTTGATGGATTTTGGAGGATTTGGGATGGTTCCTAGCCAAAATGCCTAGGGAGTTAGGGTTAATTATTACTACACTGTATATGCACACATGTACAATTTTACCTTATTTGTTACTATGTAACAGGTACTCAGTTCAAATTTTAACATCAGTGAAAAGAGTAAGTTGTGCATGTATCCTCTCACTAGTGATTTCCAGACTGCCACTTCCCAGTTTTAGCATTGTAACATGGGGGCATGATTCCTGGCAACACCACTTCTGAATACAGTGATGATCAAAGTTAAGTACCCCTAAAATGTTCGAGCGAGACGAGCGAGAACGTGTTTTAAAGAGCGAGTTCGGGGGCCCTCGAAATCACCCTAATACTCGCCCGAACTCGCTCGCAACCCGCTCGTTTGAAAAATTGTCCTCGAACGTCCGTCATTCGAGGGCAGCGCCCGGCTCTCCTAAGGCTCACTGACCCGTGAAAATAAAACAAACAGAAGATAAGAGCTGACACTAACCGTAAAAGCACCACACTGGTCCATGTTTACAGAAATAAATCCAGAGACGCAAAACTAAAGAAGCTGCAAGAATAATTTTGTCTAGTGATAGATCATCACAAAATTGTTATTGACGATTAATGTTGGGCTATTTGTTAAGGGAAAAAAAAACGAAACTAGCCACAATGTCTTTTTTTCTTCTAAACCTCCCCAGAATGTACGATCTTTTGCAATTTAAAACCTCTGAAGACACCGCTACACTGCCAAATTCAATTGGTTCTTGACTAAACATCTGAAGGCTTGTCTTACAATGTACATGTATTAAATAGATTCTTTTGTGAAATTCTATGCTGTCGGCGTACAAAGCAACAAAGGGCCACCAGATAAAAAGGGGGGGGGGGTTTACTCGAGCGCGCACGCAAAAAGTTCGATCAACTTCCGTTATTATTTTCGTCCATTCGACGGCCATTATATCTTCATAGTACATGTATCTTTGCCAAACTTGTTAACAAATCGACCCTATTTTCTTTTCCTGATTATCGGTGGTTTTTGTGGCTTCAAATGTCCTGGATGTTTTAAAATGCGACGTCCCGCCATGGCCTGCCACTTCTGATTTTTCAGCCGATCATCACGACGGCTGGAATCAGCGGCGTAGCCAGGACTTTTTCAGTGGGGGGGGCACAGGGGGGGCATTGCTTTTCAGTGGGGGGGCCTAGGGGGTATGGGTGTTTCCCCTTTTCTTTATCTTTTCTGTTTTTTGGGGCACTATGAGGATTTTTCGTGGGGGGGCACCTGGGGGGGCACTGGAAATTTGTGGGGGGGCACGTGCCCCCCCGTGGCTACGCCGCTGGCTGGAATTAACCAGGGGCATTTTCAAGTCCAATCTCTGGCGTGCGATTGGCAGCCGCTTGCCGAAACCATAATAATGTTCCTTGCCCGCTATCTGCATTTTCCCCCAGATTGCGTCTGTGTTTGTTCCTAACATTACTTAAATCGCTAGCACTACTTACATTTATGATGCTAAATGGTTATAAAGAACTGTGCTGTCTTCTCTTCATTCCTGTATTCATTTTAAACAGTTTTTGTACAAAATTTCTGTCCACAGATATCTTCAGCATTATTACCACATTATTTTTCTCAACAATTTTGGTATGGCGGTTTCCAGCAAGAATCCTTTTGATGGTTTATGAACTCGGCATAAATTAACAGTAGAGCTGTCAATGTATTTATTCTCCAGGCATATCGAAGGTTTTAAAGCCAATGGAAATTCTAACAATCAAATATTTAACAAATATTTACAACATATTTTACTGAATAAAAAACAAATTGTTGGTTTAATAAACTAAATATGAAAACTTAAGCACATTACGTGAATGTATTAAATAAAATGAGTGAGGTTGTTAATGGATCAGCAATGACACCGATGGTGCAGGGGTTGCGTCATGCAGGTAATAACACTGTAGAAATAATGTAGAGCATTTATGATTGTTTTGCTGGTGGCCAAAAAAAGTCTCCCGTTCGGCTATTTATTTGGACATCGTTTCGTAGCAACAAAAAAAAGAAAATTAAAAATGCCGACTCGCAAGTTTGAGGCGACGCGCGCGGAGACCAGAAACCAGAGACTTTTTTGGTAAAATTGTAAGTAAAATATAAAAACAAATTTTGGGGGCGATGTTTAATTATTTTTGATTCTAACTTTTAAGTTGCAATCACTTGTTAAGGAAAATATACCAGTGGCGTTATCCAGCCTTGTCATTCCGGGGTCAATAGTTTTAAAAGATTGTATTTATTTTGTTTAAACGGAACATTTTTAAACACTAAATACGCATGGGGCCGGGGTAGGACGGGGAGTAAGGCAATGTCTCCTTAGATTTATCGTCACCTATAAAACAGTGCAGAAATGATTACACATTTCTTTTCTGCCGGGAATGATTCCCAGTCACGTTTAAATCTGAGTGTTTCTGTTTTTACCAACACAGTCTAATAGCAAACGCCCACTTCATAGAGTTCATTGATGTTTAGCTCCCTGTGCGGTGATTTCCGGAACCTCAAAGGGCTGCATCGACAAGCCAACATTCTGGAACAACAATGGAACTGTCAATCATTTCTTCTGATGGGCAATTTATTTTAAATTTAAGAAACTTTTATTTCTCTGCCGGCAAGAATTTATTGTAGGGGGAATATACACCGGGTATATTTAAAAGAATACTAAAAAATATTTCTTTTGGATTTTAGACAAATCTGAAGAAGCACTACGCCAATAAAAGCTCATATTTGTCTGTTCTTTGCAGGGTTTTTTTTTCAGGCAACAGGAATAGGGAATTTATCTGGTGCGGGGTAAAAGCCCCAGTCTGCAAGTATAAAAGTGAAACCTGAATAATGTTTTTGTTAGGGACGCTAATGATAATGCTTTATTATTATTATTTTTGTCCCCCGTCCATCAGAATATATTTAATAATGGGTACATGTAATTTTAATTTTTAAAACATAGTTGTTGTCCCACGATTGGTAAATCCCTGGGCCTCCTTGACTTTATTGAGTATCATGAATGTATCATATTACAACTACATTTCCAGCAGCTTGGAGGAGGAATTCGTTTGAAGATAAATATTTAACTACAAAGAAATCGTCAATCATTCCGTCTGTCTGAGAAAAGGAGTATTCCTAAAGTGTGTCAAAAACTATTTGGGTGGAATTATGTGTCTGAACATAAAATGCTTCAAAATCTTTCCTTTTAATTTGTTATAGGTCTGACCACTTCTGCTTGTACATACACACAAATTGAGGACACTATGTACATGTATTTATTATTTTCGGGGTGACCAGTACCCAGGGTTTCCATTTCCATATAAAATGTGTACAGCAGTAAATAGTCAATGAGTTTCAGTAGTGTCGACTCTTCTTGGCAGTGTTCCAAAGACCTGGATGTTCTGATTTCTGGAAATGTCGGCACCGCACCTGGGACAAAAAAACTGGGAAAATTTGGACACCTGAAAAAAGTGGGCGTATTATGAGGACTTTGACTCATGGAACAACCAATCATATTTACAGATACTCGCCCATCTACTATCTTGTTAATTGATTGGACATTTTTCTCATTCGGTGATGTATGAGCCCGATAAATATATTTAAATTCTTCAAATACTCGGTCGGCATCGTTAACTTATCTAACGAGGCACTTATTGTTTTGGTGCAACCCTGGTAACAGTGCCGTCATGGCAATATCATGGATTTCAACCATAGGGGAAAATAACAATTGCCTGATCATCTAGTCGTCCTTGCGGGAGCTGAAAATTATCATTCCTTATTTCATTGAGCTAAACAATGATTGAAGTTATTTTGGCGATCCTGTGCGGGGGGTTCACTGACTCAGTGGAGTCCGCAGACTCAGCGGACAGGTTGCGATTAGCATATGAAAGAAGCTACATGTATTGATATTCATGCCAGTGACGTAAAACTCGTGCGGTTAGGCCTGCCAGCCGGTCGGTAACTGAAGGCACTCTTTTGTTTAACAAAATCCGCTGACTCGGCGTCCAGTGAGACGTCAACTATCAGATTTCTTTTCAGTGGGTTTCAGGTCATTCGTTACGCATGGGCACTCCTCGTAAGCCCTCCTTCAACGCTGACAAACTGGTCTGCAAGACCCCTCGCTCGAACTCGCTCGAACTCGAAGCCGTCCTCGCTCGAATTTTTTTTCGGGTGATTTCTAGTTCGAGCGAGTGACACGCGGGTACCCGTTCCTCGAATGGGTACTTACCTTTAATCATCACTGTACCTCCCCAAGGACAAAGATACAGTGTATAACTATTGACTATTGACTATTTTCTTGACAGTTTTTTATCTGGTTTCTTCACAGATGTGTGAGTGATATGGCAGTGTCGTCCTATGACCAGCTCCTCTTTCAAGTCAATTCACTCAAAGCTGAAAACTCGCACCTCAAAAAGGTTGGTGGAAATTCTCTTGAGGAGAAATCAAAACATACAAGAAATTGTGCCACCATTATGTATAACTTACGCTCAAAACAATTGGCACCCGAGACGGAAATATTTCAAGGGCTGTTTGATACCATCATGAACTTTACACCGAGTAAGTTTTACATGTATGTGCAACTGTCGGTTATGTTATTGGAGATCACCAGTGGTGTATGATGGCATTTAATGCTTGTCCATATCTTCATGCGAACACACAAACTCAAAGCAAACATGACATCAGAAGTTGAACACTTATAAACTTCGGAGAATCATCTGCCGCAAAAATCGATTTAACTGAAAAATCTGCTTTTTGCAAAGTTTGTGTGGAATGCACAGATGCAGCCAACCACACATGTTTGTGTTACATATCCTATGTGGACACAAGCGAAATTAAGTACATTCGTTTGTTATCGTATAATTAAGAAAAAACACATTCTTCAAACCATTGCCATGTTCACTGAAGATTCTTTTTGGAGCAGATTTTGTTTCAGTCTTTCCCTTCAATAATCTACTTCATTTTGCGACAAATAACAACCGATACTAAAATGCTTCCTTTTTTTGTGGATATTTGTGAATACATTGTGTGGATGTGTGTAAGTCCACATAACATCTCAAAAACCTGCAAAGTGTGGACATCTTTTGTTCTCAGGTCCACATCGCGTATGTAACGCTTAGTCATCAAGTCTTGTATGTACATGTTTCAAGGGGTGGGAGGGGTGGAAGGGGTGGGAGTAGAGAAAGGGATTGGGGTTGGGAGGTTCGAGGCAGCTCATGAGTCAAACTATACTCTTCGTAAGTCGATATGTAATATACGCGTGCATTGGTAGTATGCACATTCTTTTCACTACTTCTGGTTCCAAAGCTGGCATACCGTTGTATGTAATTTAACCTACTTGTAAATTCCTTGATTTTAACGTTCAACAGCAATTTTTCCAATTGACTTTGTTCAATAAGATTTTAAGTCCCAGCATTTGTGACCGCCTACAAAAAGTATTTCAACATGTGAATGGACATGCAGGTATACTAGAACTAATTTGAGTTGATTTATTTTATTTATTTTATTTTTTATTTTTTACCCTCAAATTTCCATAAAAATTGGACGGAGTTACACTCACTTTTCCGTCCATTTGTTGATGGAAATTTTAGGGTAATTAAAAAATAATAGTAATAATCAACTGAAATTATCTTTAGAGACAAGATGCATGTTATATTTAAATGATTGAAAACATCTCTTATTCATGATAATGATTTTATTTGATAAAAAATTAAAAGTCATTAGAAAACTGCTAATGGTGATGAAGAGCTGTGCAAGACATGCATCGTTGCTGTGGACTTTGTGTGGAGAGAGGAGGTGGACATGTTGTGTTTTATGATCTTATCAAATAAAATCTTTTCACTACTTCTGGTTCCAAAGCTGGCATACCGTTGTATGTAATTTAACCTACTTGTAAATTCCTTGATTTTAACGTTCAACAGCAATTCTTGAGACATAAATTGACTTTGTCAATAAGATTTTGAGTCCCAGCATTTGTGACCCGCTCTACAAAAAAGGGTATTATGTCGCACAAATAAAAAAATTTGTTATATATATAGTTGAATTGGTCACATTACAAGCTTTAATTTGGTACAGGTTTGACCCCTGTGGCATTTTACATTCTGGAGATATATTAATAATTTGCATATTCATATTTTACAATGTAACGAAAGTGCTTTCAGAGATACAGCCCTTTAAACATACTAAGTGGAAAAAGAAATGAGCTAAAAATAAACTCTCTTGAATGCCCATAGCAACAGTTATGTTATTGATAGCGGGTGTTAAAACCGAATCACTACGAAAGCATAACATTGGTGGTTTTTTCCCTCTAAAACGGACAAAGAGTAAAACAAAAGACGAAAACAATGCACACAAAAACGTTTGTTTTTCATCTTTATTCATCAATATTAATATTTCTGAAAATAAATTATGAAAATATTGATATTATAGAAGCCAACAAACCAAAAAAAAAAAAAAAAATCAGTTTGTGAAGATTTGTTCACCCGTCTCCACATAGAACAGCCCTTTACGTGTAATAGCACAGCGCGACTTAATACCCTTTTTCATAGAGCGGGTCACATTTCTAATTCTTGCATAAATCCTTAACCCTCCTACTTCTGGTACCTTTTTCATACAAGTTGATCCACCATTTGAAACCATTCGCTTTTGTGGTTTTGATTGGTGAAATAACTGTACAGTATTGATTCCCCCAAATGGTTTTGAATGGTAGGTCAGCTAATACAAAACCTTGTTTGGATCTTTCCAAATGGTAGTACAGCTAATAATGTACAAAACCTACTCAATTGAGATTCCACATGGTGTCACCGCAATTAGTCTTACGTACAAAACCTTGTTTGGATACTTCTAAGTGGTGAATCAATGGACCCTCTATGCATTTGAATGGATTTGAATGGTAGTAAAGCTTGCTACCAACACTGTTCAAATGGTATCACCATGTGTGTACAAAACCAATGGGCATTTTGGTAAGTGGAAATTTTGAATGGTTTCAAATGGTCAAACAGTAGGAGGTTTAAAGGAAAGGGTTGTCAGTGCATTTCCAATGGGCATCTGATGATCGTTGGAGCCAGCACGTGTGAAGTGGGCGTGTTTATGTTGGAAATTACGTCACACTTACATGTACCAACAGAATAGATGGTTTAAAAAAAAAAAAACTTTTTTTTTTCACTTGAATCCTCCAGGGTCTGCAGGATAACTCATGCCAGTTGAGCAAGCTCGAGACGGAAGCGTCCTGTATGAAAGATGCCCTCACTCAGATCCACACCAGCTTGCAAGAGGAAGAGGCAACATCAGTCACGGCCAGATCCATGGCAACAGTTTGCATGACGACGAGCCTCGACCAGAATTCAAACAGTGAGTATGATTGGTCATTTTTTGAAAAGCTGCAAATCACAGAATTTGCTCAGAATAAGACAATGCTTGCTCCCCAACCCACCCCCCCCCAATGGACTTTTATCCATCCATGGCAACGGTATGCATGGCAACCAGATTTAAAACAATGAGATTTTGAAGCTGAAACCTTCACTGCTTCCTCCAAGGGGGTACCAGTATTATTGTATATTTTGTATTCATTTATTTATTTCTTATTTTCACCAGGGAAGATCATTCAGTGAAACGTTTTTTCAAAGGTGGTAAAACAGAATACACACAAAAGGTTAAAGATATATATATCGCCTGTGTTTGGCTCAAGAGACCCAAAAAGTGAACAAATTTTGAAAGATAGTATCGTTATTAAAAAAAATTATTAAATTTTGATGTCGAAAACTGTAAATTAAAGCAATATTTAAAATGCACTTGATTCTGATTGACAGCTACTCTAGCCAGTTGGAAGACTGCACACGCCCTTGGCAAGCTGAGGATTAAAACCAGTGGGCCAGCATTTTAATAATTTGAGTTTTTATTTTACTGGTACTAATCCTTGACAGATTTTTTTCGTTCAGTTTATAACTACCTTAATCCCAGAAACATAGCAATTCAACATTTAAATTTTTTACCCTTCAAATTGTCCCAAACATGGGTAGTATAGTTTTAAGGATCCAACATTTTGTGATATCTTTACCATGGAACCTCGCCGGAGTTAGCTTTTAAGCGCTAACTCGATCACAATTAGTACGGTAATATTTTGATTGGGTACGAATTCAGTCACTGTTCCTTTGTGAAACTTCAGGCGGCTTTTCCCCACTAGCATCTCCACTATCTCCGGCCTTGCTGAGATCCTACCAGCTCCACAGTCCACCCAGTATGCATTCGTCGTCCAGCAGTCTCGCCGCTGAAACGCCCGGCAGCCCTGCCCAAAACAGGCAGCTCCGAGAACACGCCAACAAGATTCAAGATTTAGAAAAAGAAAGGTAAATTACATTTTATTCTTCTTACGTAATGGTCCAAAAGTCATAACTCATGTTGGACATTTCGCCTACGTCGTCGCTCTGCTCTGCTGTGGCCATATTGCACAGCACAAGACCAATTGCTTCCTGACTTGTTGGAGGGGCAGGGGCAGGGGCAGGGGCAGGGGCAGGGGCAGGGGCAGGGGCAGGGGCAGGGGCAGGGGCAGGGGCAGGGGCAGGGGCAGGGGCAGGGGCAGGGGCAGGGGCAGGGGCAGGGGCAGGGGCAGGGGCAGGGGCAGGGGCAGGGGCAGGGGCAGGGGCAGGGGCAGGGGCAGGGGCAGGGGCAGGGGCAGGGGCAGGGGCAGGGGCAGGGGCAGGGGCAGGGGCAGGGGCAGGGGCAGGGGCAGGGGCAGGGGCAGGGGCAGGGGCAGGGGCAGGGGCAGGGGCAGGGGCAGGGGCAGGGGCAGGGGCAGGGGCAGGGGCAGGGGCAGGGGCAGGGGCAGGGGCAGGGGCAGGGGCAGGGGGCAGGGGCAGGGGCAGGGGCAGGGGCAGGGGCAGGGGCAGGGGCAGGGGCAGGGGCCAACGGCAGGGGCAGGGGACAATGGCAGGGGACAATGGCAGGGGACGACGGCAGGGGACGACGGCAGGGGACGACGGCAGGGGACGACGGCAGGGGACAACGGCAGTACACTCATATAAGGGATAGGTGACTGACATTTAGATGATTAGCAGCTAGTGATTGACAGAATGGTTACACAGTGGGGATTTGTTTATTACAAAATAAAGGGTTGTTGTGAAAGTGATAATTGAACCTAGTGTGAGTGATAATTGGGTTTGGCCATTGTTTGCAAATTAACAGGATGTCTAGTTTACACTTTAGTATATGAGAAAATGGTACCAGTTGGGATACAAGTCCATGTATCTATCCCAATCGGGAAAGTATGGTTAACCCTTTGAGGGATATTTCATCACCTGAGTGGCATTGATAGGCTTTTTAATTGTTCCGTGTCCATCTCATCACCGTAACCTTCTAACTGTAGAGGGCGCCCTTCATAAGGACAGTTCCTGTATAGAGTAATCATTACATGATGAAGAGCAGCAAGCACTATCACAAATGCTTTATTAACATGTACATATTTTGTACTGGAGAAGTTTGTCCCTATTTTTCTGATTTCTATCTTGAGTCATGTTTTAAAATTTCTACAATTACAGTTAATATTTGCCAGAAAAATTAATTATTCGCCAGAAAATTTAATTATTCATTATATAAAAAACCTTGCAGCCTGAAGGAGACTGAATTTATAATAATAGTCTTGTTAAAAAACATTTCAAACGGTATTGATAAAAATATGTCCAAATTTACACAATTTGAAAATAGACTATTTTAAAATGTGTCTTCAAAAATATTCGTTAACTCAAAATACAGTACACATACATGAATTTATGTACATATGCTGGTACACCCACTTTGCACCCACTAAACAAAATTAAAGTTAAAATTACCTCAAAAACCGAAAAAAAATAATGAAAACCCCTGAAAAAAGCCCTAAATTGGCTCCAGATCTTACACATCTGGTGCCAATTTCCTTACAAAAATACTGACAGACCTACAAAACTGCACCTACTTATAGAATGTCCCTCAGCCGACCCAACCCCTTCTCTGTATTGATTTCACTTAGTCTACCCTGGTCAATCCATCCGCTTAAAGGGACGGTACAACATTAGCAGAGCGGCCAACTCTTCCGGATGCTGCGGAAGACTTCGCATATTTGACGGTAATTTACTTACTTAAAATATATGCAAGGAGGCCTCTCCTTTTGGCACCAAAAGGAGAGGCCTCCTTGCATATATTTTAAGTAAGTAAATTACCGTCAAATACGCGAAGTCTTCCGCAGAATCCGGAAGAGTTGGCAGCCCTGCATTAGTACAAATGTCAGCAAAAGTACTTCTGTGAGTGTGATTACTCATCTTTGAATCAACATGTACACACACATGAAAAAATTAACAAACATGTGTAAGTATCAGTATAACGTTGAATCTAATGTCTTGAGATACACATGGGGAATAAAATCATTCCTAATTTGTTAATACACCTACTGCAAAAAAAAAAGTGAATTATTTTGAAAATTTGAATTTTGGTGGGTGTTTCCTCTTCCTTATTTTATCAGGATGATTGGAACCAATTATTACATGTATTTCACACCAAGTTATCTTTGTGATAATAATTTGGTGATTTTGAAATCAGGTAAACACTGAATGTGATACCTTCTCCTTTAATTTCCGCACGGATGTGTTATATGACCAATGGCAATAGCAGTTCATATAATTACTCTCACCGAGACGGAGAGAGAGAGAGACGGAGAGAGAGAGAGAGAGTGTGGCAATAGGGTTTTAATGATAACATATTGGATGCATTTGTGATGTCGCTTGGGAGTTGGGTTGGGAGAGTGCCGAGTTTGAACGGTGAGTTTGATTACACTGTTTGTGTCGTCGTCATGATGATGTTGTAATCATTGCTTATAACAGCCTTTTAGTGTTGTTTGTTTGTTGTACTGTAGCTACATGTATGTACATTGAACATGGTGAGTGTGTGCATGTATGTCATCCCAGATATATAATTGCAATGTTATTTAATGGGAGTGTACACATTTGGTGAATTTACCAGATCATAACATTATTGAGTTATTACATGTACATGTATCTCTATATATAAATAATATTATTATAAAGCTTTATTTAGTGATGGTAACCATGTCATCTATAGATGTTCAATGGGCCATCAATTAGCTACCAGAGACACCGGGGTAAACCCCTACACTTGCACGATAAATGTCATTATGGGTTCTTTGATATGCACTGATGTTTGTACATGTACATTACATGTAGTACACGGGGACCTACGGCTTAACATCCCATCCGAAGGACGGAGCAATTATGGTTGAGTGTCTTGCTCAAGGACACATGCGCCACGACCGGCCAGGCCGGGATTCGAACCCACATTCTGACCCCCAACAAAAACTTGAATCCGATTGCACTAGACCGCTCGGCCACGACACTTCAAAAGCTTACTCAATGTGAAGTTGGTGATGGCACCAAACAGCCGGAGAAATGATTCCGTCTGACTTTGAGCACACAGGAAATGTATTTTACACATTTGAAATATCCATTTGCCACATTCAAGAATGCATGTACAAACAAATATAAATGCATTTGAACTACATGTAATTATTTTATAACAACAAAATATTCTTTAACTTTTACATACAATGTACAATCCTTGATGAAGTTTATTTTCAAGATTTTTTTTTTCCATTGATAACAGGTTTCTGAAATTAAGTTTTTGTTTTTTATGTAACAGGTACACTTACATGTGCATTATTTTTTGACCCCAGAAAACAAAGAGAAAAAAAACACTTCAAATTTGAGTCGTACAACCAACAATTCACAATTAAAAATTACACTATAGCCATATTTATTTTGCCGGAACTAAAATTTTGTAAGATTTATTTTTTATACAGTATGTTTGTTTGTTGAATTATTTGACATTTCATCAATGATAATGATAACCAGTGGTTGTATTTATATCGACTGACCTGTTTTTATTTGATTTAGGAAACTAACAGTACAGTGAAATACATTGTTCTAGTATGAACATGTTCATCTCCCCCCGCCCCCCTTCGATAAATAGGTTGCCAGACTTGGATTATCAGAAAATCACTATTTTGTAGGAAATGTTTAAAAAACATTTATATATTCAATCCTGACCAGAAAAAGTGGCACTTGAAGGGTTGGAGTGAGGATAAAAATGGGAGGGTTTGGAAAGGGGGAATATCGGAAATTATTGGAAATTATTGGAATGGAGCAATATTGGAATGGGGGGGATAGTGAATTTTCAGAGCAATGCAATTGTGGATTTATAGGGAAGGTACAATATTGGTTAGCAAACCTGCTTCTAAGAGTAGAATTACTCTTTTTTGATTATATGCACAAGATTAGTTCTAAGGAAGATTAGTTAAATATCAGCTTTAACACTTGTAAGATTTACTTAATTGAATTTCTTTTGATTTACCAATCTTATACCATATTTTTTGTTTTAACATAGAATTTTGGCCATGGCCTTACGTGTACATTACCATTCTTCAGTTACATTTTCTTTGATTTCCTCCAAACTTTCAGGATGTCATGTCTCAAGGTTAACCCCTCGTCATCATTTACACATACATGTGTACCATTCCTCATGTCTTGAGCCTTATGCAAATAGCCAATAAACCATAACAAGCTTGCATCGCCCGAAACCATTGACCCATTTTTCAGACTATTTTGTCCCCCCCCCCCGTATCAAAGCGGCGATTGTCATCTCCTGTCCTGGTGTAGTTCTCATCGGATGTCATGTGTCTTCCTCCGGGTTGTGTATTTGTGTATTCGGCTGGAGGCCCATACGCTCGTGTGTTATTCTAGGGCTTAACTTTAAGGTCTTAGAATCTTTGTGTGTATATATATACTCCCAGGGATGTCTGATAGCATGGAAAGCCAAGGACGTTCATATTTAAAACAATAATTGTTAAAGGATCTACCTGTGATAATATTATGGCTGCTTCGTGCATGATCTTTCACGCGGTCATTACCCGCGAATGGCCAGATCGGGCCAGTTCAGGTACAGAGCATTGACCCAGACATTTGACTGGTCAACCGTTAGGTCACCTAGCCTGGTCCACAAGTTGGAATCAGCCTGCAAGTTAAGGTACAGTTGTTTCGCTGGCCCTCAGTAGCCATTTTTGGGGGGTTTCAGACTTTGGGAAAGCATTTTTTGGCTTCTAAAGAATATTAGGAAAGGAAAAGTAAGCCCCAAACATTTGTTTAATCTGTAAATATGAGAATTCCTAATCAAGTAGAGCTGAACTACATGTATTTTACTGTAGTTTTTCCTCAAAAATGTACCATTGTTGTGATTCTGAAGGCGGCGCTGTCTTGGCAAAAAAAAATGATATACATGTAGATCCATCAACCTAACTCCTAAGACAGGTTTCTGTTTTGAAGTACAGATTCCATGATAGACGCATCTAAAAAAAAAAAAAAATTAGATGTGGTCAGCTCAACATGCATAAATGATCCCCAAACACTGGCCCCTCAGTTGCCATGCCAGCACCATACAGCGCCTCTAAGGAACAGTCTACTTTTGGATTACCTGGTTACTGAGAAGCTCTGAGGGTTGCTGGTGACTTTAGCCCTAACCCTAACCCCCTTGATATTCTTAGTGGGTGATAGCCTCAATCCTTCAAAATCATCCAGTATGAGTTTTATGGAGGATCCCTACTGTCTCAATCCTTCATCATCAATGAAACCAATGAACCATGACTGTGTATAACCACCTAGCACATACATCTCTACATGCACAAGTAAGGGTTTCACACTATGTAAGCTTACAGCATCCCAATCAATCCTTCAAATTCATTGTTTTTTTCCTAATAGCATCCTCAATCCTCAAAAATCCTTCAGTGTCTCATTCAGCCATTGTACCTCAATCCTCCAAAATCATCCACAATTAAATACATGTAAGCCCTCAATCCTACAAAATCATTCAAATCCTCCGGTGGATTTTGAAGGATTTGGGATGGTTAGGGTTAAATAGTGTAACATTTACATTGTACATGTACATTTATCTTCGTTGTGGCCTTTATTACTTTTAAAATTGTGGTTTTACAAATAACGAATGTATGAATGTAAATTAATTATATTAAGGATTCATAGGATTTTGCCCCCCCCCTTGTGTTAAACTATTCCTTTAAGTTGTTGCAAGAAGATGTATTTTGCTACTTTGGCATTTAGAGGACACTGTAACTGGTATGATTAAGCTGTCCAGACCACGTCTGATAGCTGAGGGTATGGGTATGATCGTCTTTGTCTTCTAGTCATGACCAAGCCAAGGTTTCTAACTGTGTAGAGAGATTCCCTGAAGCTTTCTAAAGTTAACCATTCGGATTTATTGTCGTCAGTGATTTACGCACATTGACTGACAGCCTGCAGTGTCTCTCTGATGTACTTCAAAACGGACATATTGCATTCGTAGCTGGAGGCCTTACCAATTCCCCCCCCCCCCCCCCCGCCTGTCACGTTTTTGTTGGAGGAGCCACTGCCTTCTGAACTTGAGGATTATAGATAACCTGATCGGTGCGTCTGCCCGAGGACCTTCCTAGAAATCCAGTTATCAAAAGACCCTTTCAAGCCGTGACTTGGCTTGTTTAGAATTGATCACACAGAGACAAAGAAGTGAAGCGTTAAAAAGGTGATGTCACCATGGCTCATCAAGCACCGCTGTCAACTGTATACTATCCAGATTGGGAGATATTGGAATCTTGCTTTGATCTCCGTAGTCCCAATGAGGACACTGTTATGGGCCCCAATCGAGCACTGACATATGAGGGGTGCCATTTACATAAGCAGCTGCTGCCTGCGGGTCGCTGGTTTGTGTTTTGTATGCATTCATATTCAATTATTAACAGTTACCAGTGAAGAGTTTTTCTGCTTCCGAGTTTGCAAGTTCATGGGCCTACACGTACCACTGTTCAGTAGATGTTGAAGTTAGTATTTTGATGTCAATTGAAATGTACGTGTTTTTTTTTTTGCCAACAGAAAAATACGTGATACATAAGTGGGGACCGAATTCCCCATATACAAAGTATGGTGGCTAAGAGAGGCCTCACAAATCAGGCAAACATTCATACGCTACATGTATGTGAAAAAGTCACTTAAAACACAGCATGGCAGAATTCCGATCGATCCAGCAATTTTGGCTGCAATTGGACATCGTTTCATAGCACACAAAAAAAATTAAAAATTAAAAATGTTGACGTGTGGGTCTGAGGCAACGTGCGCGGAGACCAGAAAACGGAGGAGACCTTTTTTTTAAAGCCTTACCATTAGATGGTGGAAAAACCTGATTTTTCATGGTAGAAATTATAAGTCCAGCAAGATGTTCCCAAACATAGAAAAGGGTATGATATTTGAAAGAAGGTGACCGAGAGGATTGGATGCAGTCAGAGTACTAGGGTAATACGTGCCTCTCTGTTTCCTTATCATTAAAGGGAATGCAATTTGGTAATTACTGTACATTATAAAATTAACACATTTTTTATCTCAAAACTGACTTGGTTATAAAGTTAGTACGCATATAAACTCATCCTGAGAAATTATTCTGTTTGTGATGCCTTCATCTTAGAGAAAAAAAAGGATTGTTCAAATTCACACAAATTCACACAAAATGTCAAATTCGCACAAAGTTTCCAGCCGGCATCTTTTTGTAAAACATAAAAACATGTTTTTTGTTGTTTTCTAAAAACAAAACAAAACGTGAGCACATATTGTGATGAATCTTTCACAGGTTAGTGTTATGATATATTAAGTACTCTACAGAATGCCAGTGTTGTACCTTCCCTTAATAATAAAGAACAAATCAACAAAATATCATTGTTTTGTGTGGGCTGAATGGTTGCCTGCTATAAGCTACATAAACCAACCCACTGATAAATTTACATCAAACTCGGTGTCCATGCCCAACAACACTTCAGTTTCACCTGACATTATAGAGCGGAATTTTCCGTCTCACGAATGCATTTTCCCTCAAGTACCCCGAAGAGTGAATTACCTGACATGTTGCCACAAGCGCCCCAAGCTCACAAGCAAGCACCGTCGCTCAGTCCATCACAGTATCGCATTGCTAGCCAGTGGGGTGGTGACTGGCATAACAATTACCTCATTACCTTTTTCTGGCGTAAATTCAAAAGGGGGTTCTTATGGCAACGGAGGTATAACACCTGCAGAGATTCGCTTCCAAAAGAAGCGATTGTTTGGTAAACATGCTTTATGGTCTTTGTCGGTAATCAATAGACGATGCGTGTCACATGACATAGTTCAGTTCAGTTTCCCACTCATTCCGATCTTTGCAATACAAAAGCATTAATCGGTGAAGAAATGCATGTGTAAGACCAGAGTAATTAAAGTGGTGAAGTCTCCTAAAAGCAAGCTTGTCTTGTGCATTTACAGTGTAGAGAATACAGGTGGGAATACATGTAACTGTAACTGTAACTGAAATATTAAGCACACACCAGGTAAAACTTCAACAGCGCCCTCTACTGAACACTGACAACCACATACATGTACATTAGACTGGTCCCCCTGTCTTTATCCGATATCAAGGATATAGACAGGCTCCAGGCGTACCATTCAAGGGGTTTCATTGGATACGTTGTGCTGAGGATCTGACGTCACGCTTCGAGGCAGCTTGCGCTAGCTACCAACCAAGGTCAAAGTTGAACATTGGGGAAAATATGGCGGCCGCACAGCCAGGATCTGGCATAATTCACGCGCCTCTAGCTCAAAGCATGATGTCATATCTTCATGCTACATGTACATAAAGGTACCAAGCCTTGTGCGTTACGTGTGTGATCAACACATTGTGATAAATTGTCTTGCATTGAAACAAATTTTGCAACAAAATTAACACTATTATTAGCAAAAAACTCATGTACTGGACAAAATTCAACTAATGTGAAAATCTTGCAAAGCTGTGCATGATAAAGACGTTGAAGGGTCATCACCCCATTGAGCGATTTTAGAGATGTTCTGGTTTTGAGGAAATGTGTACATGCACGTGTGAACATTTAACAAAATACATGTACATGTATGTATGTATGTTTTCTTCACAACATCAGACATTTTCATAAACCCGGAATGTCTAACGGATTGGAATGTCGGACCCATTGCATGCAGGTATCTGTAGCAATGGTTGTCTTGTTATTTTTTTTATGAAGTATGATACTGTACGATCATGCAGTGACTTTCTCTTCACAGTGTGTACAAGACAAGGTACCAGCTTACAGAACATGTATAATCTCACTTTATGATCACAACAAGACAAAAACACACAAGAAGCTCACATCACTGATAAGCTGAAGGAGTGGGGGGGGGGGGGTTCCTGATTGGGGCCTGTTGCTATCCTCATTGGGATAATAGGGATTCAATCAGGATAAAGGTATCACCCAATCAAGATAATATATCAGAAGGTGTTGTCAGTCAATGGTTTCCTGATTGGGGCCTGTTGCTATCCTCATTGGGATAATAGGATTTCAATCAGGTTAACAGTATCTCCCAATCGGGATAGTTTAGTTGACATCAACCCACCTATCCATGCATATCAATTTTTAAATTGTAGTTGCATCTCACTGTAAAGCGCTGTGATACCGTTTGTGTAAGAGCGCTATATAAATGCCTTCATTGTATTGTATTGTATTGTATAGCCCAGCTATGCTTACATGCATAGTTTTAGCCAGCAATACCTTGGGGTATCTTTTGGACGCCCTGTTTGCTAAATGGACACCCTGTTTTATTTGCAAAACACATGCAAAAATATTGTAAGTTGAATATACATGTATGGACACCCTGCTTTTCAAAGAGTAATAAATTTGGATGGCCTGTTTCCAAATCCTGGCTTTATACACTGCTTACATACAATGTATATGTATACAATATAAGGGAACCACTGTTTGTGGGAACCACCGCTGTAATCATGGACTGTTAATGCTCAAGGCTGCACTCAAGCTGTGCACCACTGCATATTACTATTAGATTAAGATGTCTGAAACACCTGTGTTCTGAGGTTTTTCTGTACACAGTAACATGTGCACAAAATCAAGAAAACCATTGAGTATGAGATCTGACAGTGATGGCTGGAGTGTCTAGTGCCTACAACACTTATCATAGTTCTGACAATGATACAGTGACCCTTGGGTCCTGATACATGTCACTATATGTAACCATATAACCAAGTTAATGTATGAAGTGAATTTGGTGTCAAAGGTTGGGGGGGGGTGTGATATCAAAATTTCCAATCAAAATGGATACCTTCTAAATATCACCCTTGAATGTCACTCGCCCGAGATAAATTTGAGGATTCACAAAAATGAGACCAAATTTTTGAACATTTGATAAAAATTCTTTTGGAATATATGGGAGATTATTGGAATTTTGGGGTAAAATTTGGGGAAATAAAAAAGTTTTAACCAGTTCGCATCGGGAATAAAACAGTTTTTCTGGGCCCCTGTGCCGGGTTTATTTTTCCCACACACACGTTAATGGAAGCTTCCACAGTGGGTGGCCGGCACTTCTGAGCATGTCACCGTCCTCTGGCGTGTTTAGACGCTCTCCGATCCGTAGTGCAAACGTCCGACGTGAACTGGTTAAAGAGAAACTGTTTGAACATTTGCAAACAACAGTAACCCTAAATCATTTTTCAAATATGGGAGTTTGGTTGATAAACTACACGTGGGCTCAAAGGGAGAGGGGACCCACAATATAGATTTTGAATACGGACAAGCCGACTGCAAAGATATGAAACATGCATGTATGTATGTTCGCTATTTAACGTAAATTTGATTTTTTCATTGGAACACTGCTATTTTACTTGAGGAAGTGAATTCAAATGCTGTAAAATGAAACATTTCTCAAAATCATCGTAAGAAACATGGTTTTCCAGTAAATATGTACCGAAATGAATTTATTTACGGGTCCCGCCATAAATTAATTTTGGCACTTTTTTTCACTGTTTACCCAAGCTTCTGACAACTATATTGTGCAATATGTCATTTCAAAGTATCCATTTTCCTTTCTAAAAAGAAATTATTACTGTTCCAATGAAAACAATAAATTTCGGAAATTGCCGGTAAAACACGGGCGATGGGGACCTAAGTAGAAACTGGCAAATTTCCCAATGGATAAATTCGTTCATATGGGCAATATTCTCGGATTCTGCCTCCTGGCACAGACGCGCCCCAGTGGGCTCCTTGTACCTGGTACATGTTAGCTGCTTGTGCTCCAGGATAATCCCAGGTCAGAAATAATCCTTCCCAATGTACATGTAATTTCTCACAACATCTGGAAATATTTCAAGATTGCGTGATATACGCCTGTTCAGTAAATAAGTCCACCGTATGATTATCAGTATTTGCCTGAGTGAGTGATTGGATTTGTAACCAACTGTCCTTCTTATACAGTTCCAAATGGGTTTCAATCAGTGTACTCTCATTCTAAAGGGAATGCAAACCACAGAAATTATCAGCAAAATATAAATTTTGGCTAAGATGACACACAAAATAGAATTTATAAAGTGAAAAAATTTTGAAAGATAATATCATTATTAAATGAAAAAAAAAAATTAAATATGAAATTCGGATGTCAGAAACTGTAAATAAAAGCGATATTTCAAATGGGCTTGATTCTGATTGACAGCCGCGCTGGCCAATCAGAAGACTGCCCACGCCCATGGCCCATTACATGGGTGGTCATGTGCAACCTGAAGATTAAAATTAACTGTATTAACCCGCCTATAAAAATTGCAGTTTTGGGCCTAGAAACTGCACCTTGCAAAACCTGCCAGCCGGAGGGTTTTGAAAGGTTATGTAGTTGCTTCACTATGCACTACACTGGCAGGTTTTGAAAGGTGGTGTAGATATACTACCATATGTACTATACATAGTTTGTGTACATAACTGTTTACTGTTAGTCACTGCACATTTCAAATCCCTTTGGCAAGTAATAGACTGATAGATGTGTATAACATATGGATTACTATTTATGTACTACAGGGTAGGATAGCTCAGGCACCTTCTGAAAGGTTTTGACAGTTGGATGAACTTTATTGAGGATTACATAGCTTTACATTAAGACTTAGTGCCAATACCTGTTTTGGCATGTAGGTGTACTTGCTACAGACTTAGCTTACTTTATGACTTAGTATCAGCACCTTTCAAAACCCTCCAAACCCTCCAAAGGGTTTTGGCATGTGGATGTACTTACTATACAAGTGTTATGACATGCATTGGCAGGTTAATGCTGTGGGCCCTATGCTTATTACACAGTGTGAATTTGGCAGGTTTTGGCACGTACAGTAATAGGAGGGTTAATGCATGGAGGTAGAATAAGAACTTTTTAAACTATGAAATTTTGAAGGATTCTACCTTTTTTCGGCTGACAAAAGCTCGCATATCCAGGAACCTTCGGGTACTGTTTCTGCGGTCAAGCCGACGCACGAATAGTGAAACCATTCGATTTTACATTCGTCATTATCGCACGCAATCATATCTGTTGACGCCCGTAAACCACACAAACAGTAGCGCAAGATGTCCTCGTCATTGTCGGATCCCAAACTTCCATCAGAAATGCTAACTGATTCCGCATCGCTCTCTGAAAATTCACTGAAATCAGACCCGTAGTAAAAATCATCTTTGCTGTACGCCGCCATTTTGAGAAAAGAATTATAATTTGCGCATGCGCTAAAGCTCCCACGGTGCATTGTGGCTCATGTCTTGGAGTTGTCTCAAGGCGCTACTTAGATTAACAGGACTACTGGTCAATGTTTACTTTGGGTGATGACTTGGTAGTTTTACGACCGCGGCACGGGACATAGTTTGTTTTAAGTGGTAATCGTTCCAACTCCTTCTTATTCTACCTCCATGGTTAATGTGAGTTTTTAATTTGCTCGTACTAATCCTTGATGGATTGTTTTCTTCAGTGTCTCAAATGAAAGCTTACAACTTCCTTAACCCCAGGAAAATAGCAATTCGGCTTTTAAATCTATTTTTTTAATGGTCAAATCGGCCCCAGCACGGGCGATACATTTTTAAAACTTATACTTGAAATCTGTTTATCTGAGGTGGTGTTATTTTTAGTAAAAATAAGTCAAATTTCTGAATTTCTATTCTTGATAAGATTAATAAAGGAGTTTGGTTTGCAAAATGACAAACCTGAATGTATTTTCAACAATTTCTCATTGAGGACACAATACAGTTTTGGTGAATGAAGTCCACAAAATTCCAATTTAAACAGTTAATTTAAGCATATACCTGGAGGTTGTTTTACTACATGTAAATAATATTAATGTTGTACATGCACATGCCTTCTCTTTAATGTGTAACAAGACTTTTATTTTTCAGCAAAGGTCACTCCGTCATCACCTTGTAATTTCTTGAACCTAGCGCCCTCTTCACTCGGTGAATTTCACGTTCCCATGCAGGAATCACATTATTCGACTCATTCGTACAGAGACCCAGTTTTCCCAAATCAAATATTCATTGACGTACATGTAGTAGGTCTATTCAGTATTTTTTATCTCGCCTACAAAGACATGGCCATGCATGCATACTCGTATGCAGTGGAGGGATTTGGTTCATTGTAATAACCGACAGTACGTCTGGGTGTCTTTTTGACGCCTTTTGGACACCCTGTGTGGTAAATGGACATACTGGTTGATTTGTAATACATGTTGTACCCATGCAATAAATATTGTTTGTTTAACCACTCTGTTTTTTAACGAATAACCAATTTGGACGGCCTTTTTTCCCCCGAAATCCTGGCTTACACACTGGCTTGGTTGGGTAGCAAGGGTGACATTTTGTTTGCTAGGGTTGGAGAAAGTCAAATTTCAGCCCTTCCCCCTCCCCCTCTTCACTCGGTGAATTTCACGTTCCCATGCAGGAATCACATTATTCGACTCATTCGTACAGAGACCCAGTTTTCCCAAATCAAATATTCATTGACGTAGTAGGTCTATTCAGTATTTTTTATCTCGCCTACAAAGACATGGCCATGCATGCATACTCGTATGCAGTGGAGGGGTTTGGTTCATTGTAATAACCGACAGTACGTCTGGGTGTCTTTTTGACGCCTTTTGGACACCCTGTGTGGTAAATGGACATACTGGTTGATTTGTAATACATGTTGTACCCATGCAATAAATATTGTTTGTTTAACCACTCTGTTTTTCAACGAATAACCAATTTGGACGGCCTTTTTACCCCCGAAATCCTGGCTTACACACTGGCTTGGTTGGGTAGCAAGGGTGACATTTTGTTTGCTAGGGTTGGAGAAAGTCAAATTTCAGCCCTTCCCCCTCCCCTTCTCCCCCCCCCCCCCCCCCCCCCCCCACCCCTGCCAACATCACAGACAAAGCCCCGTTGGCTCTTTATTTCCCCCAAAAAATGTTGGGAAAGCAGAATCTTAATTTGAAGGGTAGTGGAAAAATGTCTGTAAATCTGGAAACGGATCACCGGCCGCATTTGTATTCATGGAACGCATGGAAATTCCCACATGATTACCATGTATGTCATAATACCATGTATCATTACCATCTCTAAAACCAAGTTAGGTTTTAGATAAACATACATTCTCTCAGTTCATGTTTTTTGGGCAATTACCAATTTATACCCCTTTAAACCCCCCCCCACACACATTTTCGGGTTGTTCTTAAACCCCCTCGACCCCCACGACCCCCTCGACCCCACGACATACAAAACGAAGCACACGTACTCGCGGAATTCACTACCACCAGTGCAGAACGAATGTATGTATGTATTTCGCAATGCCCATGCGCAAGCATGTCGCATGGCTGGCCGGCCTGCGCCAGAATCAAATTGTATCCCAAATGGGAACCTGTTTACGACCCGAGTTCGAAAATGGCTAGCTCGCTAGCCTGTTGCGTCGTTTGCTGCATGATGACCTGTCGTCGCGAAATCAACTAATTTATAATGCTGCCACAAGCCAAATTATACCATTCCCAAGTAGATAATTTCATATTCTATCAAAAAAAATCGCATACTTATTGCGGATTTTTGCTAGTTGGGTGTTTTTTTGCTAGTTTTTGGCAACGTTCTTCATACAACTCATTACCGTCGTAGAAGGATATCACTTCCAAGACGGTCGCATGGCTTTCCGGCATCCTGATTGATCAATAAGCATTACATCACAAACTGGCATGCGCGCACAGCCCCGAATGTACATTTTACTTGATGGACGTGGAAAAAAATCCCAACTATTTTGTCTGTCAACATTTTAGCAAAACATAATTATTTCTCATTTAATTATTTCTCATTTAATAACCTATTTTATATTATTCTATTTCAGAATTAGACTTTTGGAGGAGAAAAGGATTTAGATTTATTTTGCTGTCCATTCGATCCTCCGGAGCTCCGTTTGTTCACGTTCAGTATAGTACGGGCGTGCAGCGGGCATTCTAATTGGGGCCGTATTCGAACACATATATTCCGATTTGGGATACGATATTATTCTGAGCGCGTGGGGGTCGAGGGGTCGTGGGTCGTGGGGGTCGAGGGGGTTTAAGAACAACCCCACATTTTCTTGTCCGTATGGTGTTATCATCATCATCATCATCATTGATTTTTTTTTTTTCCACGAAAAATTTCACAGCGAATTATTAAATTTTTGTCAGTCACCACACTGTATCTAATTAGCCTCATTCATCAAACCATAGGCCTATGTAACATTGCATGTTTTCATATCTTGGCAAGACTCTCCCAAAACCTGGCAGAGCACAGCAAAACATGTTCATCATGCCGGCCTCACAAATTACACAAGATTGTATGTCTAATCTCCCCAACCGACTTCCCACCCCCCCTCTGCCAGCCAGGAAATAGGAGTGTACTGTGTAATAAACGCATGGTAGACAGATAATAATGAGGAAAGGTGACAAAAGCTTTTATCTGTAACAATAACAAAATAGACAGGCCAAGATTGGCACCCTGCTGTTAGAATAACAATATATAGCATTTATCAGCCAATGCCTTCAGGGGATAAATCCTTGTCACAAGACACCCAGTGGAGGGTAATTTTCAGAGGGCACACAATGGCAGCTGATACCGAAGCGTATGAAATTTAAGGATGACAATTAATGCGCAAAAATTATAATCACTGTCGCCTTACACAGATTAGGGTGCATTACATGTAATATAGCTCAGGAATTAATTTTTTTTTTTCCCAATCAAAGAAGATAAAAGATTAATATAATATCATGGCGTGACATGTAAACATTGTCACTTTTCTACTGCCGAGAGTGATCAATTTGGCCACATGGGGGTTTAAAACATTGAAGGGAAATAAATTCCTTATGAAATTTAAGTAAAGAAAAATTTAAGTAAAAACCAAGAAAATGAAATTTGATTTTGTACAAAATTCAATAAAAAAATATATATATGGGAAAATTAGGTAATTTGATGACATTCCATATGTATGATATTGCTTATAAACTACATGTTCATGTACATGTACAGGTGTGTGAGTTATTTCTTTCCAAATGTGATTCAAATAAAAAAAATCAATGGTATTTCTAAATCACCTTTAAAGACTATTTTTTTTATTGAAGTTCTAGCATAATGAAGGGTTTGTGATGTGTCCCTTGACCGCGAGTTGCTTTAGTAACCGATTAGTGATTCTGCACTGTGTGATTGGTGACCCCAATTGACCTCTGTTACCGATCTTTGACCTGCAGTGCAATCAATCTGCACCCTGCCTTGCAAATAGTTGATAATAGCACCCTTGGGTTTAGAATTATTGTACTTATGTGCCTGTATATCTCATCACTTTCTACCTCTTTACAAATAATACATGTAGTATCGCCAATTGAAAAAAAAAGAACAGTTTAAGATCTGCTCTGTGCACAATGTACATGTACATGTAGCCCTCTTTTGGTGAAAATTTGCCCAGTCTCCAAGGCTAGGGCATCGTGTATTTAACTCCATAGTCAGTAGGCCTGTACACTAAAAGTGCTTTACATGTACAATTGTACATGTCTGTTTAGCCTGGTGTAAACTGTTTGATAAACCAATTTGAATGGAAAGTACACACAGTGTACAACATCGGTAATGTTGGCAAACCTGCTTTTATGAGTCTGTTAAATTCTCCTTGAACTAAGGTATACTGTACAATTGTACATTGATAATGTAAGTAAAATAGTACACGCTAACCAGCAGTATATATGCAACATGCACATGCCATAGTGACAGTCGCTGCTTCAGAGCAGAGCAGACTTTCAACAGGGTATGGAATCGGTGTCCTAGTTTAAGAGGAAGACGGTGACTGAAAATTACTGGTTCAATTACTGGGGTTATTTTCAGCCGCTGACTTAATGTAAAACTAGCACTTCGATTCCATGCCCTGTTGATCATGACGATGGTGTCGCTTTAAGTAAAGTAAAGAGCGCCCTCAGCAGATATTGCACAGAGCAGATAATATGGAGAAGCCAAGATGGATTAAAATAAAAGTGTGGGCCCACTTGGCACGATAGTTTTTTTCATTCTCTGAAGTACTCGGCTTTCAATTATCAATGCACCACACTGGATATTCCTTCATATGTACATGTATAATACATATATATCAATTCCTTGAATTGAGGGTCCTTGAAATGAATAACGTTATTGTGTACACAGAGAGAAGAGTAATTAAATTGTGCATCCCATTGAGATATATGCTAAAGGAAGTTTGCATTGCAATAATATACACTTTAGAAATTAGCACAGATGTACATGTACGCAGATATCTCCATCTCTCTCTTTGTTGGTGGCGAATTGAATGAATAATGTACATACATGTACATACCGGCAGGTATACATTTCATGCACAACTGTCTAAATTTTATTTGCATTGATGAAGTTAAACTGAGCGCATTCATGTTTTATTCATGGCGTGGCTCTCTGCCTTAGTATAGTAACCCCCCCCCCCTTCATTGCCTGTGATGCTCAACTCAGTGAGAGAGGTCATTTATTATGCTGACTAGGCTTATGATAGAGGACACATAATCATCATCTTTCTTCATCATCGCGGCAGCCAGTCGTTGCTGTGTCTCCCATCACTGATGCAGATGATCCAGGCCTTGTCTCTCTCATAGGATTTTTTTTCCCTTCCTATTTTCATCTCTTCGGGCAGCGGATGAACTGTTTGCCACAGGAGGAGAAATTGAAGTTCGCAGTGCATGGACACATGTAATTTTCTTAAGGGCCAGACTGGATTGTAATCACGTGTATCTGAAGAATCAGAAGGAGGCATCTGCGTGGTTCTGGAGAAATTGAAAGAGGACAGAATGAGGATATGATGAGTTTTCCCTGTGTGTCTTACATCACTATTATTAGGGATAGATTGGTTGCACAGCCTGGCCTTTTAAGCTTGTGCGCTGGAGTGCACTGTAAATCACATCGTTATTACGGACACAAACACGGGTACATGGAGTTGTGCTTAAGGATCGTGGCTGTTCGAGATGGGGGAGATGGTTTTTAGGCAGATTTCAACCCTACATTCCTGATGCGCACCGACGGGACGACTTCTTTAAATCACTGATTTCTTGAAGGAGGATTGGTTGAACTTGCTTCCGTGTGGCAGTGAGGATTATAATCTAGTATAGGACAGATATATTATGAAATCCGTCTCTGAAGACATGAAATCCGGCGGCAATTGGAAAGCTATCCGATGGGACATTTAACCAGGGTTACTTCTTGACATCTGTAGCCAAAGCCATAACAAAGTAATTGTAAGTATACAGCGTAATATCATTTTATAATTTCAGTGAATGTACCCAATAATATTCTGATTGGTAAATATGTTTGCTCTATAGCTGTTGATTGGACAATTCATGCTTGTATTTATGAGATCACAAGTCCTGATCACTTAGACAACAAGAACAGGAAGTGCTTTTTTTAATATTTTTATATCCACAATTTAAGACACCAAGCATTGCCTAACAAGTTGTTTTAAATTGTCAGATTCAGTACCATCATAAATATTCTACCCTTTGCCTTTACAAACCACTTGATGTTCCCACTGGAGATAAACTGCAGTGTATTCCCGAATTTGACGGAATTCATATGCCTTGTACAGCAAGTGGTAGAATTTTATGCAGTACAGATAATGGTGGGATTGTCGGCCGATGATAATTCTGACACACATGGAATGCCCTCCCTTCGCATATACGATCAATAGAGGATTGAGACGATGGCATTTTATTGGGTACGGTCACCCGTACAGGAATCCTGTAATGCCTACTGCACCATCTGCAGTTATGCAGGCAAGTATGCATGTCATTTTGTAAACGCTGGCAGCGTTTTAGTATGGCGATTGATGCACTTTTGATTTTAAAGGGGGCAGGCTGTCGCTGAGTCCAGTCACACCTTAGTGTACAGACACATGTATCTAAGTCTTATTACTATGAAAGGTTCAAATGGAGAAACAATTTATCTGACAGGTAAATATATATATATATTTTTTTAATTAAAAAAAAAAAAAATTATTATTATTTTTTACATTTGAAAAATAAATTTATAAGGCAATGGTACATGGTGTTCAGTACATTTATGTTACATGTACACTCACTGGCCAAAAGTATTGCAACATGCTCAAAACAGCACTTTACAAGTAACAGGTGAGATGATCATTTAATCCGATTTTCATCGATCGTGTATTACATAATTTCCGAGCAAGAACAGTAAAAAAGAACATTGACTTCAAAACACAGGCACTTTCAAGAAGTCTTAAGTAGTGTAAATAAAATAAAATAAATTATTGTAACACAGTTCTCCAAACTGAACTTTGGGGATGTTGCAATACTTATGGCCAGTGAGTGTAGTTCTGTTTTATGGAAAATTTGTATTGCTTAACGTGGTTTTTATTTTTGGCTTTTTTGGGGGGCCAAAGTTTGGCAAAAAATTTCAATGTTATACATGCACGGTTGGCAGCCGTTGATGGTGCAACAAACACATTGTCATGCCCAAATGCTCTTAATGTTGTAACAAACATTTCATACGCCAGTATTCACTTTGGAAACACTCACAGTTTGTTGTGAGAAACCCTCACATTGGCGAAACCCTTTAAAACGGTTCTAAAAAAAAAAAAAACTTACCACCAGAGCACATGTTATGTGTTTTATATTATAGTGCACATGTATATGCACAGTAGATGAAATACATCATGTACACGTGTACATTAACCTTGAAGCGTTGAAAGTACTGATTTAAATTTGCTCTCCGAAAAATGTTTCTTTAGTTTGTGTTACGTTTGATCTTTGCCGACATAATATGCAGTGTGTATAACGTACATGTACATTTAACCCTCGGAGCATCAAATTTATTGATTGCAATTTGCTCTCAGAAAAATGTGAAGCCATGCATTCAAACAATTATTTGTTTTATAAGTACAGTGTACACATAGCATGTCCATGGCAACACCACTATTAAGTACATTAATTTTGTTTATACTTGAACATGTATACAACATGGCTTCAATTAATGTATTTGTACTGCAGTCATTGATCTCTTGAAAACAAACTGAACACTTACCTGTAAGTGAACATTCTGTGTGGACTCCACCATGTTTGTCAGCAGTGCTCTGTATTGGTTTTTCGTTCAGTTTTCTGAATTTTTTGTTGTTGTCCGTTTAGAAAGGAAATTGCTGGAAATTGCTGGTAAACTACGAATAACGCGTACATGTGTTAATAGCAGAGTTTGCACTATATACATGTACACTGCAGCTGTATACTTCATAAAAAATACATTTTTCCGAAAGGAAATTGCTGATAATTGCCTATAAAATTTTAAATAAATAACTCTTTGTGTGAACCCTGTGATGTTAATTGTTAAGCAGGGTTGTACTGTATTTGTACATGTATACATATTTTCTGAGAGGAAAATTTAAGGTTTTCTGAAAGGCAATTGCTGGTATTTGCGAGTTAAATATGAAAACCTAAGCAGGCTTATAATGTAAAAATGCATACAAAAATATATACACTGTACAAATATTTGTGTAGTTACAGTATACATGTAATGGTATGTGTAACACACTATATAAATCTACATTGTACAAAGATCTACATGTACATTGTACATGTACTGCACCTACTATGCTTATTGCAAGCCTAACAGCCAGCCAGCCAGCCAACCATCGATTCAGTTTGCTCCTTAAGATGTTACTGTTTAAGGCTTTCTTCGGCCAGACCAAAAAAGTGTTTGGTTTCTGGTCAGATCTCAGCTTCAGAATCGACACATTGCATTTGTTCTTATTGGGGTGGGGGGATAGGATACATGTACATAATGTAAGGAATAACGCATATAATTACATGTACGTACATGTCATCTTTTTTGTTCATGTACATGTACATGTACATAATAATAATAATAATAATAATAATAATAATAATAATAATAATAATAATAATAATAATGTGGACTTATATAGCGCACGTATCCACCAAACTGGTGCTCAAGGCGCATTATATTATTACCCCTGCTCATCAGGTGCATAAATCATTCATGAAACCATCTCAGCTCCCTGGGGAGTATACAGCTCAATTACTGCCATTACAGTGCATATAGGCCGGCTAATCAAACACAACAACCAACTCTGCCCTCACAGGTACCCATTTAGCCCCGGGGTGGAGAGAAGCAATTATGGTAAAGTGTCTCGCTCAAGGACACAAGCACCCCATTCGCGGCTGGGATTCGAACCCACATTCTGACGACTCAGCCATCAGAACACAAATCCGATGCACTAAACCGCTCGACCATGTGGAGTGTCGTGGCCGAGCGGTCTAGCTTACCGGACTCAAGTTCTGGTGTTAGCAGCAGAATGTGGGTTCAAATCCCGGCCGTGACACTTGTGTCCTTGAGCAAGACAATGAACCATAATTGCTTCTCTCCACCCAGGGGTTAAATGGGTACCTGTGAGGGCAGAATTGGTTGATTAGCCCTATATGCGCTGTAATGGCAGCAATTGAGCTGTATATTCCCCAGGGAGCTGAGATGGTTTCAGGAATGATTTATGAGCCTTATGAGCAGGGGTAATAATATAATGCGCCTTGAGCACCACTCAGTTGGTGGATACGTGTGCTGTATAAGTCCACACATTATTATTATTATTATTATTATTTATTATTACGGCACTCCACATGTATTTAATGGACACTTCCGTTTCAGAGTTCTACATACATATTTTTTTTTAAATGAATAAATAAATAAATAAATAATTTAAAAAAATAAAAAATTGGCCTGGGAAAAAAAGCACTTACACTGTATGTGAGGATCTGGAAGTAATGCTGAAGGAACCTGTAACTGGATACTTTTTTGGCTGGCCTTACATTTGTCAGGCTTGAATAATTTATGACGATTTGGTGTAGCTTTATGTAGGTAATTTGGGTAAGGTGATCTACTGTATATTATAAATACACTAATACCCAGTGTTAGTCCGTTTATTTGGGGAAAGTCAGTTAAGCCCCAATTTTAAACATATCCCAAACGATGCTTTATTAATTCATGAAGATTAGTTGCATATGGTGTATGTTGGTTAATATTTGCTTTGGATAAATTATTCATGGTGTACTCATTGAATGTACATCCTTTTAGGTTTAGACTAGAAAATGATTATTTTGAAGTGAGATACATGTACATGTATTTTAAGCAATATTGTTGTCCAAATACATGTAAATCAGTTAAGTTTGTGACATACACGTAATATTTACTGTAAATTCATGAAAGATTTTCATGATCATTTGAGAAATGTGATACTTTAAAGAATTTGTTTTCCTTTCTGCAAAGAAAAGGGCGAGACATCTTTATTAAAAGAAAACCCCAAACCAAATGAAATTTCTCCCAATTTACCATTTCTTTAATGAATAATGTTAAATTTGTCATCAAGTTCTTGGAACCTCTCCTTATTTTTTTTTATATACATGTAATGACCCATCTCAATATAAACTGTTAGTCATCTCTGCCTTACACCTACAACATATTATATGTAATGAATAAAATAGGTACTTGAAGTTTTAAAAAATAACTAAATGGTCAAATTTCAGTGAAGAAGGGACCGTATCATCACGATCAGAGCAGACATTCAACAGGGCATGAAATCGGTGTCCTAGTTTAAGGTGAGCACAGTGACTGAAAATTTACTGGCTCGTTTATGCAGCAGCAACGTATTATGACCTTACCATGTGGGGGTATTATTTTCATTCACTTAGTTAATCTACGTACATATAAAACTGGCACTCTGATTCCATGCCCTGTTGATCGTGACGGTATTGTTCCTGTAATGTAAAGCTGATCTTGGTATCAACTTTCCCTCAATCCCTGGTATTTTATGATGTTTCAGGTGCTGTCATATTTTAGAAAAATTCAATAATCTCTAGTTCCATGAAAGAGTGAAAATCTATCCTAAGGGCAATTCCATCAAAAAGTGTCCTGGACCCAAAATTTTGGAATCAAATTCATGGCAGAATTGTTAACTTAGTACGTAAGAATGATAGCTGGGCAATCCAAATCTGCATTTTGTTTGTGTTTTTTCTTTTGTTTGCAGTATTTTCCGTCGTTATTTAAAAAATAAATTAATGAGGCTAATTCGTGATTTTTTGTCCTACTTTTGTTAAACTTTTCAATCCGCTCCCCTGGTTACATTATAAAAGATATTTAAAATTTTTATGACTAAAAACATAAAACTGGAGGTGCTTGTTCTAAATTGTTGAGACGTTTTATGATAACGCTATTTTCAGGCTAATGAGGCTCGTTTAAATTAGCCCTTAATGACCATTTATGAAATGTAATGTCCATGACATTTTACGCTGTTTAGTTTCCCACTCTAAAGCCAATAAGAGATATTTTTATGAGACTTCATATGCAAAGCTAGTTTTTAGGGGCTAATCCTTTAATGTATGAAAATTTAAAAAAAATTAATTACAATTGTCCTAACGAGCGTCATGGACATTACATTTTTTTGTCATGGACATTACGTCATGGACATTACACATACACATACTGCTTATATACCCTTTTAAAACAATGGAATGATCCTAATATGCAAATGTTAATACAATGCAACTTTTCAATCCGCTCCCCTGGTTACATTATAAAAGATATTTTAAATTTTTATGACTAAAAACATAAAACTGGAGGTGCTTGTTCTAAATTGTTGAGACGTTTTACTGTATGATAACGCTATTTTCAGGCTAATGAGGCTCGTTTAGTTTCCCACTCTAAAGCCAATAAGAGATATTTTTATGAGACTTCATATGCAAAGCTAGTTTTTAGGGGCTAATCCTTTAATGTATGAAAATTTAAAAAAAATTAATTACAATTGTCCTAACGAGCGTCATGGACATTACATTTTTTTGTCATGGACATTACACATACTGCTTATATACCCTTTTAAAACAATGGAATGATCCTAATATGCAAATGTATAATACAATGCAACTTTTCAATCCGCTCCCCTGGTTACATTATAAAAGATATTTTAAATGTTTATGACTAAAAACATAAAACTGGAGGTGCTTGTTCTAAATTGTTGAGACGTTTTACTGTATGATAATGCTATTTTCAGGCTAATGAGGCTCGTTTAGTTTCCCACTCTAAAGCCAATAAGAGATATTTTTATGAGACTTCATATGCAAAGCTACATGTAGTTTTTAGGGGCTAATCCTTTAATGTATGAAAATTTTTTTTAAATTAATTACAATTGTCCTAACGAGCGTCATGGACATTACATTTTTTTGCAAGTACTTCATATTACTGTTGAAAAACAATCACATTAGTTTGAGAAAATAAAAAACAACAAAGAGGATTACAATTGGGAATGATAATTAGGAAGGAAAGATAAGATAACTATGGTAAATCACAAAGGAAAGAGTTATACTTGCGTAAATGTACAAAGGGGTGATCATGAGGCGGGGGTTCAGTGAGATGCTATGGGGAGTTCTGGTTCAAGAAATGTGTGGGAGAGGTTACAAATGGAGAAGAGAGATACTTGACAATGTGTAATATACATATCAAAGGCAAGGGGTTACAGCATAATGTAAACAACAGTGATAAGATGACGTACCATTAAACAAGTTGGTCGTAATGTCCATGACGCCAAAAATATACCAAAATGTAATGTCCATGACACTTCATTAACATGTAAAACGAGAAAGTTGAAAGTTGTTCCTAAAAATGTTATTAATTTTTATGTTAACTGTTTCCCTGTTAACAAAATAAAAATGAGTTTTAAAAATTTGGAACTTAAACTTCACAGAGTTTTGAAATTGATTGTGTTGTTCGTAAAACTCACTTCCGTTTTTCGTAATGTCCATGACGCTCGTTTGCAATACTCATACTCATTAATTAATTAAAACTATTTAAAAGACATACATGTAGTATCATTTGAAGTATTAGAACACAGGTTACAAGTATCCAACACAAAACAATCGATCAAAACTTTTAATTTTTTTAAACTGACATGTAAAGTTTTAAAAATGTCCCAAAACGTAATGTCCATGACATGGAATTGCCCCTAAAATCTACATTAGAATAAATACAACAAACCTGAAAGTGTTTCCACTATTTTTCTCGTTAACCCTTACCCCCCCCCCCCCCCCCCCCACCCCAGGTATTCTGGCTAGCAACCTTCCTGAATCCTCCAAAATCCATCAGTGCACTTTTGGAAACATGCCCTTATCTTCAAAATGCACCATGCATTTTCATTGATCTTTCATATTCAGCACTTATGGCCTGTACTTCTTGCCAGGTAGAATTTTGTCCCATTTGAAGAGGTGAAAGTACCAATTTGCAATAGTGCTTCATTTTTCCAAAACAAAGTGCCCCTTGGAGGATTTTGCAGGATTTGGGGTGGTTAGGATTAATGACATAATTGTACAATGTAAGCTGAAATATTTACAGATTAGTTTGTAAATGTCTGTATGATTAAAGATATTACTATACCTCATACATGTACATATTCATGATCGAGAGCCGAATTCTCACGGGTCCATTCACCATCACGTGCCAGATGCTATTTTGGCTGTTTACCAAGCGCCCGCGAGTATTCATGCACAGGGTAAATACGCATGCGTAGTAGACTATCGCATATGCGTCAGTCTACTACGCATGCGCTTTACGAAGCAATCGGGGAGCAGTCGCACGGGTGTTAGTACACACACGCGCGAACATCGCCCAAGCTACATACACATGAAAAGATGGCGGCACACGTAAATGTCAATTCGCGTTTTCCCGAGCTCCTTATTATTGTAATGGCTACTGAATATGTATGAGGTATAGTAAAACAAATATAACATGGTTTATTTCGGGTGGACAGTCGATATTAGCTCCCTGAGGTATTGGAAGTTGACAAACTAGTTCCCTTGGCTTCATCTCGGGAACTAGTTTGTCAATTTCCAATACCTCGGGGAGCTAATATCGACTGTCCCCCCTCAAACCATGTTATATTTGTATCATGTATATCGCCTGTGTTTAAGACGACCCCCAAAATAGAATTTATATAGCGAACGAATTTTGAAAGATACCGTTTTTAAACAAAAAGAATTATGAAATTTGGATGTGGGAAACTGTAATGAAATACGATATTTCAAATGGCTTGATTCTGATTGATAGCCGCGCTGGCCAAGCGGAAGACTGCCAACGCCCTCGGTGCACACAATAAATTATGTGGCCCACGTACGTGCAATCTGAGAATTCAAATGCGGTGTCCCGTCTTTTAATTTATTTGTTAATTTTATTAAGTTTTTAATTTACTGTTACTAATCATTGATGTTTTTTTTTGTTTCAAATGAAAGCTTATAACTTCTTTAACCGCAGAAAAATAGCAATTCAACATTTAAATGTATTTTTTTACCCTCAAATCGTCTCAAAAGAGAGTACGCATACATGTACTTGTGGAGGTAGGTTTGTCAACATGTTGAACCTTTCTTTAACCCTCCTATGTACAGTGCAGTTTGCAATAGAATTGTCAGACCTTTCAAAACCTTTCAAGTTTGCTGTACTGAAGGGTTTTGAAAGGTGAGAAAACTGTCTGACAAAAGGGACATATGAAAGGTTTCGAAAGGTGTAACAACTCTCTGAACAAACTGGTGTTGAAATGTTTCAATACCTTTCAAAGGGTATTGAAAGGTGTGGTTGTTCAGTAGCAACAAATTCTGGAGGGTTTTAAAGGGTTCATAATAATTGATAGCCATTTTGGCCCGTAAGCAGATTTTGAAAGGTTTTGAAAGGTCAAACCATAGGAGGGTTAATGACTTCTCCCCCTGCAGTACCCATTTAAGTAAATAAGAAAGAAGCAATGCTGCTTGTCAGTATCTCTCAGGTTGGACGTCAACATCTTTTCAGACAAGAACATAAGATGCCCTTTGCACGGCTCTCATAATACACAATCGCAAGATTGATAATGGCAAATTTACGTGGAAACCAAACCAATTTATGGGCCAGGACTCTTGTGATCTTGAGCTGCATGTAGTTAATCAGCATTCTCGGGTTCCGTTGTACATGTAAGTGAAATTACAAACCATGCTTTGTATGGCGGCTCGTAGTTTCCATTGTGTGAAGGCCTTTGACCCGATTGCAATTAAATTTAAGAGTTTTCCCCCTTCCCTTATCAGTGTAGTATTTGATATCATCTGATAAAATTAATTTACTAGTCACTTTTCCCTTGTGGATTATTTGATGAAGTTTGTACTTAAAATAAAATAAAAAAAAGCCGCGTTATCTTTGACCGATGCTTCGACTTCCGCTTCATGCATATTATGTACAGGTTGAGCATATTATAACTTGAGGTGTCATCCCTAAGAATTTAGTAGACCGTCAACTAAAATGTCTGCTTGTTTATTTGGTCGAAAATCAGAGGTCGCCGATTTTTATGTTCAAATTTTCCTCAGTCAATCCTCTTAGTCTTAGTTCACTTGAATAAAGTATGGATTATGATAATAAATGAATGTACCTCGTGGCAGTGGTCCCTTGTTAATTGTGATTTTTAAATTAATTTCGAGAGCTCTTAAATTTGTTATTTGAACTGATGTTTTCAAATTTACAGGTGTATTTGTACCGAGTATGTAAAGTTTTGATACATGTTCAGTATAATTCCAAAATAACAAAATCGTGGAATTATAAATAATTTAAAACCTACTTGGTATTACATGTAACCCTCCTAGGGTCAAAATCAGTCAAAATGTTGAATTACTTGCCAAGTGCACTTAAAAGTCGAACACTGTCAAACCTTATGTAGTAAGTACATTTACAGGTCAAAATGAGTCAACCGTTTTGACTGGTAAAAGCATTATCTGGTATTGTTCAGGGTGGTCAAAATGACAGTAAAAACCAGTCAAAAATGCCCCTGTGTGCACATTTGGGTCAACAGTCAAAACAGGTAGTTGACTGATTTTGGCCTCTATAGCTACTTGCCACTAAAGTGCAGCTATAGTAGGAGGGTTATAATCTGATGGTATTATCAATCTTCAGTTTTGTCAGAGGCGCTCTCGTTTGTAAGAAAAGTGAAACTATTGCCCATTATTTTTTACTATGAATTAAGACTTGGTACCGAGCCCTAAATTAACCCTCCTACAACATGCATCGGTGCAAATTTATGAACAAACCATTGAGGCCACTCCAAGCCATTGCTATGGAAGGCAGTGGCTCCTAATGGCTATACTGCATAGAAACATAATACCTCATATGTCTGTTGGTTTTAGTGGTTTGTGATTGATGTACTGATGGGGCATACTATTATGTTCCAGTCTCAGTGGCTGGTGGTGGCTTAAGCCCTTTTCACACGACAAACGCAAACTAGGGTCCTTGGTCTCGGGCGCCAGTTGTATTGACCACAGATGTTGGTCAAACTCGGATACGACCTTTCACACGGCGAAGAAAACCAATGTCCCGTGTTACAGTAGCCTTCGTCTTTTGGGGTCTCAAAGGTCAACATTGTTTATAGTGCAGTTAACTGGTATTCGCACAGCTAGCGTGGAATCGCTATTGCATGTATTGTTTACCATTCATTTTCCCACGCTATTGTATTGTATGTTTATTGTTAGCGTCCGTCCTCTCTAGCTCTCTCTACCACTCTCACAGCTCAGTGCAAAACATGGTGAAAAACGATATAGAATTGGTAATTTTTGAGCAAATGTCCAAAACTTCATCAAAGAAAAAAAACCAAAAGCGGAAACGTTGTTGTTTTGACGTTTTCTACACATTAACCTTAGCAACAAAAGCATCATCATTATAAACAGTTCGGGCGTCGCCATCTTGATTTAAAGGCATCCTGGGAAATTTTCTTCTTGCGTGCATGCGTGGTAGCTCTCGCGAAACAATGGTCCTTGGTCTCTGTGCGGTTTGTTCATTCACACGGCCTATTGTGGTAAACTTTCACAACGGTGTAGTTTTTGGTGCTGGTCTCGACCGTGGTCAGGAAAAGACTACGGACCTGTGTTTGTGCAGAGCAGAGGTACATTTCACATGAAATGTATTTGACAACGTTGTGTTCTTAGGACCATGGACCCCCTGCTTATTTCCCTCGTGTGAAAAGGGCTTTACTCTAGAGAGTCTGTATTTACAAAATAACTGCTGAAAACCCAGCATCACTCGGCATCAAACATACATGTAAGTACTGTACACAGACATACAGGACACCACTGAACAAGGTGGTCTACAGTGGTCTACAAGTGTTTTCGCATGCATGTACGTAATTGGAGATTACAGTGGTCTCCAGTGGCCTCGGAGTTTTACATAAAAGATTACTTAAAAGGGTTAGTGTGGCTTATATGCACACATGATATGTGTACAACATATTGGACATTTAGTGGTTGGGAGTGGCCTCCATGTTGTAGCAGGGTTAATAACTCAACTAAGCTACAATCCCGGCCAAATCTCGCTGGGCCCCCCGCTCCCCTGACAATGTTGGCTCTTATTGGGCGGTCTGTGCTCCGGCTGGAGATAACAACATTGGTGGGGGAGCGGGGGAGCAGGGGAGCGGAGAGCGGAGAGCGGGGACAGCGTAGGGTATGTTTATTGTCACGTGTCCCAACTATTTTGGCCGGGATTGTCTGAATTTTCTCTTAGTTTATCTACGGAGCCGTGACCAGACGCGGGCAAACCGCAGTCTTTGTCTTTGTCTCAAGGACAATACATTAAGGGACAAGGCAAGTGATGGTGTTGGTGATCATCTCGTGATGATGATGATGCCAATGATGTAGGTGACGCTGGACGTCATCCTCATCCTCATTATCCTCATCATCTTCGTCACTCTCCTCCTCAAAATCATCATCCAATAATCAAAAATAATAATCAAAAATAAAATAAACAATAAATAAATAAAAGTAATATTATTGTCGGTGTTATGGACAAAAATACATAAACATTCTACTTGGTTGGGATTCGAACATACGATCTCCGCATTTCAGATCAGATGTCTTAACCACTAGACCACCGTGGCAACCTGCAAGCATTCCCAGTTCGATACCCTTGGATGATGCATGGCTGCAATGCGCCAAAACACAGATGATCAGAACTTTATTGTAGGGTGCACCGTACACGGTTCACCATGCCATTTTGGTCCATAAGTTCCCAAAAGAGAGTTTGTGTTCAACGCGAAAAGCACATTAAGATACACAAACAACATACAAGCCTCTTCAATTTGGTTTCATCCCCTCATTCCGTTATTTTGACGAAAATCCAACGGTGATCCATCGAAACCAAAAAGAAAGGAAGGAGTGACTCTCCTTCTTTATTGTTCAGTGGTGAACCGTGGTTACATTATCCATCGACATATGAATGGGACCGAACTGGTGTATACCACGGTGGTATAGTGGATAAGACACTTGTTGTAAAACGCGGGTATCGTGGGTTCGAATCCCACCCGATTAGAACGTTTGTATCTTTTTGTATAAAGAGTATAATTTATCACACGTTAGGGTAAAATCTACAATAATATTTTATCATTATTATAATTTTTTCCCCAAATAATTTTCTTTAATTCAACCTTTGGACGCTATTTCATGTTTGGGAAACAAAACCAAACACCCCTCCAGAGAAAACTTAATAATACTACTGTAGTAATAAAATAAAATAAACTGAACAAAAAAAAAAAATTCACAAAGACAGACAATAAGCGCATGGATAAAATGGGCATGTCGCTCACATATTATACTACAAGGGAATTCAGACATTCCCGGCCAAATCTCGCTGGGCCCCCCGCTCCCCTGACAATGTTGGCTCTTATTGGGCGGTCTGTGCTCCGGCTGGAGATAACAACATTGGTGGGGGAGCGGGGGAGCAGGGGAGCGGAGAGCGGAGAGCGGGGACAGCGTAGGGTATGTTTATTGTCACGTGTCCCAACTATTTTGGCCGGGATTGTAGGTACACTATATAAATTATATATTTATAGGTGGGGGGGGGGAGGTATGTGTCCCTCATTTCAAGTTTTTGAATAATAATCTGTGAATGCACCCTACTTGAAATTACAAAAAGTATCATAAGACTATAACTCCTAAACATTGCACTGCCAAGAATTTTTTCCAATTAAAGCCCAGTTTTGACATGCCAATTTTCACATATTGGTGTGCACGCTTATTTTGTTAGAGCCGTCATGCGAAGCGGTACTAATCGAAAAGCCAATTTACATGTAGATGCCGGGTCGTTATACCTACATGTACGTGTACATGTAAATGTCTGAGTGACTCAGATGAATTCACCGTCTACGCTTGTCCTTGACGAGCCGAGTGGTTCCCCCGCATCAGTGACAATTCCTCCTAATTGATGTCGCTCACCTTGATTCAAAACAATTCATCCTGATGAAATTTGGTGGTGTTTGTTCGAGGGGGAATATCTCTGTATGTTAACAGAATAGATTAAGCAGAGCTACATGTAGTTTTATTCCTGCATCAAATTAATTTGTTTATATTTTTTATTGAATCTAACCCATGATAGTAAGTCAAATTTAAGGTATTATTTTATAGGATTGGTCATTCAAAAATCACTAAATGGATTAAATTGTTATGTGAAAATTACTTTTAATAAATCTCTCCATCTCTCCTGGAACTAATTTTGTATAAGATGCTGGCACTTTTAAAGAAAAGTTAAATAATTCCAGTTCAAAATAAGGACGGGGTATTCTTTCCAAAATTCCATGTTAGAATGAATTAAAAAACATCTGAGTGCATAATTTATGCTATTTCCTAAGCACACTAAGCTTGTGAACTCACAGAAGCAGTTAAATTACCAACATTAGCAATGTTGTACCTTCCCTTTAACGACATTGTGCTGATTGGCTGTGATAGATGAGTACCGGTGAGAGCAGTTACAACTGTCCATACTTTACATCTTCAATGCATCAATCAGTTCTTATGGTGTGAGACCCCCCCCCCCCCACCGTATCCAATATCCTTCCCCCACAGTCTAAGAATTCACATTGATTTTTTTTTCTTAATGACGGGGTATTCTTTCCTTAATTCCATGTTAGAATGAATTAAAAAACATCTGAGTGCATAATTTATGCTATTTCCTAAGCACACTTAGCTTGTGAACTCACAGAAGCAGTTAAATTACCAACATTAGCAATGTTGTACCTTCCCTTTAACGACATTGTGCTGATTGGCTGTGATAGATGAGTACCGGTGAGAGCAGTTACAACTGTCCATACTTTACATCTTCAATGCATCAATCAGTTCTTATGGTGTGAGACAGCCCCCCACCCTCACCGTATCCAATATCCTTCCCCCGCAGTCTAAGAATTCACATTGATTTTTTGTTCTTAATGTTACAAGGGAAAGCACTGACACTTTATGTAGCGCAAACTGTGAAGGATGTGCAGGTTTTTTAAGGGGGTGTGAGGTTATGTGTAGATATATAAACATATGAGGAATGTGATATATGTGTTTACGAGAATTCACCTCCAAATACGGATATCAGTGCAGGATGTTTTTACAATCATTAAGAACAAGAAAATACAGTGTATGAATTTATACAAATTAAAACGCAGAAAACATTTCTTCAAATTAAAAAATACCTTTAAAAAATCTGAAAATTAAATCTGAATTGTTAACTGAAATCTGAAATGTATCCTCACATTTCATCTTCACTATCCTCATCACTATCCTCATCAATTTTTGCCTCATAACACTGGGAAAAGATTGTAAAACTCTACCATTTACATGCACTCATGTTTTCTATCACTCTAATGGGCGACAAATTCATGTATTCATACATTGTACGCTGTTCATTTTAAGCCATTTTCAAATGTTGTGCATGAGATACAATTTAAGGGAAACAAATATATCAAAATATTGAGATGTTCTAAAAACAATTTGTCTGGGAGCTTGGGCCATTGCTGTGAAATGCCAATTTGGAAACATCTATGCCACCTGTGCAGTAAGCGTTCAGGCGAAGCCAAAATCGCTCTGAGGAAAGCTGGGAATAATGCCCTTCACATACAACCGATGCACAAGAGAATTAGAGTAAGCAATTCGGTAAACGGAATGGCATGCTCATTCATGACATGTCGGCATTCATGGAGCTTGTCTCTGCGTTGTGCATGAGAATAAAAGTGATTTAATTGCACTCAGTGGTCAGAGAAATGCGTATGCACGTTCTTGCAGTCTTATGTTAGAGTAGAGGAATCAATTGTCCCCCCCCTAGCTCCAAATACACATCTCCTCAGAAAACAATTCTCAGTGCCCATGAGACTGATAATGTTGACGTCTCAGTCAGCTTGCGTCAGCCTGCGTCAGGACAGCCTCAAGACATACATGTACGTGTTTACAGATGCCTAATTTGTGAGGCCTCAAATCTGAGCCTTAGTGCAAGTCCTCAGTGTCGATACTGAATCTAAGACATGTGGGTCCCGAACGAGTAACGTTAGTTGTGTCCGAGTACAATTTGCTTTTAATGGAATCAAACTTGATCAAGGAAACCAAGAACAGGATTTAGAAAACTTCTTTTACATACCATGACTATATGCCGTGACACCCTTGGCTGTACTAACCCTGTACTAACCCTATGAGATGGCAAATCTCATTGTGAAGATGCCGAAGGGGTTGTCACCTGTGACCTTTATCTTATTAGTCAGGAAGATGAACACAGGATGAGGATCAAGAAGGGACTGTTATAGTCTGCCGGAATTTGTCTACAATTCAGGATTATACATATAGACGAAGCACATCTAAGAAAACGATATTAATTTTAAATCCTTGGGACAGGCTTTTTTGATCTCATTCCTTTAGAATAAATCAACCCTCTCCCCTACTTCCTGCTTTGTGAAATCCGGGTCGTGACATACAGTGTGTGCATGATTGTGTGTCGGTGGAAAGCACGGACTTCGGACCCAAAAATAAGGCCGAAGAACTTGTGTCACCTGACCGTGCGGCACGCCATTACAAAACCATCCGATGGAATTGTATCTGGTCGAGTGATCTTCAGCTCTGAAGGTGTTGGGATAAGTTTCTGTAGCGGAATAGGTCTTGTGTGAGTCACAATTGGCTCCTGGGGGGGGAGGGGGGAGGGGGGTTCAATGCAAGGAATCGGTGAGAAAACATGGACCCATTTTTTTTTTTTCCCCCCCCCGGCAGTTGAGCTGAATCTTGCTACTGATGCGATAAACCTAATGACACTAATCGTAATCTGTGAAATTGATTTTTGATATTGCCGACAGTAGGGGAAGGTACTGGTGTGGCGGAAAGAGGGGGCGGAGTCACACGGTAAAAGTGGTGCTCACTTCAGAAAAAGGGGTGGGGGCATATTTGAAGAACGCAAAATGAATTAAATTTGCCCTGTGCCCCCCCTCCCCCCAGATTCATCAAAATATATGAAGTGAATGCAAGAAGGTTAATGTCTTCATGAATGTTCAGAAATAAGCAATTATTTTAAAGTACTTTTATATCGGCCACATCTTTCCCTTTTCCTCTTTCCCTATTTTCTCCTTTGTCCTCTTCCGACCATCCCTATCCCTGCTCCGCTACTCGTCTTCCTTGCATCCTCCCCCTCCTCTTTCAGTCTACACGTACATCTTTCTTCACCTTAAGTCCATCCCAACTAGGCCTGCATACTCCCCAGATCTAGCAGAGCTTTTCAGGACTGATCTAAATGTCCCCCAATGACCATATTCAAATCGCAATGGGACTCCAAATGTACGCACACTGTTATTTATATGATTGAAACATTTTGGAATATCGGCGAAATTGAGTGGTCATCTGAAAACATTCTTTTCTAATACTAGTAATAATGTGGTTTTGATTGCAATTTGATTGGCGAGTCAAGCAGAGCGTATCATGATGTTACCATTAACCTAGTCACCAGAAGGATTTAAAGCCCTGCAGTAGATCAATTCAAATATTTAATTGATACGATTTCCAGATGTTCTTTTTCTAGTATTTTTTGGGGTACATCATCAGCAATCTAGCATTTGTGTCAATGCATGCTGCGGTTTGGACAGATATACATGTACACATTAGGAATTGTTAGTGACTCACAAATTGCCACTGGGTCTCGGCGAACAACAACGACGATCTTATTGAGGTCTTGTTTCTCGGAGAAACATTTTCTTTGCACAAGCCTTGATGCAGTGGATCTCTGTGTGCAGCAGACATTTCCACTTACACAAGATACTCCTGCGAGTTGTGTAAATTTGTACGAGGGGTGGATTGATGATAGAATGGACTCTATTGTGAAAGAGGAAGAAGTCCATCTTCACTTGTGTCTTTAGTAAGTGCTTCTTGTTTCTAATGTGAACATAATTTAATCAAGAGAACACAGTGAGATTGATCATTTACGACTACTAGTTCAAACTCTTTGCTTCCAGGGAAGGTGTGTCATTTTGTAACTGAGTTATTCCATAAAAAATTAATGCAAATTGTGGCAGGACTTGCTGCTACATGTACATGTATGAAAGGATCTAGCTACATGTAGGAGGGTTTCTTCTCTTTGAGTTTCGACTTCACGTCAACTTCGAATTACATGGTGGCTTTTTTTTTTTTAGTGTTGAGGTTTTGAGTGATCTAGCCAGCCTATCGTCTCTGGGTAAGCTTGCAGATTGAGATGCTTAAAGTAAACATCAAGGAACGTCATTGGCAATGTGCCTACAAGGAACATCACTCAGAAGTCGGAGACAAATCTGTGTTATTGAGACTTATTGGCCGTCTGCCAGCTAACAGCTTGACGCTTCACCAGTAAGCTGAAGTACACGCAGTGTTTGCTGTACATGGACATGCACATGTATGGCGTTCTCCATGTGTGTACCAGCGTGTCGGAATTCCAATTTAATTGATCACATTTGCATGGATACCCCCTGATGAAATTATGTGCCACTTTGTTTTAAAAACCCTCCTACTATAGCTGAAAGTTCTGTGGCAAGTAGCTATAGCTGTCAAAATCAGTCAACTGACTTTTTTTTATTATTTTTTTTATTTTATTTTTTTACTATTGAACCAACCGTGTACACAGGGGTTTTGACTGGTTTTGACTGTCATTTTGACCACCCTCAACATCACAAGATAGTGCTTTTACCAGTCAAAACGGTGGACTCATTTTGACTTGTAAAATGTTCTTTATCCCTAACTCCCTAGACAACTTGGAGGATTTTGAAGGATTTTTATTGTTCACTAACAATGCTTTAGGGAGTTAGGGTTAAAGTACACATTAGGTTTGACAGTGTTCAACTTTTTAAGTGCAATAAATATACACTATGTACCTTGGTATGTACATGTACATAGAAACTTTGATTTTGGCTTATGTTTAAATATACATGTATAAACAAACGTAAAATTTAAAACCTTTTGCCATTTCAAAAAAAAGAAAAACACTTATTTTGATGAAACTTTCATAGTGTTAATTTTATTATTATATATTTCTTGAAAAAAATAGTGAGTTGAAATGACTACAATGAAATGAGGTACAATGTTGTACCTCACCTTTAAAAATCACTGTTTTTTGGTATCATTTATCTTTCTCTAGTGACATTCAATTGTAGGCCAGGCCCCATCCGTTACCAAATTCACCAGGAACCCTAGAGATTTCTTTGGTCTGAAATACAGTAAGCTGTGTCATTACTGTTCACTCAGAAAACACTGGATGTTTGTGTTCCAGCATGTTCCTCCAGAGAGGATTCTATAATTTCTGCATGGCCTTAGGCTGACTAGGAAAAGTGACACTTGTTTTGGACAAGACGGTCTAGATTTCTGTCTTGTATAGCCAGTTCTCAAGATTTCATTATGGATTTGTTAATTTAGAATGGTCCCTTTGGTACAAAAGGTGTTTTATTTGGCTAAGTTTACATACATGTACTTGGTGTAAACTTGGTACAAGTATGTATCATTCCATGAAATTATTCCATCTGAAGTGCTTTTATCTAAATAATTAAAAAGTTGGCGGTTTGTTGTTTAACCCTAACCACCCCATATCCTGCAAAATCCTCCAAGGGGCACTTTTTAAGGAAAAATTCAGCACTGTTGCAAACTGGTACTTTCACTACTTCAAATGGGGCAAAATTACTACCTGGCAAGAAGCACAGGCCATAAGTGCGGAATATGAAAGGTCAACCAAAATGCATGGTGCATTTTGAAGATAAGGGCAGGTCGCCAAAAGTGCACTGATGGATTTTGGAGGATACAGGAAGGTTCCTAGCCAGAATACCTAGTGGGTTTTAAAGGGAGGGTACATTTGGTATTTGGTAATGTATATACACATTCATTTTAACCCTCTTGTTATCATGAAATATTAATAATTTAATAATACTAACTGTAAAAGTGTCATCATCATAGGTGTTTAGATTAATACAAAAAAAAGGACAAAATGAAAACATATGTATTACATGTTTTAACGTTTCATGCAAATGTGCCGGAACGACAAGTTTTTGTCACCTGAACACTACATTTTCTTCAGTCTCCTGATGACGGCTAGGCTAGTTGAAACGTTGAGAACAAACCAACCGGCTCTTCTCAGAGCCATCACTTCTTCCAAGAAGAGATTATTACATGGTGTACCCGGAAAGAACTCGACAATAACTTTTTGTACATTTGGCATAGCAATTCCTAAGATGAAAGCACTTCAGATGAAATAATTTCTCGGGGGGATTGCTGTTGTTAATTTGTTAATTTAACACTAACCTTCTCAAATCCTCTAAAATCCTCTTTGCTGAAGTGAACGATTTTGGAGGATTGAGGTTACATGCTCTTTGCTAAAGTGAAGGATTTTGGAGGATTGAGGTTATTAGGCATACTTGCCTTTCCATGGTACATGTACATCCATGTTTGTTGTAGTGATTGCAAGGTCAGTGCTTGGGTCAGTGGTTATTGCTCCATACTTGCAGGGAGAGTCCCTGGCCATGTACATGTATCACAGATTAGAAACACATGTGTGCATACATGTCATGTACTTGCTTTACTACTGAAGGATTTTGGAGGATTCAGGTACATGTGTAAGCAAATGGACCTAGGGAGTTAGGGTTAATAATCTTGTAATTAATAATGTTGTACCTTCCCTTTAAACTGTACATTTGAGGATGATTTCCACTCAGCTCCCTTGGTATTGGTTTGCATACTGTGTGGTACTGTAAAATAAAAACACAGTGTGCCACCACACCATTTTTTTTTAAAGCTAAGCTCCAAATAACGATGTATTGTTGACATTACTGTCCGATACCTTATGGTAAATTAGTGATATCTTGTGATATTTCTGAGCTATGGTAAAATTTGTAATGATTGTTGACGTTGCCATCCCATATCTTTAGGTAAAATCGTGATATAAAACAAGCGAGCGAAGCTCTGTGGTCAGATTAAATAAAGACCATTTCTTTATCTATGGATTATATTATTAGTTTATTGCCATTTAATGCATTGGTTTTAAGAAGTGTTAACCCCCTCCCCCAAAAAAACCTTAAACATTATTTTGTGAATTGATTTTTCAGTTATGGTCAAAAAAGAGTTATTAACTTCCCTCATACACCACTGCATGACTGAAGAGTAGATTTTAAATGGAAATGGGAGAATAAAACCACACTGCATTACATGCTGAAGGTTGCTGTGTAATACTAGTATTACTGCACATCCATGTACGTGAAATCAGAAGTTGAATTCTTAACGCAGAGTGGCAGTAATTCATGAATTCACTCGACTATTCCGTCTTCACGCTTGATTCACCCCAAATAAAATGTTGCTATCCTTGTAGAGATTTTGACAATTTTTACTTTTCAGTTTGCTGTGGTTCATGTACAGCACATGTACATGTATACAGGTTTCTTAGCTGCAAGCAAAGTTAGGGAAGACTGGACATTTTATTGAAAACAAAATATTCAAAATTTTCAAAATTTTAATGATCCCAGATTTACCTGAAGGCATACTTAATTTGATAATCAATGCTTGTGTCTATCACAATGTAAAAGCATGGTTGGTTGGCATACTGTCTGCTATGGGAAAAGAACACTGTCTTCTTTTGACTGGTTCAGCAAATTAGTTTATCTTTCCTGGTTTTTCTCTCGGAAATTCCGTATGCCCATTGTATTGATTCTCCTTAGGTTTTACTTCACATCCTGTAATAACGGTACCTTTTACCAAACATGTTTTCAGCTACAAGACTGACTCCTGCAGACATAATTGTATTACTCTACATGTTTGTAGTCACTGGGGATATGGTATAACAATCTGAATTTGTTGAAAAAAATAAATGAGTCAAAATTAAGATCGCTGTATTCCGATTCCCTCAAGGAAAAGCGACAGACCTTGTGCCTGGGAAAGCGTTCAAATGCCAAAGTGCCTCAAACCCACTGTGTACTTTATTTTCCCATCCTTTTCTGTGCAGGGTTTTGCTGTTGACAGAGCAGGACAATGAGGAAAAGCTAAAAGCATGGTACTTCACTCAGCTGCAGAGCCTCAAACACCGCATTGATCAGCTACCCATTACAGAAAACGTAAGTCAAAACAAACACACAGACCCCTTCTTGCCTCCCCGATCCCTCCTTCATCCATCCACCTCCATCTTTCTTCTCTTTAGCAAGAATACAGCGCGTAGTCCTCTAAATGAATAATTTAAGGCTAGTGATTTAAAGCCAGTATTAAATTTTTGGTAAAGCTGTCTGCAAAATACATCAATACTTGTACTTTTTTGAAAATCAACTGTTGAATGTTGAATCAACTTTAATATTTTGTGGGGTTTTTTCGGGGAAAAAAATAATGAAAACGCATTCGGATTGTTTGTATTCATTCTAAACATGGAATTTTCAATTTCCATCTTACGAAGGTGAAAAATCATTTGTGAAATTATTTTACTACTTCCAACCTATGATCAAGTTTCAACTTTTTTTTTCATGGTGTCGTTAACAAGAAAGTAGTAAAAATGCATTCGGATTGAATACGATTGTTTGTATTCATTCCAGTTGTTTTAATTCAAATTTGACTGAAAATGATAGCACCTGAGACATCAATATTTTTAAGGAATGGTTTACACCAAGTAAGCTTTATGTAAAACTGAGATTATTTTATGCTTTATGAGATTACCAGTAGTGGCTTCACATTTGAGCCCTGCACACATAGGAAAACAAATGCAGACCCAATTTGATGCCAGATTACCAGATTAGTTTCAGGCTCAGAGACTCCAGATTTCAAGTGAGCCACAATCGGATACTATTAAAACGTCCCTGCTCTCTTACCAGCTTACCAGGGTCGTCCAAGGTCAGGGCTTCCCAGCAAGCCGATTCCATTATCACATTTGAAGCATATAGTGCCATTATGCCATCTGTAGGCCACGAGCAGATTGTGTGGTCAAATCACACTGACTTTATTTTGGATGTCTTTGAGGACATCATGTAGAGAGGTACCTTTTATGTGCACCATGTCTACTACATGTAGCTGTCTATTATGTTGCATCATGCATAACTATTCAAACAAAACTCTACAGATTTCTTTGAAAATTCTAAATAGTTTAACCTCTACATGTACATCAATGAACTTGCTGAATACTCACTGCGCAAAATGAACAATATTTTAGGAGGCATAGAAAGTAGTTAACTACATATACATGTACATGTACGTGTAGATTTGCCCAAAATGTAGTGTTATATCTTGGGAATTATCCTTCCTTGGGTGGGTGGGGGGGCGGAAGGGGGGTTCAAAAGTGACTCGTTCCGAAGAATGATAAGTGTTCACAATTTCTTGGTAAGCTTTACAGAATATTTATTTGATTTGACTTCTTCACGACTTCAAATGAATTTACGGTGAGCTCAAGAAGTGCTCATCAGGACTTCACTCTTGTCTCATTTCTACATCTACCGTACATACCACAAACCCGGTTCATTCTCTAAAATATCCTAAATATTGTCCCCAAAATTGTAATTATGTCCATTTCAGAACAAAATAATTGAAATCATATAACAATTCTTAATTTGGCATCACATGTACAGTAGGTAAATTCAACAATTTTCAATTATGTATGGGGGGGGGGGGGGGGTTGTATATTTTTTAATTAACTATTGTTTGTATAGCCCAGAAGGCCATCCTTGCTGCACCATCAATCATATAATCTTGCATTACAGCAATTTTATAACTAAAAAATTATTTTCCTGAAGAGGTTTTTTTTTAAGCACATTAACTGTCTCAGTTTAAGGACTTCGCTAATACTTTGAGTGAATTTACACATATGTTTGATTACCAGCCTGTCTGCATTGGAGCCAGACAGATGTCTTCGAATATTGGATCCACGTCTGTCAAACGAATGGATTGATATGCCATAGCTTTCCTTAAAGTAGTTCAGTATTTCGTATATGACTTTCCCAAGATGTTTTCTTATATTTTATTTTTATTATTTTTTGTGTGTAAATTTTGTTAAAATCAGAATATTGCTATTTTAACTTGAGGAAAGTGAGACAATTACTCCTGATGATGATGTCGAAATGTAAAACAAACCAGGATGTTTCAGAGCCACTACTTCTATCCATGAAGAGATTTTTTACAAGGCGTACTTGCAAACTAACTCATTATTGTCTCCCACCATGCAAAGACTCAAATCCTTTAGAGCGTAGGTTCAACATTAGTATTTAGTAACATATGTACATGTACATGTACGTTCATTTCAATCGGACTCAAACTTTCAAGAAATATCCATGGATCGTAAATTGTGACTGTGGAAGTTCCATCGCAACAGATGCTCATCTTTTTGAGAAAATGATGAAAGACTGGAATGTATTTTTTATACTTTTATGTTGCCGGGGCGGAATTTTGTTTGTAATTTCCACAAAACAATGAATTTTTCTCTCTGAGGATGACTGATACATGTACAGTGTATGTGTATACAAAATAGTCCTACAAGTGAAAGATAGATACGTGTACATGACCTCATAATTACTGTCTGACCAAGCTAATGACAACGGCTTGTAATTTGTGAAATTATATCTTACATCGATTTTAAATCGTTTGTTTGCCTTTCTAAAAGGACACTTTGCAATATTCAAATTGTAACCCCCCAAAAGTGTTGTAAATTGCTACTAAAATAATAAACAACAAAAGGCAATACATCTTGAACATTGTCATACTCATAGCTAATGGGATACAAATTTCAAGGGCAAAGGTAATCTTTAAATTGTAGTAACATTACCTGCATTCTTTGGGCGTTATTGTACATATATACAACAACACATTCAATACATTATTCAGCGCTGCAAGGAAAAACATCAGCCTTACTACCTCATTGATTACACCTTTTTTTGTTTTCAAGAAAGCGACAAATCTATAATTCATGGCCGCTTGTTTATGAGGTGGGATTGCAGCAATTGACGTCAGCGCCGTGGAAAGGTTCAAGTCAAATGAAGCATAATGAGAATCGATGGAGCTTTTTCTCCGTACGGGTCTTGTATGCGGAGAGAACATTCACTGGCCATCTGCGGCATCAGAAACGTTAATGTCATGTTAATGTACCTCGATCAATCTGTGAGATAACTCGGTTCATGGCTATTTCAAAGCCTCACATGTGTCAAATACATGTATAAACTGACAAATATAATATTCCACTTAAGGCTTCCTAGATATATGTACTTTTGGTATTCTTGAAAAATAAATGATCACGGATTTACACAAAACTGAATTGGTCTAATGTGGATGATAGTATTCAACATTTTAATAATATTAGCACAAGTTTTATATAACGTATCTCACTGACATCCCAGCATGCTTTACACACAAAATAACGTACACGCATAATATATACAGACAGTGATTAATCAACATAAATGCAGTAATTAACTGTAATTTAACTAATTAAATAAATGAATACAATTATTCAAATTTATTTTGCAATGAATACAAAAAATCTGAATGCATTTTCACTGTTATCTCGTTAACGACACAATGTAATCTTTCAAATGGTTCAGTTTTTATACATTATGTCTTGATTCTTATAAAGTACGGTGTATGGATCAGTCAAGTACTTTTCATGAGTACGAGAATGAGTACAGGGAAATGTACTCAAGTACGAGTATTCTAACTCTATAGTTGTAGTCGAGTACTTTTTCATGAGTACAAAGTACAGAAAAATGTACTCGAGTATGAGTACGAGTACAAGTATGAGTACTCTAACTCTATATTTGTAGTTGAGTACTTTTTCATGAGTACAAAGTACAGAAAAATGTATGAGTACAAGTACGAGTACTCTAACTCTATATTTGTAGTTGAGTACTTTTTCATGAGTACGAGAATGAGTACAGGAAAATGTACTCAAGTACGAGTACTCTAACTCTATAGTTGTAGTTGAGTACAAGTACAAAAAATGTAGGTAAAACGTAGCTTTGCATGGTGAGGATGATAAGTAAGACTAATTGCGGTGACACCATGTGGAATCTCAATTGAGTAGTAATTAGTTCTGAAAAGAACTGGAGGTACAACTCAACGTTTCGATCAGTATGCTGTGATCGTCCTCAGTTCTTTTCAGAACTAATTACTACTCAATTGAGATTCAACATGGTGTCACTGCAATTAGTCTTACTTAAAAAAATGTACTCGAGTATGAGTACTACAGTTAAACGTACAACTCTGATATGGATGCTTAAAGGGACAGTGTCATCACGATCAGAGCAGACTTTCAACAGGGCATGGAATCGGTGTCCTAGTTTAAGAAGAATACAGTGAGAGAAATTTACTGGCTCATTTATGCAGCAGCAACGGTAATGTGACCTTATCTAAGGGGCATTATGTTCAGTCACTGAGTTAATCTAAAACTAGCACTCCGATTCCATGACCTGTTGATCTTGATGATATTGTTCCTTTAAAGATATTTTACCAAAAGTGCATATTGGCTTGGAGTTGAGCACAAGGTACATTGTACATTATCTCATAATACACACGCCAACTGCCAAGTACATATCCCAAACATTCATATGATAACTCCCTCTGCTGATTTGAATTTCAGCTAGTGCTTAGTCAACGTCATATCCAAATCCCTTACGGATATTAAGGTTAGCTCTCCACTGCTTATATCACCAGATAATATTTCATAAGTGCCTTGAACAGTTTGCAATTCTAGCCTGATGAACTCGGTTTTATTTTCAAGGCTTTTTTTTCTTCTTCAGTAACAGAGAAAAACAAATCTTGAAAAGTCTTTTGAGATGCAGTCATATAGCATTTCATTTATGCAGTTTGGGTTTAATTTTCCTGAAAATGTGTCAAACCACTCAGTACAGCATATCGAAGATTAAGCTTACACATAGTTTAAAGACAGTGGTCTACAGTAGGATATGTCAAACTGCTTATGACAAAATAATCGCAAATTCTGTTCATGTGTCCAGAAAATTGCTGTTTCAAATGTTTGTTTACGTATTGTATTTTCTGAACAAACTGAATTGTTTTCCTGATTTTTTTCGCAATGATTGTACGTATACATAAAAAGTACAAAACAAAAAAGTGAAGTTCTGGAACAACACAATTTGGATTTGTAAAGATGTTGTTTTATTTATCTCTTGTTATTTGTTTAATTCTTGCTGTCTGTGGGACGTCTTCACCGTGGGAATTCTTAGTATTGATCGGCAGGAACAAGAAAAGATATTTTAAGTTGCGAGAAACCATCTCCACAGAGGGAGAATGCAGGGACCCTCTCCCCAAATGTTAACCCAACCCCAACCCCAACCCCAACCATCGTCCCCCAGAAAAAAAAGGAAAGGAGAAGAAAAAGAAAGAAAACAATTTGCACAAGATTGCTGCTTAAACACCACCTTCCTCCGCATCACATCAAACCTTGTAAACAGCTTAAAAGCAGACTTGTGATTTCTCAGGATTTGTTACAAATCTCCCTTGGCCTCAAAATTTTCTTGAAAGAAGAGAAGTAGCCAACAACAAAAGAAAAAAATTAGTTTGTATTGTGTCCAAACGTCTAGTTTCTTGTTTGTGGGGATGTGGAAAGTGTAAATCCTCCAAAAATTAAACATGCAGGAGGTTCAGGGGGCTTTGTCCTCTAGACCAAAGGGAGACCCAGGCCCGCTACCCGTTTTTCAGGATTTTTACTTTATGTCAAATCACACCCTTGTAATATCATTTTGCACCGAACACCAGTTCTTCTCATTTGGCCTTGGGATATTCGACCAGATCTACAATCTGGGACTGGAATTTAGATTAATTATGATATGCCATTTTTCCCTCCCATTTTTTTCCTTCTCTCTGGCAGTATTCTCTTCAGACCGACATGGCACGTCGGCAACTGGAGTATGAGGCACGTCAACTGCGGGAGGTGATGCAACAGCGTCTGGGCGCCTCTGATGACATTGGTGCGAGGCACGAGGCACGCATGCAGCGGCTGTGCCTGATAGAACGAGAGATGCAGCGGCTACAGCAACGCCGTGACAGACTTGAACGAGATGCACAGGTATATATATATATATATTAAAACCCTCCTATTCTCAAACCTATTCGTTTTTAATAGGGTAATTGAGGTATCAAACTACACAAGGGTTTTAAACCACTGCTGTTCAAAGAGAAGGTACATGTACAGCATTTGTGATTAACAAGATTATCAAATTATCAACAATTATTGTCTAGAAGCCCTACTTGGGCTGAAGGGGTGGTTGTCACCCAGGGTACTCCCAAGTGGTACCCAGGCATTCATAAAAGTCCTCCCTAATGTGCATAGGATCGGAGATTGCCTGGGTGCCATTGGGGAGTAAGTAACGACCCCTTCAGCCATGCTTGGTGCAAAGGTGGTACAAGTATCAATCATTCTTAGTCAGCGTTCATGTGAAGTGCTTTCATCTGTTAAAAGAAAATTTCAAAAAGTTGCTGACGGCAACTAACTGTTTTTCATTAATGGGGCACCACTTGTGATGAAACTTTCACAGGTTATTTTTATGATATATTTGTTTAAAACTAGAAAGTTGAAAGGAAATGATGTTTCCAAATGCCAGTGTTGTGCCCTCATTATAATTCTCTTGATATATATAGAGCCTTTTCAAAGGTTGCAAAGTGCTTCAATGCTTCCATTCCAAAGACACAGGGGCAAGCCCCTTCTCTTCCATGCTAAGTGTCCTGGATTCTTTTACATGCATTTATATCTATTGACTTAATACATGTATCACTGTTCACCCATGTCCCTAATAATAATAATAATAATGTAGACTTATATAGCGCACGTATCCACCAAACTGGTGCTCAAGGCGCATTATATTATTACCCCTGCTCATCAGGCACATAAATCATTCCTGAAACCATCTCAGCTCCCTGGGGAGTATACAGCTCAATTGCTGCCATTTCGGCGCATATAAGGCTAATTAACCCTCCTATGGTTTGACGTTTCAAAACCTTTCAAAATCTGCTTACGGGCCAAAATGGCTATCAATTATTATGACCCCTTTAAAACCCTCCAGAATTTGTTGCTACTGAACAACCACACCTTTCAATACCCTTTGAAAGGTATTGAAACATTTCAACACCAGTTTGTTCAGAGAGTTGTTACACCTTTCGAAACCTTTCATAGGTCCATTTTGTCAGACAGTTTTCTCACCTTTCAAAACCCTTCAGTACAGCAAACTTGAAAGGTTTTGAAAGGTCTGACAATTCTATGGCAACTGCACTGTATATAGGAGGGTTAAACACAACAACCAGCTCTGCCCTCACAGGTACCCATTTACCTCTGGGTGGAGAGAAGCAATTATGGTAAAGTGTCTTGCTCAAGGACACAAGCACCACGGTCGCAGTTGGGATTCGAACCCACATTCTGATGACTCAGCCATCAGAACACAAATCCGATGCACTAAACCGCTCGACCATGGCACTCATAATATGGGATCGGACACTGTTTCATTAACAGCATTCACACAATTCTGCCCTAATTGGTAAATTCATGGGACCTCAAGCTTAACGATCTATCTGAAGGATATGGAGTTCCTGATTATATATTAAAGGACCCTACCATGCCCTAGACTAGTTACGCAACCACTAACAATTCATGGAATAACCTCCCATCCAATTACTGGCCTCGGCCATGAGCGCTGATGTTCAGCAATCATGCCAAAACATTAGCAATATATTGTTTTGGCAACATAAATTGCTAATGTTCATGGGCAGTTACATGGTTACTCATTTTTGAGGTTTTGAGCCCACTCTTAATGCTATAATATATCTATTTCATTCATCAGGTTTTTTTTCACAGTAGTTGTATTATACCCAGACCTTACTCAGCACAAAATAATAATTTCAGAAATATGTTATACATGTATGTATGTTAAATAAGACAAAAAGCGAAAAAAGACAATTTCTGAAAAACGTAACGTAATGCTGTAAGCGCTGTGATTTAGTTTTACTAAAAAGAGCATATTTAAATGCTAATTATTATTATAATAACATGAGCAAAGGCTACTTTCCCTTCAATGTAGTAATCTCAGGAAAGAAAAGCTATTAACCACTGCACGAGTAGTTATGCCATCATCGCCATTTATATTGTGTTTAGGGATCTAGCCGTCCAGCCAGTCATCGCTGGGCAATCTGGGGGAGTTTAGACGTTTAGAGTAAAGATATACAGTCAGCAGGGGTTCAGGGGTTTGAAATCTCATCCATATCAGCAGTAGACTTCCTCAGCAAACACTTGAAAACGTTCATTTTTAAGTTGCTGGGACACATCTGTGAAGGGCAAAATGACATCATCTTCATCGATATTGACAGAAGAATGAAGCAAATATTGCCTTATGAATGCCGCCTGAATAATATTTATCATCCTGCGTAAAACTGAGTTTAATTTGTAGCCTGAACTGAACAATGAATCCCAAATAATAAGGCCTTTTATGAAAATAATAACCGATGATCGTCATTGAAAAACAAACAAATCTGGTCATGAGGGAGGCTTTTTTTCTCTCTGACCTCTTCCCCTTACAACAACACTGCTCGCCGTCTCAATGCAATCTCATCGGGGAGGGAACTAATTTACCAGTCATCCAGGTCATTGGATTATTCATCCTTGGTTTATATGAAGAGGAGGCGCCACATGAATTGTGTTGTTAACCTTTTTTTTTTTTTTTTTTTTTTTATTATCGAACCAATTATTGGTGAAATAACAAAAAGTAAAAAAAAATCAGGTTAGATTTTATTAAGTAGGTCATGCAATATCTGTATATGGCCTCGCTAGGTACGGTAGCAGATGAACACATTTTCAAAATAGAAATCAACGGGACCCCTATGAAAGTGAATATTAAATACATCTTGATGGCCAACCACTGTGTGAATGTCATGTATATGTAAATGCAGACTAAAATGGTACAAACAAAATAAATACCCTCCTGACTTGGCGCAAATGCTCTTCAGAAAATAACTCCCTGAAGACCCATCAGTTCATCTCCCACCGCATGGGAAAAAAATAATAATAATAAAGTCCAGTGTTGGCCAGCACCTGCCTGCACTGTCCCTCCTGCTTCATGCGGAAGCCCATGGCTATGAATCTGTCCTTATGCAGGTGTGGGGGGGACAGTATGGGGGCTGGGATATTGCATCCATGATCAGTACCTCTGGGCCCCTGTCTTGGGCAGACATCATGCAGTCTTCTGCCGAGCAATGACCTTCCCGGGGTGGTGTAGCAGTTATCTGATGAACGGTCGCAACTGGCACTCCCTGATGTGTAAACTTCGTCCAGCATTGCCACATGGCACTGCTCAAATCTGATTGAAGACAAATTTAACCCCAATCTACATGCAAATGTATGTAAATTACTCTGTGTAGTTAAGCGAGTGTGTTTGTTATCAAAACGAAAATTCTGATTCCCTGAAGTAAGTGCTTTAAACTGTATGCATGGTTGACATTTACACTGGCTTACAACTGTCCTTGCAGAATGTCCCCATAAAAATATCCCCATTTTTTGTTGTGATATAATTTACATACATGTACGACTTCATCATCCGTGACTTAATTGCCAGAAATATGATGGCCATTTATTTTCTACCTTCTGAGAAATTTTCATCAGATTTGGTTCAGTGGCTTTGAAAACAAGGGCACAAAGTGCTAGTGTTTATAATACTATTAACTGCTGTTCATGCCATTACAAGTTTGAAAATAAGAACACTCGAAACATATTGTGTTTCACATTCACCCGATGTTAATGTATTCACAGTGTGTCCCATGACTGCCCTCATTACTTTCATAAAGATGAAAAAAAAAATCCTTTCACATGTTTCTAGCAACAGATTATAGATATAAACCTTACAGTTTTTACAATTATATTAGGGAAAGAAAATAGGAAATTTTGCTGGGAGACAAACCGTTACATGTAGGATGGTACTGTACATGTAGGAGTGTGTAGTATTTCTCCCCTTGTCCCTTTGTATTTTATTGAGGGATGCATTGTATGATGCAAAACATATCATGTTTCCCATTCAAACCATTGTAAATCTATTCACAATGCCGCGAGTGTCTGCATTACTTTCAAACCTGGATTGGTGTAATAAGCACTCGTGTTACATACAAGTACATATCCTTGCAAGATGAACATTTCACAGAAGGTACAGAGGAATAAGTGAGCATCGGATTTCTGGCAACAGCCTGTAGGTAACCTTTTACAGGTAGCGTTCACATTAATGTATTTATTCCGAGAAAAAAAGATGGATTTTTGTTGTATATTTACGCGGAGGATGGTAGGATTACTTGTTGTGATTCCTCCATTGTATCATATTATGGGATAAATTGGATTATGCCCAATCTTTTGTGAAATTATTAATTGAAAAGTGTGTTTTTGTGCTTCACTGCCTAAGGCCCCCCTCCCTCCTCCCCCCAAAAAAGTCTCTGATTTCTTGTCATAGTTCGGCTTCAAAATCGGTGCAGTGAAATGCTTTTTTTGCCAACAGGGAAATACATGATACATGTATACGCGGGGACCAAATTTCCCATATACAAAGTATGGTGGCTTAGAGAGGCCTCACAAATCGGGGACATCGTTTTATAGCAAAAACAAAATTTTTTCATCAACAATATATCGGCAAACATATATCGCGATAATTTTTTTCATCCACGCATGATTGCTTTTGAGCCGATAACCACAGGTATGTACCCCTCAACAAGCATCACAATAAATTACAAATTCGTTTGCATGCATAGCGTGTACATACTTCTGAAGTAGTTAGCTTTTGTTTCTCACATCCGACAGCTGAAAAGACTGTCCTAATTTTGTTTCCATGGAATTTCTGACTTGACTCACAGTGGCAATTTTTTTTTTAATCGCGATTTGCCGATATCTCGATCACTTGAAAAGGTTCTTGATATTGTAATTGAATAAAAAAAAGTTTCGTGATATTTGATATTATCGTGTTATTGACCAAGATTAGTCTGAGGCAACGCTCACAGAGACTAGAAACTGGAGACTTTCTTATGGTCTAAAAACAGACTTTTTTTTTTAGTCCTCAAACTTGGAGAATGAATCCTTAGCGTTGAGTCCCAAGAGTCTGAAACCAAGACAGTGTAGTAAGCCAAGTCCTAGTCACTAAAATAGGCTTGAGTCAAGTCTAGATCCTTACACAATGGATGACTTTGTTAAAAACAAAATTGCATACATACATGTCAAGGAATTGTTTAAAGGCAGAAATGTGTTTAGGAAATACTTATTAAGTCTTGATATCCGATTAGAAAATTGTGAATTTTGTCTAACATACATCCCAGGAAATTGAGAATGATCCAGGAATGATTTAAAGTAGACCGTTGACAGGGATAAAAATAATGTAAAAAAAAAAAGCCCCTTGAGTATCGCATCGTGATGGAGTTGACACTACATGTTTTCATGTATTAAAGAAATGCACTTTTATGAGCAAATTCATTCACTGGTGTATAAGCAACTCTGCCTAATTACATCAGTAAAGATATGGTCATGTGTCCCTCCCATGTTTTCCTTTATGTTTATCCATTAACACATTTCGGAAATACTATTAAGTTACCAATTGAAGTGTAAATAATTTCTTCACACAATTCGGATCTACATGTAATTTTCTTCACCCTGCTTCTTGCTGATGGCTGAAGGTGTGAACTTCACTTCATGTTTTGGATTTGGATTGTAATAGATAAACTTAATAAAGTATGACATTACGTTTCAGCTTCTATACTTAGAAACCATCCCTCATACATAAACACCGGTGTTCCGCAGGGCTCTCAAAGTTTAGAGGAGTAGGAGGGTACAAGAAAGAAAGTAGGAGGGTGCAGACAAATGGGCAAAGCCCATTTGCCGAGCGCCAAAGGCGCAAGGCATTCCGGGAAAGGCGGGGTCCAGCGGCCCACCCCCGGAAAAATTTGAAAATTGTACTCTCTGAGGTGCATGTTTGAGGCCCTCAAGAGGCATTTGGAGGGTTATTTCCAACCCATGGAAAACAGAAAAAATGAAGAGTCTGAAGTACACTTTCCAGACTGAGGCAAGAATAAGACAAAATGAGAAAAAACAATCTCAACTATTCAATTCCATGAAAAACTGTATCTTTATTGTAGTATAGTGAACAGTAGACTAGAATCACAAGAAGACACACTGGTAATTTTAGTTCCGTTGTTAAAATAAATGTTTTATTGTTTTATTATTTCTGTTTCAACTCTTCTTTTCCATTTAATCAAATCTTGGTTAAATGGTAATTGGTCAATTTAAGTGGTAACTTGTACTACAGGGGCATCCCAAGATGCTAAGCTTCCTCCTGGGATGCCCCCTGTAGTAAAGTAAATTTGGTATGCCTAGGCTAATGGGATGATTGTATGGAGCCAGTCTCTGATGAACCTTGGATTAAAATATTTCAACACACTCGACATGTTCACTTCAGTCTCTGAAAATATTTTTAAGAACTCAACAAAATCAGTTTGAATAAAATAAAAAAAACGTAAATCTGAAGATACATGTAGGCCTAATCCCTCTGACTTAAATAGCAGAATTATTGATCGTACTGGTACTTTTATTCAACACTCTGAGTCTGTATCTGAAAAATCAGACAAATCTGAGTATTCATCTGATTATTCGGCCTTTTCCCCGTAATCCACGCATCTAGCGTGCCTCTCTGTCGCTTCGTCGTCATTTCTGCACGCACGGCTGGTGCTTCATACAGTACAGCGAGCTACATTCAGCGGTCCACGTATACGTGACTAGCTGTACTTGTCAGAAGTACAGGTATGTGTGTGATCAGAGCGCATGCAAAGCAAGTTGATGACATGGCCGTTCATGTCACAAAACACGTGTTGAAGAATGTCATTGGTCGATCAAAGGCGATGTGGGCGGAACTAACTCGTTGTGCATGCCGCGCCCCTGCCTTCTAAATAAGGATATCCCGTAAGTTATGTTGGCTTTGGATAAGGACATGACTTTGCGTAGTAATTTTATTTTTTAATATTACGAAACTAACAAACTGCAAAATATTACGAATATAAAACCAGAACTTGAATGTTAATTTGTTTCTATCACAATGAACTTTAGTTAAATTTCAATAAACCTTGTTTCCTGAAAGAATGAATTTATAAGAGACCTAGCTAGGAATAATTAAATGACTAAACAACGATTTTAAGAATTAAGATTATTTTCAGAACCCAATATTTCTCGTTCAAAATCGGTTGCGGTGTACTGATTGTTACTTTTAATGATAAGTAATAAATCATGTTCACTTTGGTGGGGTAGGAGTTTTGCGAGCATTCATTGCCAGGAATACCAACATGTTCATGTTATCAGGCCGTAAGCGGCTCTGCTTTGCCGTGACGACATTTCCCGTGGTGCGGCAAACCGCGTTTGTACGGCACTGACGTTGCTGGAATATCAAGCAGATATTTCTTGCCGATCCTTGCGACTGAACCGATCGGAAATTGACAGCCACCAATGACATGATCATTACTGAACTCGACAATGACCAACTTAACACCTCCCTTTTTATGTATTTCTTTTGAAACAAACTGTCACCTTGTCGGCAAATTTATGTAATACACAAGAAAGCTTGGTATCGGTGGGTAAATAAATGTTAATGTTGGCGATATGCTGAGGGATGGTCAGTGGCACATCAAAATAATTACACAACAAAACCAATTTCAACACCACTTTTTTATTAGGACAACAATTAATGTGGACATCCCCTATAAACAAAATCCTCTTTTTTTTACACATTTTTTTTACACATTGTGGTGCACACTCAGGTGCAGACATAAAGCAGCACTTAAGGTCCCACTAATCCAATTACTGTGAACAATAGGCAAACATTCCATCCTGAGCAGCTAGTTTGATACTTATTTGTAGCATACGTGCCGCAGCCAGTCTATTTGAGTCTTTAATAATGAATGGATACAATGTATCACAAACAGTTTGACAAAAGTGTATGGAATCACAGTACAGGAAACATCGTTAACCAATCAGGATACAGTTTACACAAAGCGCAAGGGAGTGTATACATAATGGCTGCGGCCGTGTCGCTGAGAAAACTGACTAGTTTTGACGTGATTTCAGGTAAATAAACTTTGTATCGCACCGCGTGCGAATTAGTTTTTTGCAGAGAAGTTCACAGAAAGGTGAAAAAAATATTTTTGGTCATCCGGTGAAAAGTAGCCGGCGGCAAAACCTGCCGCCGGCGGCGATTTGCCGCCGGTGCCCGGCTACTTTTGAGAGCCCTGGTTCCGTTTTAGAAATGTATAAGTTGTGAAAATAAGAAGTTGATATTTTTGTTGACAGAATCAACATTTTATAACTTTTTGTTACCGCAAATAAAAGTGGTATGTACACATTTAATGCATGCTCACTGATGGTTCTTATATTTTAGGAGAACGCAGGACACACCAGTGGCAAGGACAACCACAATTCTCCTATGCATGAATCCAATGCAAACGACGCCTGTCATTCCAACTCACCGAAGCATAGCACCCATAATAACCCAGAGACTAAAACCAAAGATCCCAAGCACATATTCAACAACCCACCGAACGGTATGACCCTGTCCGCGGTCGCCATGTCGGCGGTGAAACCGGAGGAGAGCGACAGCCCCTACGCACACCTGTCTGCCGATGGTACGGTCCAGCAGATTGTCGGCTCCGACGCGCAGCGGGATCATTACTCTGGACCTGCAATGCCACCCACCATGCTGCATGGGACGTGGCCGTACATCGGCGGCGCGATGGCCATCCACCAACGGCACGTCATAAAGAGCACCAACAATGCGACCTCGTCATCCTCGGAGCAGGAGACGTCGAGCGTCATGAGCTTTAGCAGTTCGGCATGCTCGTCGGGGCTGGGTCGGAGGTTACAGCCAGGTCAGCTGGGTGCAAAGGTGAGGCAACATGAGATTGGGTCGCACACATTACAGAAATCATTAGCATTATGAAAGTCATGGCAACATTTAGAAAATTTGTGAGAGAAATGTTCACTTCAACGGTTGCCATTTTCATTTGTTATACAGTCTTACAAAATGAGTCAGAAGTCGGCAGAGCTACAATGCACTTTTGTGTTTCAGACCCTTGGACAATCTTTTCAGCAATGCAAATCTACAGTACATGTACATAAATTGTCAGTGAATTTCATTCCATACAATGTTTTCACAAGATATTGACATGATCAAATGTGGTAGTAAAATGATAACATGCTATGTTTACTGAGCTCAAAAAGTCCAAAAGTGAAAGCATTGCCTTAACACTCATGTTGTAGGATCTGATCACAAATTTGTGTAATTCCCCATTGATATACACACAATGTATGTTTAACTGATTGTACTAAACAGCTCAAAAGACCTCACATTCAAAAGAAAGTAATTGAGTTTTTATTCAGACGTTTCTGCTTTGATGAAGGAAAAGATATTGTCAAATAAACTCATCCTTTTTTTTAAAAATGGCTTCCTGATAATACATGTACATCTTGATGGCCAACTACTGTGTGAATGTTACCTAAATGCAGACCAAAATGCCCCCCCCCCTGCACATTATGTATTATGTACATTTACAGTGAGTAAATTTTCATGTTTAACCCCCCCCCCCCTTTTTTTTGATGGTGCTTGCCATTCTATGCAATGTGCCCCATCTTTTGGCGACCCTTGAACATCCCCTGATATGAGACAAGACATTGGAGTACATGTATGATGTGTTTATCCCTAGGTTGAGATGGTCTACTCGTTGCTCTCGATGCTGGGAACCCATGACAAGGACGACATGTCCCGTACACTGCTTGCCATGTCCAGCTCTCAGGATAGCTGCATCGCCATGAGACAATCCGGTAGGAACTCTGTCCCTTTGATTTGTTTCACTGTCTGCCTGTTAAAGGGAACATTGGTTATATGTGTGTTGAAAAAAAATTAGAGTTTCAGCTCAGTACATAAGAGATGAGGGCCAAAGTCGTGGTACAGCCTTTGAGAACCCCGGCCAGGTAGCCTGGGCCTGGCCGGGCTTCTCAAAGGCAGGAAGCCCGGTCAGGCCCAGGCTTCCTGGCCTCCATTCTGTCTTGTGTGAGTCCTCATCTTGTAACAATACAGCACCCGCCAGTCAACATAACCTGGGCTTCTGGAGGGCCTAGCCCAGCTCATTATAATGGCTGCAGTTGTGAACAAAAGACAGCTGAGGTGTCAGTCAAGTGTGTGTTAACAATAAGAGCTATTTGAGATCTATTCATTAGTAAAGGGTCTTTTGTGCTCAGCTTGGGGATTATGAAGGCCCACAGGCCTGGGCAAAGGGTGGAGCCTGGTTGGGCTTCTCAAAGACTTGACTGTATCTCGATTTTGGCCCTCCTCCCTAAGTCAAGAGAAATGTGTGAAAAAGCTTTCACAATTTATACAGAAAACACTTTGAGCAAAAATTCTGACAACTTTTTGCAAATGTGCATATTTTTGTTAGTGTTTTCTTCAGACAAAATAAATTTTCAGGTTGATTGTTAGAACTTAAGTTAGCTTTGGGATAATAATTAAGTAATTTTGTAATCAGGTAATTACCATATGTGTACATTCTCTCGAATCTTAAAATTAAACCCGATGCCAGGATTTCATTAACAGTTTTAACGTTATTCTGAATTTCTTCTAGGATGTCTACCACTCTTAATTCAACTCCTCCATGGTCCAGATAAGGACTCCCTTCTCGGTGACACACGAGGGAGCAAAGAGGCCCGTGCTCGGGCCGCCGCGTCCCTCCACAACATCGTCCACTCGCATCCGGAGGAGAGATGTCGTAAGCAGGAAGCCCGGGTGTTACGGCTAATGGAGCAGATCCGAGCCTACTGTGATTCACTGAGAGAGACCGAGGGGGACGAGGGGTCAAAGGGCAATTTGGGTAAGCACCCCCCACTTAAAGGGTCCGATTGACTTTGGTGGTGGTATGAAAGGTCATTGTACGTGAACTACTGTGATTTAAGAGATATACTCAAAATCGCAAATGAATGGGAGAATGTATTATAGACTTTATAACTGTGCTTGTGTCCAAATGTACCAACATTTGTGCACACCATTGTAGTTACAGAACAAAAGTTGTGTAAACCAGATGCGACTGGGCTACAGCCAAACCACACTTTCTCGGCGCAATAGCAATGCACCGTGCATGAAACACTCATGGAATGCCATGGTCGAGCGGTTTAGTGCATCGGATTTGTGTTCTGATGGCCGAGTCGTCAGAATGTGGGTTTGAATCCCAGCCACAACTGGGGTGCTTGTGTCCTTGAGCAAGACACTTTACCATAATTGCTTCTCTCCACCCAGGTGTAAATGGGTACCTGTGAGGGCAGAGTTGGTTGTTGTGTTTGATTAGTCCATATGCGCTGAAATGGCAGCAATTGAGCTGTATACTCCCCAGGGAGCTGAGATGGTTTCAGGAATGATTTATGAGCCTGATGAGCTGGGGTAATAATGTAATGCGCCTTGAGCACCAGTTTGGTGGATACGTGTGCTATATAAGTCCACATTATTATTACTATTATTATGTACGGTTAAGGTGCTCGTACACGGCAGCCAATATCCCGGGAATTCACTGCTTCTTACTTGAATACAACATCGTGAAGGACCGATTGTTTGTGGAGCACAATGCTGTGGACTGCACGTGACGGCACAATTCGTGTAGGTTCATAAAAGCCTTGTGTTTTGAAGTGTTAATTCAAGGCACTGACAAGTGTCGTGTTACGTTTTCCTTTTTGCAGGTTGTTCCATTGACACCAATCCAGGTCCTGCTATGGCGGCTCTCATGAAGCTATCATTCGACGAGGAACATAGAAGTGCAATATGTCAATTAGGTAAGATCCATTTTTTTTTTGGCCAAATTGGAAGGTGCTTTATTCAGTGAGGTTTCCAGGCGCAGATACAGGCACACTACCCAAAACGGGGAGGGGGGGGGGGACACAAAAAACCATATGGTAACATTACCCTCAGGATCTGCCATTGAAAGTTCCAGTAATTTTATCAGTCCTATTGTATGTATAACCCAAATTTTTGCTACAGATTGAATGCTCTAACCCTAACCCCCTAGATATTTTGGCTAGGAACCTTCCTGAATCCTCTAAAATCCATCAGTGCATTTTTGGAAACATGCCCTTACCTTCAAAATGCACCATGCATTTTCGTTGATCTTTCATATTCAGCATTTATGGCCTGTACTTCTTGCCAGGTAGTAATTTTGCCCCATTTGAATAGGTGAAAGTACCACTTTCCAATGGTGCTGAATTTTTCCCCAAAAGTGCAGGATCTGGGGTGGTTAGGGTTAAAGAAGCCAGATGACAGGGATAATGTAAAGTGCCTTGATCATCACATTGTGATGGATTCGGCGTTAATCAAAGAGTCCACCTTTATTATTATTATTATTATTTGTAATATAGCTATTCTTATATTTCACAGGTGGGCTGCATGCCATAGCTGATCTACTCCAAGTGGACTATGAATCCAATGGCAATACCACTGATCAGTATGCAATAACAGTCCGCCGCTATGCTGGCATGGCCCTAACAAACTTAACATTCGGGGATGCGGCCAACAAGGCCCTCCTCTGCTCCATGAAGGGGTGCATGCGATCCCTCGTTGCCCAGCTCGCCTCGGAGAATGAGGACCTCAGGCAGGTTGCTGCCAGCGTACTCCGAAATCTCTCCTGGAGAGCTGATCTTGCCAGCAAAAAAATCCTTCGAGAGGTTGGCACCGTAGTGAGTCTCATGAAGTGTGCATTGGAGGTCAAGAAAGAATCCACACTGAAAAGTGTGCTGAGCGCCCTCTGGAATCTTTCGGCTCATTTTACAGAGAACAAGGCAGACATTTGCGCCGTGGAAGGTGCCTTGGAGTTTCTTGTCGCTACTTTGACGTACAAGAGTCCATCAAGAACTTGGGCAGTGGTGGAAAATGGCGGCGGGATTCTACGCAATATTTCAAGCCACATAGCCACAAATGAAGTTTACAGACAGGTGTTGCGAGACCATAATTGCCTGCAGGTGCTGTTGCGCCATTTGAAATCCTCTAGTCTGACGATTGTCAGCAACGCTTGCGGGACACTGTGGAACTTGTCCGCTAGGAACAAATATGACCAGGATTTACTCTGGGAACTCGGTGCTGTGAGCATGCTGAAGAACCTTGTGCACTCCAAACACAAAATGATCGCCATGGGTAGTTCAGCAGCTCTCCGCAATCTCATGTCTGCACGCCCTGACCTACTCAACACCAGTGAGAACCACAAAGAGGGACAGCCCACATTGCATGTCCGCAAACAACGTGCTCTTGAAGCAGAAATTGATAAAAATCTCAGGGATACTTATAGCAGCATGGAGAAGGACCGTCACGCCATGCAGCGTCGAATACCTGTTCGGACCCAGCACAGGTCACCGCAAAACTCTGCTGACTACTCTCCCGTGCCACAGCGCATAGCAATATGGAACCCCCAGCAATCCCCAACACATGAACTGATACTTAACCAGCACCGGGAACGCTCACACTCGCCCACCTCCCGGCAAGTGAACACCCGGGACGGAGGACCAGGCCAGCCCACACATCCCAGAGACCAGGACTCTAGAAAGTTGAGCGGAAGATCTGGTTCGGATGCAGAACCAAATCGGACAGATGATGGTTCTCAGAATTCATCAGGGACAGGATCTTTGGAGAGCAATCACAAGCGACAGTCTAGCAACAGCAGAATTGCTCAGGTAGAAATTACAGTCCGTATTTGAGCTTACTGCTAAAAAAAAAAAGGAATTAGTTTATTACTTTTTTAGCGGTGCGGTAGTTGAACAGTTCATCTTAATTTGGAAAGCATATCATGTATTGATTTTAGAGTTACAATATTTTTATGTATTTCTTTGCTCACAGGTGATGCAGGAAGTTGCCATGCATGCTGGGATTGATGTGTCAGCTGGTCAGCAAGCATCAAACCACTATGTTGATGAACAGCCGCAAGAGAGCATCGAGAGAGAAGCACCCTCAGCTGCTGGTCTTCAGCAAGGTGGCGAACCAACCAATCACCCAAACTCCTACAATTTTGGCTTTGGGGAATATGACGTCAATGCACGCCGGTCTTCCAATGATAGTATTAACAGTATAAACAGTGATATATACCCTATGGGTGCACACACAAAGCTACCATACCCAAAACAACAAATGGATCACTCGCATTCTATGGATGGGACTCTAAATGCGTTAGATCAACATCAGCGACACAAGGCAATGTACCAACACATGAATCATGAAGACACAGGTGCCAACATGGACTCCACGATAAATTTCAGTCTGAAATACTCGGACGAGAGCCTCACGACTGCCTCTCGGTCAGCGCCAAGGGAGGAGAACTACCAACCAAAGCAATTGGATTGTGGACATTATAAACAAAGCAGCGATGAGAAACATATGTTGGACGGTTGCTCTCAACAGCCGAGTCATGACAATCAACCGCAGCCTGTGGTGCTCTGCCAGGAGTGCAATACCCCTCACATGCAGAGAGAGGGAATGGCAGTAGGCCATGCTTTTGTCCCACCACCCCAAGCGGACAGGATGCAAGGAAGCTATCCAAATAACTATTCCGAACCTCCGACAATACAACGTAAGATTATACCGCTCGATGACCCTTGTGGGCGTGACATTGGAGCCGATATGAATGATGAAAAACCTGTAGAGTATAGCCGTCACAACTTGCCACATTCGGGACATCTGAGGTCGAGATTCAATGAGGATGATCATGAACATTATGCGAGTGATCAGCCAACAGATTTCACCCAGCGTTACAACACAGACTTGCCAGAGACCTCGGAGGGGATTAATTTTGTCCAGACATCCCTTACAACTAACACTACTGGCAATATCTTCATCAGTAATAGTGATAAGTCAGAAGTCGGCAATCTGACTGACGACAACGCTTCAAAAGATAATAACTCCGAAGGTCAGTCAGATTTTCTACGTAGTGATAGTGTAGAAACTTCCACCTCACTCAGTTCAACTCACACAACTATATCCAGGGCCCATGATGACAAAACACAAATGTATTGCGTTGAGGACACCCCAGTTGTGTTTTCACGTTGCTCATCGCTGAGTTCATTAGACAGCATTGAGGCTGATCATCATTTAGACAGCCAGGAGGAGGACATCAGCCAAACGCAGCAAGATTTTGAAAGTCATTCTATAAGCAAGGAACAAGATGAACATGACGGAGCTCAGAGTAGAGATGACTCACTCCAGATTCAGCAAAATGAAGTGCCGCCCAATGAGCCACTGGAATCTGGCCTGCAAACACCAGCAAGCTTGAACCAGGTTCAAGATACACCCCTCATCTTCAGTCGCTGTAGCTCTGTATCCAGCCTGAGCAGCTTTGAGGTCCAGTCCATCTGTGATGACCACAGCTCCTGCTACAGTGACAGCCGCCGGACCAGTGAAGTGGTCAGCCCCAGCGACCTCCCTGATAGTCCAAGCCAGACAATGCCTCCGAGTCCCAGACGAAGCCGTAAGCAAATACCTGCTCAAATATCTTCCTGCGATCCTGAAACAGTTGGGATACTACCCGAGTGTGAAGAAAACCTTGTCACCTATGCCACAGAAGGTACTCCTGCTGACTTCTCTTGTGCTACCAGCTTGAGTGGGTTGACCATTGATGATGAAGAGAAGGCTGTCGCAGCACGTAATATTTATGGTGAGGAAAGTAACCAAGATTCGTTGGAGGCAAATGACATGAAAGAAATGAGAAAAGACAATGAGGTTGAATGTGGGGACATATCAGAGAGAGAACAGAATATGCTTGATGAATGTATAAACTCTGCCATGCCACCTAAAAAGAGCACCTTGTCCACAAAGCCAAGCAAGATTAGAAGTCGTAACGTTGTGTCTGTGCGATCGATAAAGAGTCCTCAACAGAATGGAAAACATGTGAGCTTCAGCCAGCAAGTGTGCAGTCAGGAAGCACCCAATTCTTATGCTACTGAAGACACACCAATAAACTTCTCGACAGCCACTTCACTAAGCGATCTCAGTATCGAGGACATTGACATCCAGGCAACGGGAGAAGGCAAGCTTCAAGTGAAGAATCCACTGTCGAGTTGCGAGACGTCTCCAGATTGCCAGGACATTACAAAACATATTGGAAGGGCTTCTGGAGTCCATGGTGATGAGATGAAATCTGAATCCAGCTCAGTCATCAATGATGCAGAAGACTCTATGCTTGAGGAGTGCATTAACTCAGCCATGCCCAAGGCCCGCCTGAATAAGCCAAGATCCTCACAGCTCAGTAAGCATCGCAATCCAAAGGGTATGTCAAAAATACGGAGCCCAAAACCTAGTGGTCTTCCCCGCAAGAGGCTCCCATCTGCTGGAGTAAGGCACAAGAGTCCCTCACCCATACCTGAAATGGGCCCAGAGTATCAGAACACTTCCAGCAGCCAAGAGCGAGTCCAGCAATGGCAGAATGGATTCGGCGGAACTTCAGATTCCGTAAGAACATTTTGCACGGAAGGAACTCCACAGCAGTTTTCCACAGCAACATCATTGAGTGGTCTCTCAATGGACTCGCATAACCAGGAAGATGTCTTAAATGGCAATGTGGCAACACAGGAGGGACAAAATGAACATGCTCAAATGAAGGAAGGGCAATTAAACTGTAGAACCTCCCAAATAGATTCTCCTAAACAGTACGCTGTAGAAGGTACGCCCATGTCCTTCTCAAGGAATGATTCTCTGAGCTCGCTCAGTTGTGATGATGATGTTGATTTATCAAAAGACAAGAAATACCTGAAGGACAAAAAAGACTTCAAAGAAAAAGAGAAAAGACAGCAGGCTGATGGAGCCACTCCAGCACCCACTGCACAATCTTCATCAGTGAAGTCTCTTTCTAAGCTTCCACAACCTTCTTCAAAGATATCACAACTGAGAAAAAGGTCAGACAGAGCGGGCATTAGTGGAAGGAAACAGATCAATTTGGAGTGTAATCCACCAAGCGGGAATCTCTCCAGTCAAGAAGTTAGCAACACTAGTTCACCGTATGATTCACCGCATGTTTTCACCATGGAAGGAACTCCAATGTCTTTCTCCAGGAATGACTCCTTGAGCTCTCTGAGCTGTGAAGAGGATACTGATCTCCACCATGACAAAATCAATCTCAAGTCAAAATGTAGGCCAAACAATCAAGAAGATCAAGGGCAACGGACAGTTACTGGTGGCAAATTTGAGCATTCAAGATTTGGGAGACCAGAAGCTACAACAAGAAGAGCTCAAACAAACCAAGGCGGTAATCAGGACTGTCGCCAGGAGCGACCACATTCTGCAGAGTCCCCTGTGAAATTTGCAGTAGAAGACACTCCTGTTTGCTTCTCCAGAAACTCAAGTCTCAGCTCACTGAGTGACAATGATCATGATGATGAACAACATGAAGAAGAATTGCCCCATCCTGAGCCTTCTCACTCGAATGTCTTTGCTGTAGAGGACACTCCTCTCTGTTTCTCTCGGAACAGCTCACTAAGCTCTCTGAGTGTGGAATCCCTGGATGGTGAGACTAGTGCCAGTGAACAGGCACTTCTGGATGAGTGTATCAGCTCAGCAATGCCACGCGGTCAAGGGAAGAAGCCGTGTCGGAAACTACGCTCAAGAGTAAACAGAAGACAGGAACCAGAAGAAACTAATGGGACCGAAAAACAGGATTCTGGTTCGGAAAATAATGCAAATGAGGAAGAAGATCCACCGCTCTCTCCTTTGTCACCATCTGAAGATGCAACCAGTGAGTTCTCTGAAATTACAGAGCAACAACAGGAAGAGGACACACCTCGCAGAGGCCCAAGAATAACTAAGCCTGATGCAGCAAGGGCTAGCTCCCAACAGGACACAGCCGAGAAGGGTATCAGAGGAAAGAAGAAGACATACAAGAGTCTAATTTCAAATACCTCTCGGTCTGTTGTAGTGCCAAGAAGTGTCCAGCCGAGCAAGACCCCATTACCAAAGGTTGGTACACAGAAAGGACCCAAAGTGAATAGTTCAACACCGAAGACCGCCACACCAGGTGTTAGGAGTGCTACACCAAATAGATCTTCAACAATTTCAGGTGCAAATACACCCAACAGAAGCAGTACACCAGTGAGAACCACCACTTTGGCCAAAGGTGAAGCCAACACAAAAGGTGTCACTTCTACCAAACCTGCACCCATTAATACTGACACTTTTACAAAGAAGAAGAACCTAACACCAGGTTCCACAACTCCGAGAAGTATCACACCACCACGGAAACCAATACAGTTAACAGCTACAGCAACCAAGAGTCTTGCAAATAAACAAGCTTCTACAAAGCCAGCTATCCAGGGAGGCACTAAAGCCCCCCAGCCAGGCAGAGATACTGGCCGGTCAACTCCTACAACCAAATCAACCTTGTCTTCTTCACAGAGAAATTCACCAAGTTCTTCCAGAAACACTTCCCCATGTTCAGCAGCCAGTCGATCTCCTAGGGGCTCTATCAGCAGTACAACTTCTCGAGGTACTGTTCCAGGAGCAAAAAGCAATTCACAGAGTCCAGCACGGAGCCCCTTGTCATCAAGGACAAGCTCCCCAAGTCCCCATACCACTGCAAATACCAGGAAACCATTGACTGGAGTGACAAAAAATGCAGCGGGTCGAGGGTCAGCAGTAACATCACCCTCACCGAAGTCAGGTCTTCCAAATAGAAGTCTATCCCCACGAAATAGTGTTTCGGGAGTTCCACAAAGGAATGCATCCCCAAGGAACAGCATATCTGGGACAAATTCGAGAAGTGTGTCACCCCGCAATAGCCTTTCTGGAACAGGCACAAAAACTACCTCTCCAAGATCTAGCATTTCAGAGACATCATCTAAGAGCCTCTCTCCAAGGAACAGCATTTCAGGGATCCCTGCACGAAGTCTTTCTCCACGGAACAGAACACCAGTGAAGGTTCCTGCGAAAAGAACGAGCAGCTCCCAAGTCCCTGGGGATAAGAAGCTAGCCAATGTTAAAGCAAAGACTGATTCTGTAAATTGTGGTCCTAAAACCTCTTTGGAAGTTGAATCGCAAAGACCAACATTGTTGAAGCAGTCGACATTCACCAAGGAGAGTGCTTCTCTGCCGGAGCAAACACCAGAGAACACAATGGCGATCGAGTCGGGGCCAGAGAAAGCTATTGAAGAAACTGATGAGAAGGAAGAGTCTATTGAAAATGAAGATGTTTTCAGTCCAGAAGACCAGGCTGAAGAAGAAGACAAGGAGGACAATGAAGAACATCGGGAAGAGATTATTCCACCATCATCAGCTGGTGCTTGGAGACGAATATCAATGGAAAATGAACAGAGTATCCCTGATGTGGTTCAGAAACCTGCAGACACAGCTAAACTTCAGCCATCTGGCATTGCCACTAAAACACCACCAACTTCCCGTAAAATGCCACTCAGCTCTGCAAAGACTGCCCCAAAGACAGTGTCATCTAATAGGACCATCAGAACAGATGCTGCAAAGCCAGCCCCAAAGTCACCAGTTTCGGTTCCAAAGTTCAAAAGAGAACCACAATCAGCCCAATCTTGGAATAGCAGTGTAACGGCTCCGAAAAACTGGGGATCACAAAAAAACAAAGATTCATCGGTCAGATCGAGGAGTCCTTCCACAGGGAAGGCCAGATCACAGAGCCCGTTGATTAGTAAAAGCCAATCTCAAAATCCTAGTGTTCAGAGCGCTAAACCAATGGAGAAGCAATCTGAAGAAATGAGTAGAAATCCCCCAAAGTCCACTGAAAAGCCAAAAGACTTGTGCAAAGAACTAGACATCCCGGTGAAAAATTACGGCGGCAATGTGACCTCACCTGTGTCAGCCTCGAGCCAAGATGGTGTTTGGGTGAAAAGAGATGACTCCACACGGGCGTCAGCACGTAGTATCAGCTCCATCTCAAGACAAAACAGCTCTACCCATAGTTTACAAAGTCAAAACAGTCACACTGGTTCAGCGAGAAGTGTAAAATCCTCAAACAGTACTATGACTTCCACAAGCTCATCTGCTTCCAAAACTGCCAAGAGTCAAAAACAATCTGGTCAGGTTGAAGGACAAGGCACTGCCAGTAAGCAGAGCAAGGACACGGCAGAGAAGAAGGGAGAGAAGAAGAAATTTTCTTTCCTGAAGTTAAAAATAAAGGGGAAGAAATCGGAGACCAATGAAGCAAAACAGAAATCAAAAGACAATAAGAAGAACAAAGCCCAGAGGAAAAGGAAGGGCAATGATCCAGCTCAGATTCTGAGCCCAGAGTCGGACATCACAAGCCCTGAAACGGACTTGGAGGGAATCACTCTCGATCAACGGCTCGACCATTTGGGGCCCTGGAACAGCGATGATAACATCGACAACGAGGTCATGCCAGATGAGTTTGTAGAATGGGACAGCGAGACTGACATTTTCAAAGAGGAACTCCCAGATGAATATTTGTTTGAGAGTGGCTCTGAGGTACCGAGTGATTTGACGAGTCCCGACAGCCCGTGCAAGGGTGCTTATCAGATTGAGAATGGAAATCGCACGGACGATAGCCCATCTCCAGAATTCAAACAGTTCCGATTGGAGAATCGGTTGCACTCCTTCATCCGACTGGACAGCGCAGAGAACGAGTGTGACACCGAAAGTACGCAGTCCGCACCAGTCATGGACGAGGCAAAAAATGGTCGTAGCAAAAGTGTCTCGGATGCCCCTCCAATGTACACATCGGGGAGCCAGTCTCCACCGCGGCCACAACGCCTCCGTCTTCCAAACAAACCATTCGGGATCAATCGCAGCGACAGTTCACCTACCACAGCGATTCCTGTGCTAGTCTCTCCGTTCAATTACAGCCCCAGCAAGCGAAGTCAGAGTGAGCCGCAGAGCCCGGTCATGACTCACAGGCGATTCCAAACCAATCATTCCTACAGCTTCCAGGAGGCGAGGGAATATACACAGAGGTACGGCCAATACAAACGGCAAGAGGCTCAACGTGAAGAGATAGGATGCAGTAGCGAAGACAGTGATTTGATAAGCCCTACATTGTCATCAAGGGTAACTACAGTGTAAATGCTAACCCCATGAGGCTAAAAGTTTATCAAGCAAACGTCTTCAATCAATCCATTTTTTTGTGTCCTTGACTGCAGTTTTCCTGAAACGGAATCAGTAAATATTTACTCTGAAGCAAACTTGTTTAATTCAGAACTCTATCAGCTACTTTCCCACCCATAGTCATTGTGCAATTTTAACTATTTTAATTGTTTCTGTAGCTCACGAAACAAAATGCATTCATCTATTACGATTAAATCGTAGAGCATCTTTGAATTTTGTGACAAAGATCAAAGACAAGTCACTTTTGATGATTATGCATTGAATAATTTAGACTACAGTAGTCGATTTGGACTCGGAAACTGTGATAAACGCAGTGCCTTCATCCCTCGGTGCCAATTAACACAGTTTTTTGTGACCTCTTTTCTAATCTGTATCTTTTCTAATTAAGTTCTACATTTTCTATTCAGAGTGGTTCAATTGTATTCTGCATTTAATATTAATTCTTCTGAATATGCATTTTTTTTGTATGCATTGCTTGGAGCATTCATTCTGGTGATAGTAAATAGCTTTAAATATTAAATTTTTAAGAAAAGTGAAATAATTTCTGTTTTGAATGTAGGAAAGAGTACTCTTCACTCTTTCTTAAATTCCAGGTTTAAATGAGTACAACAAAATAGGAATAAGCTTAAACATCACAATACGGTTGTCTTGATTCAAACTTCAAAAAGAGTAAGCATATTCGTAAAAGCAGTTTTGCCAACATTACCAAGGTTGTACCTTTCCTTTGTTAAGCTAAGATACCCCAAAAATAAAGACCTTGCCATATCTCATCATTGTATATGTTATATTCTTGCAAAAGTGCATTACACGTTGAGTTCTGAAGCTAGTTTATAACATCACAGGAGTGTAGAAACACTAAAACTGCTTTAAAAGAATGGGAAAGAAAGGAGAATACAACCGCCACTTTTCTATCCAAATTTTCTATCCAAGATTTTACTCTAAAAGATGCTAGAGGACACACTTAAGGAGAGGAAAGTGTAGTCAATTGAGGATTGGAAATGATATTTTGGGAGATTTTGAGCAATGAATGTATGCCATCCAGTGAGATGTTGGCCATTTTGTCGTCTGCTAAAAACACATTTACATATTGTGCACAAATGGCGGTTGGGCTCGACATTCTTTCTGCAGTCGGTATAGAGTGATGTTCACTGTGGTAGGCAGTGCAGCCTACACTGTTATCATCTCTGTAAGAGAGTTTGCGACTACATGTATAAAGACATGTGACATCTGCGGAGTGGTCATTGCCTGTCTTGAATCCACCCAGCAAAATGAGAACAAGGTTCAAATGCACGTCAAGTTTACGATCTCGGCGTGTCATTATCCTCCACTCTCCAAATTGTGGGAAAGAAGGTAATTAAGTACACCTGTGCAAGGCCTGCTCAGTGCAGATGCCGTTATACATGTAGCTACATTTTTAAGGATTATACTTTGTTTATTTTATTTTACTTTTTGATTTGATATCTTCCATCCAATGCTTCTTCAGTGTTGCAGATGCACACACAGTGTGGGTTTAAATCCTTACTATTAAGGGAAGTACTTGAACTGGCAAACTGCTATGGTCCCCACCAACAGTACTATTGTTTGTTTATTAATGAAAACAAAAAGTAATGGACGGATCCAGACTGGGCCCTAAGCTCCATCCATCCATAGCAATGCTCGGAGACACCATCAATGCCACCAGCTTAAATTTGCCAAAGCCTAATGGAAATTGCAAAATTTGACCGAGATAGCAGCAGTTGTCATGGAAAGGCGTAACCCTATTGGTCAATCTGTGCTGTTTGATTGACAGGCTGGATCAGTCTAATTTGTAACACAAAATTTTGCACTGTTCTAGTTTTCAGAATAAGAACTTTAATTAATACGCTGCATTCATTCACATTTCTTAAGAGTGTTCATTTTATTGTCAAACTTGGAATGACGCAAAATAGCACCAGGATTTCATAATTTGCCTTGGTTTTCAAAACCATCAAACTAAATCTAATGACGGTTTCACAGAAAATAGCAAAAGAAATGAGCATAAGATTTCATTCAAAATAATTGTACAAAATGTTTTAAGATATGTGTTAAACAACAAACAAAAGTGAACTTGTTAGTGTGTGGGGGGGGGGGTTCCCTGTATCTTGACAGAAACTGAACTTCCAATAACAGTGGCGAGCACTCTCTGCCCACATGAATCTGTAGGTTATGTGAACCTTAACCACACAGGAGACAGCAGTTTGCCATTTCATTTGGTTATGTGAGGGTAACATCAGGCAGAACACAGAATTTGTATATTTAATGGCAATTAAATTCTTCCGTTCTGAGTGTACAAAAAAACAAAACAAATATTTATTTATCCATACATTTTAGCCTAAAATTAAAAAAATAATAATAATAATGTAATAATTGTAAATACGGTTGGAACATGACTTGTACAGTATTGTACATAGAAAATATGGGGATAAGTGTCAGTCAAAATGTTTTGTAGAAAGGGGTGGTGGTGCATGTAACTGTTTCCCATCAAACAAAATGGTGTTCTTTTGAAGTAGAAATTAACTTCAATCAGGAAAAACACTTCCCCACAATCTGTTGAAGTTCTGAATGGATTGTGCTAATGTGCTTGATGATCTGGCAAGTAATTTTTGACGAACAATTTAAGGGGGAAAAAAATTACAGCTTTTGACCCCACCCCCAATTTGTCTTTCAGTGTCAATTTGTTTGTGTCAATCTTGTCTAAAATTGATTGAGTTTAGTGATTTCCACTGTCCGGTTTTTGTATTTACGAGTAACAACTATGTTACTATCGATATTCATTGTATTTTAACCAAAAAACAATCATATTACGATGGGAGATATTTGGGATGTTGGGCAGACTTACCGGTTCTTTTCCAGATATGTTGCACATGCCTAAGAATGACACGAATAATGGAAGATTGAGGATTGTTTAGTCTGCTGCCCTCTTGTGTCTCAAAAGTCTTTCATCGTCGTGAATAATATCAGGATTTTGTTTGATTCTGCCTTTGCTGTCAATTTGTATAATAGTAATCATTTATTGTCATGGTATTGCCATAGTGAGTCTTCATAAGGGGACTTTAATGGAATCTCAATTAAAGTCAGTGCAACTTTTTTTCTATGTGTGTCATATACCATTGCACCATCGTCAAATGAATTTATAAAGATATGCTCAAATTGTCCAGCATATATATATCTGTAAGTAGTTCAAAGTAATATTTTTTGACTGCTAGAAAAAACAGTATATAATTATGTGGTATTGTTAAATTGTATTTATTATTATGGACGTCATTAGGCTATACGTGTAGCTGCAATAGTACAGTGTACCATTGATATTGGATGTTTTCACATATTTAGCTCTCTGTTTATGTAAATATGTTAAACAAAACATGCAATTTTATAACAGCAGAACCATCATGTACGTAGTGTAATAAGATGTATTATTGAAATGTATGAAAGGTATTCTAGTGTTATACCAATCAAATCGGGACTTTCTTTTTGCATATTCGCTTAGATTCACCCAGCTTGTGTATCGTATTGGACTAATTACCAGCTTAAGGCACACAGTAATTTGTCGTGTTTGGCCGGTACATATACTTGGTGTCATCGTGCTTTGTTAGTAAAGGATAAATGCTGGGGGGGAAAAACATCTGTTACTGTTATGGGACTGGTTCAAACGGTTTCATGACCAACCAATAAGACGTTATTCCGGAGTCATGTTTGTGAATGGCCATTGGTTTTCAAGTTTGTTCTTGTATGTACGGTCATGGGTGGACCCAGTGTGGCTGAAAGGTGGGGGGGGATAAAGTAAACATGTCTTATTGTTGCATGGTAATGCAGAGCATGTGCTAGCCAATTGGAGTAATAAATAGTATTGTATTCATTGTTACCATCTGGTAGTTTGAGAATTTGGATCAAAATTTAGTATTCTTGCCATATTATTGATCGAATGTTGAAATATTTAAATACAAAACTACAACAAAATGTGTATATATAACTCCAAGAAAAAAAATCGCTACATATTTTGTTGCTTAAATGGTCACTCTTTCACAGATTTGAATGTTTTCAGAGATGTGAATTGGTGGAACAAGCTTACTGTATAAAGCTGATTACCGGTCAAATTACCTGTTGCATGCAGTATTTTGCTGGTTTCCATGCTTATTGTCATACTACATGTAGTTAATAAGCAAATACAGTTCTTGAAAAATAACTTTTTGAACCAGTAATGGTTTATCAAAAGAATTTTTGGGATGTTTTCCAAAACAAGTTGACATGTTTTGAGTCAACATTTCATGGAATTTCATTTGAAGGTTTATACAAGTCTTAGGAGAGAAAACATTTTTGAAAAGAGAAAAAGAGGTATTTTGGATTTTCGAAATCAAACAATGAAAAGGTGCTCTAATAGAAATTTTGATGAAGAATAATTTGAGTAAAATGTTACTTTTTCTCCAGATTTTCATTAAAAATTACCCTTCATTTCATCAAATTTAAGCACTTTTGTATTTATAATCGTTCTGAAACAATATGGTGTTTCACAAACTGAAAATCAATGTATTTATAATGCAGGTTGAAAATGCCGTAATTTGTACTTTAAAATTAAATGACCGAGAAGATCCTGATACGTGGATTCGGAGTATTCAGAAATAAAGGAATTGTTTTCTTTTAAAATGAAGTGAAGGTTTTTGTGCCATTTATTCTTATCTTTGTCAGCAATAACTGGTTAGTCATTGTTTTTGTTTTTTTCTTTTCTTCTTTTCACTTGTCATTCTTTCAAAAATAAGTTGTATATTTGTGATGCGGTATGTCAAAAGCAGGCGGAATTGGGCAGAGCTACGAACGGAGGAACAGCTGCAAAATGCCTTGGGGGTGATTTTTTGCGATTTTGCGATTTTTGGAAATTTATGATGCTACAAATGTTTAACCAGTTCGCGTAGGAGGCCGTGTATACACGCAATTTTTTTTGGGACAGCGGATCGGAGAGCGTCTAAACACGCCACAGGATTCTCGGGAATATTTGTATAGATTCCCGGTCAGCGTGGCAACGAGCCATAAGCATACGGTGGAAGACGTGGTCTCCCCGGTCACGCTCTGGTGAGCACCATTGGTCGTGTTTGTGCGGTAAAAATAAACCCGCCACAGGGTTCGGAAAAACTTTTTTATTCCCGGTACGAACTGGTTAAAATGTTCTAACTGAAATTTCATCGACAAATTATTTTAAAAATACTTTTAGAGAGGCATTATAATTTTTCACAAAATAAAATCTTACTTTCTTTGGTAAATAATGCAATTTCATAACTGAAAAAAGTTTGAAAATCAACTATAGACCAGTTTCTTTGCTCCTGCATGCCTGTTGCTAAGGTAACATTGTTGACTTTACACAAACCTTAAAGGGCTATTTCTCAAACTTTAAAGGGCTACTATCTCAGTTTCAATGTTTCGGACAGTGCGATTTCAAATCTTAATAACTTCGCTATGGAATATCCGATTTGAAAAAAGAAAGCGGCATTGTAAAGTGCAAGGTCTATATTTTACTAATATTTCAATAACTCAAAATTGACCTGCCCAATTGTGCCTGGTTTTGACATACGGCGTCACATTTGGTTAGGAGTTGTGACTCAAAACTGTAGGATGACACAATAATAACAGCACTTTTAAAGGCACACTTAACCCTAACCACCCCAAATCCTGCAAAATCCTCCAAGGGGCACTTTTTTGAAAGATCAACGAAAATGTGTGGTGTATTATTATGAAGATAAGGGCATGTTTCCAAAAGTGCACTGATGGATTTTGGAGGATTCAGGAAGGTTCCTGGTCAAATAAAGGGAAGGTACAAGTGTGATTTCCCCTCCAAAAAATAATCATCATCCAATTTAAAACATTTACTTGGTGTAGAGTTTGTACGGGTATCAATCATCCCGAGAAATTATCTCTTCTGAAGCACTTTCTTCAAAAAATAAAAGAAATGCAACAGTTTTTTGTTGTTTTCTTAAAAATGCGATCACCCGTGGTGATAAACCTTCATGGGTTAATTTTCATGACATATTTCTTGAAAATTAGAGGGTTGAATTGTACATTGCCAAATAACGTGTACCTTCTCCTTAAGTCAAAATCAGGTATGTCTAAAGTTTCTGCGTAAAGAGTGTCAGGTGATGATATCCGGGAGGCAACATGAAGAAGGAGCTGTCTTTGTAACTTACCAGTTGAGTTAAATCCCAATCAGTCGTAATAAGAACCACTCTTGACAAATTGAACACAGCATCAGTAACATCCCATTTCATATATGCAAAGCTTTTATTTCTGATGTTGGTATATGAATAGTTTACTGATAAATTTCCAGATTTCTGATTTGAAGTTATCCGTTTTGATTTTGTGCAGGTTGCAGTAGCATAATATGCGCTATCACTGTGAAACATTAACAGTGCATTGTTTTAAAGGAAGGAAATTATTTACATTTATTTATATATAAACTCTTCAAATTGGTCAATTGTGATGGTTGCGGCTTTATTTAAAAGTAAGTGACAATCTCAAAACTCGGGAACCCTTGGATTGATCCATTGGAAACATTGCCAGTTGTTATCGAGGAGGCACGGTGTTTCTCAGTGGGAACAGGGCAATGTTTCATTTGTGAACACTTTGTGTTCCCAAAAGGAACATTCCATTTGGAACATTCCCATTTGGGAACAGCTGATATTCCTATAAAAGAAGCGTTCTAAATGAAACAGGAACCGATTTTCAAGAGGCTCCCTAACCATAAATTTGATACATATAAATTGAAACCTAATCCGTTTTGGGTATAAAATATATTAATATTTTGGTATCCCTTATCTACATGTCGGAGGTTTTGAATCCTTTAAATAATTGCACAACGTGAAAATACTTCTGCTAGTCTACACTTTGTGGGAAAAATAAATAATTTACATAAATAGATTTTCATGATGATATTTAACAGCTTGTTGCTATGACAGTCTGACAGCGGAAATCTTTGGTCATTAAATTGTATTGCAGAGTTGCCCGGTTAGAATTAATATCCACTGGAAAGAAAGCGAAACAAAAACAGGAACAGTAAATTAGTGATCTTGCAACAGTAGCGTTACACCATGGAGCAAGCTAAGGGTTTAACCAGTTTGCGTAGGAGGCCGTGTATACACGCAATTTTCTTTTGCACCACGGATCGGAGAGCGTCTAAACACGCCATAGGAAACTCCGATATATTTGTATGCATGTTCGGTTGAGCCATGCGTGTACGGTGACATGCTCGGAAGACGTGGCCACGAGTTGTGGAAGCTTCCATTAACGTGTGTGTGGGAAAAAGAAACCCGCACAGGGTTAAACGAACTGGTTAAACTTGCAAGGTTGGATTTTTGTTCAACCAAGAAAGTGGATACTTTTAAATGGACAGTTTTGTCACAATCAACAAGGCATGGAATCGATGGCGACGTGTTGGCTCGCACTCTGGTATTTGTTTTTCTTTTTACCTTTATTCTTAACAGTAATGTGTTGGCAATATATCAGTATGATAGAGTAGAACTCCTGAGTATTCATAGTGCTAACCGTGGATTAAACTGCCATCCGACGTTTGCGGAATTAGATGACATTTCGCGGACTATTTTAGTGAACGAGGAAATCAAAGATGGCGGATCACGATCTCATGTAAGTGGTCGACGCAGGAAGCGAGGTAAGCGAGGTGGATTGTTGGTTAAATCCAGACAACACGGCATTCGTCCTGCAGTTCCAAAGTTGATTCTTTCAAATGTGCAGCGTCTCTATAATAAGATGGATGAACTAAACATTCGTATTCGTACCCAGAGAGACTTTTCGGACTGCTGTGGATTTATTTTTACTGAAACCTGGTTGGACAACTCTCACCCAAATTCAGCTATGGAACCCCCCGGATTTAGCATTTACAGGCAGGATCGATCACCGGACACTACGGGCAAGAGGCAAGGGGGCAGTGTTTGCTTCTTGATCAACAATTCATGGTGTAGCGACGTTAAGATCTTGTCTTCAAGCTGCGCGTCTGATCTTGAGCAAATTACTATTAGATGTCGGCCATATTACTTGCCGCGTGAATTTAGCTGTGTGATCATGACTGCAGTGTATATACACCCTCGAGCTAACGTAGATACAGCCATTAAGGATCTTAGTACTGTAATTTCTCATTATGAATTTGCCTACCCAGATGCATTGACTATTGTCGGTGGCGATTTTAATCAGGCTAATCTTCGCAAACAACAAATGAAGTATTATCAACAAGTGACTTGCCCAACCCGTGGAACAAAGACCCTGGATCACCTGTACTGCCAGTACAAAAGGGCATTCAAGTCTATTGAACGCTCACATCTGGGCAATTCGGACCATTCAGTGGTACTACTTGTGCCGGCTTATAAGCAACAACTTAAACGTTCCAAGTCTGTGACTAAAACCATTCGCCTTTGGTCGGAGTCTTCTGTTGATAAGCTGCGTGGGTGTTTTGAGGTCACTAATTGGGACGTTTTCAAGGACAATGTAGCTGACCTCGACGAGTACACTGACACAGTGGTTGGGTACATAAAGTTTTGTGAAGAAGTGTGTATACCGACAAAGACTATTACTCAATATCCGAATTCCAAACCTTGGTTCGATAACAGTATTCGCGCTAAAGTACGTGCAAAGGATCTTGCTTATAAACATAAATCTGTGGACCCGGTTGCCTACAAAATGGCGAAGTATGACTTGAAGAAGAGCATTAGTGCTGCTAAGCGTAAATATCGTCAGCGTTTAGAGGACAACCTGAGCAGTAACAGTAGTCGGGATCTCTGGGCTGGCGTTCAGAACATTACCAATTACAAGCAAAATGCGCCAACCATAGACTCTGATGACGTTACATTGCCTGATCGTCTGAACAAATTCTACGCTCGCTTTGACCGTGACAATCTTGAGACTGGGTCATGGAGTGCAGCAGCAGCTGAGGTTTCAGAGCAAGAGCCGCCGTTTGTAGTACATCCTGAGGATGTCGTGCGAGTTCTATCAGGCCTGAACATACGGAAAGCTGCAGGGCCTGACCAGATCACACCACGCCTTTTACGTAGCTGTTCACGTCAACTCGCCGATATTCTGGCCGGCATCTTCAATTGGTCGCTCAGCTTATCCAAATTGCCCCAGACTTTCAAGGACTCGATCATCGTTCCAGTGCCAAAAAAGAAGTTGATCAGTTCCCTGAATGATTATAGGCCCGTGGCTTTGACGTCACAGATTGCGAAGTGTTTTGAACGTCTAGTGATGGACTTCATGAAATATTTGCTGCCGCGTGATCTTGACCCGTGTCAATTTGCTTATCGGCCAAATCGATGCGTTGATGACGCTGTGAATTACTGCTTGCATTTTGTCTTGAAGCATCTTGAACCTGGGAGACCAACTTCATCAAAATTTGCTCGTATTTTATTCATTGATTACTCATCAGCTTTTAACACCATAATTCCGGAAAAACTTTATATGAAGCTGAATGATCTTAATTTACCGAATTCTTTATGCAAGTGGGTTCTTGATTTTTTATTGGAGCGTAGACAAGTTGTCAGAATTGGTTCAAGTTTCTCGAAACCAATTATTGTTAGCACCGGGACACCACAGGGTTGTGGTCTCTCTCCTTATTGTACAGTTTATTTGCACGATTGCAAAGTAGAGGATTCATCTAACGTAATTGTAAAATTTGCTGATGATACCACCCTAAGTGGTTTAATTTGTAATGGCGATGAATCTAGTTATCGGACGTCAAGTAGGTTCCCTTGAAAAATGGTGTGAATCGAATAATCTCATCTTGAATGTTGACAAAACTAAAGAAATGATCATTGATTTCCGTAGAAATAAGGGTCAAGTTGAACCAATTGTCATTAACGGGAGAAATGTGGAAATTGTGGATTGTTTTAAATTTCTCGGTACATTCATAATGAATACTCTGTCCTGGTCTAATCAAGTATCTGAGAATTTGAAGAGGGCCCAACAATGTTTGTATTTTTTAAGAAGACTAAAATCCTTTGGTGTGAATAGACATATTTTGATTAATTTTTATAGATGTGTAATTGAATCTTGCCTGACCAGTTCTATCATTGTCTGGTTCAATGCCACCCCTAAGTGCGAAATTGATAAACTGAATCGGGTGGCTAAAAATGCATCAAACGTAATTGGAGTTAAGTTGGATGACATGAAGACAATCTATTATAAGAGAATGAAGAAGCGTGTGGATAATATTGTTCAGGATATTCATCATCCAGCTAATGAGTTCTTCCACCTGATGCCTTCAGGAAGAAGGATGAGATCAATCAGTGCAAAAACTGACCGTCTTAAGAATAGTTTTATACCATCGGCCGTGCGGGTTTTTAATAATGGGAAATTTTAAATTTAGGATATTGTAATTTTAGGTATATTTTTTATTGTATTGATTGTTGTAATTATTGTTTAATTGTATTGTACGTGTATGATGTTGCGAGTCCAATATTACAAATTCCTGTGATTGTTTTTAATCATTGGCTAAATAAACTATTATCTTATCTTATCTTATCTTATCAGAGTGCTAGTTTTGGATTAATTCAGTGACTGAAAATAATACCCCATATGATAAGGTCACATGTATGCTGCTGCATAACCAGTAATTTTCAGTCACTGTGTTCTTCTTAAACTAGGACACCGATTCTATGCCCTGTTGAAAGTTTGCTCTGATTGTGACGATATTTTCCCTTTAAAGACATCGCTATGGAAAACTTGGCCGAAGTAAACGGCAGACAGTTGGCAACAGTTGGGTATAGTGTAACTGTATTGATCAATCCATGGTGTTTGATTAACTGGCTGGATATGTGTATTGTTTTGATGATCAGATCAAATTGGTAACATTCATAAAATATTGATGGCAGAGAGCAATGAACCTGCAAAAGGTAACTACAAGACAGAATCTGAACATTTAACTAGAATCAAGAAATCTGTGGAATAAAACAGGACGGTATACTTACGAGACGACACATGACTTGCGGCGTGACTGCAGGCGCATGGTGCGCAGCTTACGATCCTGGGGAGACTCTTCTTGGAAATTAAGAGTGTCACGTGGGTCGCCGACACGGATCTTGGGTATAACAAAAAATACACCAAAAAAATATAGGAAAATGTTAACGCTACTGCTATGACAAACATGATGGGGTTGATACAAAATGTTCATTATTCGTGCATGAGCTGTTTGTGGGCAGAGGTTTTTAACATGTATATTACCGTAATTTCCGGAATATAAGCCGCGGCTTATACGTTGATTTTGACCAGGTAAAAGTTGCCTGCGGCTTATACGCAGTGCGGCTTATACGCCGAGGTATGAATCTTGAAGAACAAAACAATGCACAATTAAGCAAAAATCGTTGGTAAACAGACAGAAACAGAAACCTAAAAACCTTTATTGTTCGTAACGAAAACGGCCTGGTCATTGTCACAGTTTTAGTGGTCCACAGAAAACCCATGAGCCATATATGCTGCTCAGGGGGGCTATACTGTACTCAGTTATCGCGTATTGCCGCCATATTTATACAACGATTCACTTAGGAAACTGATTCCCTTTCCCAGACCCATCAGAAAGGCGTTACTTTTCCAAAGATGGGCACCGGTGAAACCGCAGTGAAACATCGACCGCAAAAAACATGAATATGTAACATAATGAACATATTCATGACACTCGATCAAACAGCCAATGAAACGAATATAAAAATGTTACTACGCAAATTTATCCAATTACTACGTGCGGAAATGGCACGTGATACTGGGTCCTGAATAACCATGAACTACAGTGTACGTGCACATTGCAATGCATTGCACACACAGTCTACAGCTGACCGCACGGACCATGAACAGGCAGCGGCACTCGTGTCAGCTCAAACACGCATTACCACTATTGACGGAACAGGTATACAATTACAAAGGACTGGTACACAGGCAAATGGGTATAATTTGAGCGGGAATGGCCCCGTCTGATGGTCTAGGAACTGGCCCTCGAGTTTCCATACGGACCATCGGTAAATATCCACTTAAACCCTTTCAAAAGGAATAATTAGCTTTGGAGTATATTCATTCACGATCTCAATACAAAGGTATTGACTTCTATTGTGTCTCTTTCAATACATTTGACTTCTATTGTGTCTCTTTCAATACATTTTGACTTCTATTGTGTCTCTTTCAATACATTTGACTTCTATTGTGTCTCTTTCAATACATTTGGACTCGAACGCAACACAATGACCCCCTTTGTGGCAATGTACCGACAGTGAGTGGCGTCCGGCGGGCCTCTGTGTGTGCGGCTTATACGCGGTGCGGCTTATATGTTGACGCATGAATCTTGTTTTGGTGATTTTGGGGTAGTGCGGCTTATACACCGCACGGCGTATATTCCGGAAATTACGGTACTATTGATCGACAGGACAGCAATAGTGCATTGTGTTATGAAGTATACGCACTTGATGCCAAAGTGCCCAGCAACCAGCAAGACACTGGGTTCAATTAACACCCCCAAAAAACATGGACAGACAACTGACCTTGTGGCCACGGAATATTTCCAACAGCATCTGTTCTTGGACGTTCACCATGAGGTCCTTCATCCTCTCCTTGAGGATGTCCTTAATGGCGTCTGGACGAAACTCATCCTCGGCCTCTTGCACACGACGAGCACGCTCCTTGGCACAGGCTTCATCTGCTTTCTTGGTGGAGAGGCTGGAAAATGTACAAACACAGGCATTTGTCATAATGTGGGGTGCCATGGTCGAGCGATTTAGTGCATCAAATTTGTGTTCTAATGGCTGAGTCGTCAGAGTGTGTGGGTTCGAAGTCTTGCCGCGACCATGGTGCTTGTGTCCTTGAGCAAGACACTTTACCATAATTGCTGCGAGGGCTGAATTGAACCCAGCCACTGGGGATGTAACAAGCCAGTGCATGCTTAGTGCCGATCCCCGGATAAATGGGAGCGTTGCGTCAGGAAGGGCATCCGGCGTAAAACCTATGCCAAATCAAATATGCGGATCATGATCCGCTGTGGCGACCCCTAACGGGAGCAGCCGAAAGAGGACAACAACAGGCATTTGTCATACTGGATTGACTATCAGAACATCAGTGGGACAGATAGGAACAAAATTTAACTTTACCATGGAATTGACTGATAGCAACATGTTCTTTTTTATAAAAATAAGTTGAATTCCAAAAAGAATTGAGGGTTCTACAGAAGTCTATAAAAGAGGCATGGTCTGTAAAATCAGTTAAAAGGTTAGTCTATCTACTCCGTGCATGACCTGTAGAGGGCACACTGCAGCTGTACGTCACAAGGCTTTTCCCTGGTAAGCGTGTGCTATTGACTTCAGTTGCAGTTACCAGGGAAGAGATTTTGTACACACACAATGCCCTAGGCTCGGAGACCTTGTGCATTGTCACCACTAGAGGGCTACAATTGCTATATAGACAATTAAATGAATCATCTATGAAGGCAAACCAAATTGTCATTATTACCGGCGCAGCATTTGCTCCATGACTGCACCCTTATGTTGGTCGGTTTCGTACTCCTCTCTTTCTTGTTTCTCATTCTCTGCCATCTAAAGCGAGACAGAATTAAACAAAAACTCATCAATCAGGGCCCAATTTCAAAGCGCTGCTTATCGGTATAAGCAAATTTTTGTGCTAACTATTGCAGAAAAATTTGCTTAAGCATAAGCGTATTTCACAGGTTAGCAAGAAAATTCAGAGCGGCGCGTGTGCGTTCACCATGGATTTGTATTGTTGCATCACTCATTTGCTAGCAATAACGGCCAGCAAGTTATTCTCTAGAATTTTTCTTTGAAATTGGTTAGATATAATAATTAAAGTATTCTGTTTATGATCTTATCAATTTCAAAGAAAAATTTTCCGTTATGTTGTCATAATACGTAAAAAACTTGCAACTTATCACCCCAAAAATCGCCCCCCCCATTGACTTTTCACATATCCTCATACGCAAGGGTACTCACTAGTGACTATTTCCAAGGTACGAGGTTGTTTTTTAAGTCAATGCGCACGCTCGCAACAATTCCGATAAGGCTTACTAAAGGGACAATATCGTAACGATCAGAGCAGACTTTCAACAGGGCATGTAATCGGTGTCCTAGTTTAAGATGAACACAGTGACTGAAAAATACTGGCTCATTTATGCAGCAGCAACGGTAATATGACCTTATCATGTGGGGTATTATTTTCAGTCACTGAGTTAAATTAAAACTAGCACTCCGACTCCATGCCCTGTTGATCGTGACGATATTGTCCTTTAAAACCCTCCTACGATTGTTGCACTTTAGTTGTTATAGAGGTCAAAACCAGTCAACTGCCCGTTTTGACTGTTGACCCAAATGTGCACACAAGGGTATTTTTGACTGGTTTTTACTGTCATTTTGACCACCCTGAACAATACCAGACAATGCTTTTACCAGTCAAAAACGGTCGACTCATTTTGACCTGTAAATGTACTTACTACACGTAAGGTTTGACAGTGTTTGACTTTTAAGTGCACTAGATATACCTTGGCAAGTATATCAACATTTTGACTGTTTTTGACCCTTGTAGTAGTAGGAGGGTTAAAGCATTAACAGACAAAATCTAAAGCACAATTTACCAATTAGCAATCAAATTAGCATGTGTTGGCCACAGCTTTTTAGTATTACATCAGCAAATATTACACTAGCAAATAATGGCCAGTGAGTAAGCAATGCCATTTCTATGGGAAAACATGCAATTCAAACAACAAACAAACGGCTGCTCATCTTCAACGCTAGGACATCTGGCCCGGATGGTATATAGTTATATACACTTACCACAATGCCATTGAAGACTCTAACCAGCTCCTGTTGAGTCAGATCCTTCATGTAGGATGACCTACGCTGCACTTGATCCAACTGTTTCTTCCCGCTGTTCAGCAACCTTGCCTCATTCACACGGCGCTGGCGCTCATTCTCCTCCTGTGTCAAACATTTATTTTTTTTTGGGGGGGGGGGTTTCAAAGTTATCCTTATTAAAGGGACAATATCGTCATGATCAACAGGGCATGGAATCGGAGTGCTAGTTTTAGACTAACTCAGTGACTGAAAATAATATCCCACATGATAAGGTCATATTACCGTTGCTGCTGCATAAATGACCCATAATTTTCAGTCACTGTGTTAATATTAAACTAGGATATCGATTCCATGCCCTGTCGAAAGTCTGCTCTGATTGTGACGATACTGCCCCTTTAATATTTATATTCAAAACATTTTTAGTTCTTGCTTTACCCATCAGATATGGTTATGATAACCACAGAATTTTCACTGCACTGTCATGAAATTTAGCCCTGCAGATCAAGATATCTTTCATAAATTTCATCACCGACACCACGAAGTAACACTCATGTTGATTTTTTTTTACTGCATACGGCAATGGTCGGGTGTTACTTCGTGATGTCGGTGACGATTTGCATGATTTAGGTAACACCTTGTGGCACCTTTATGAAAATTGTAGCCACTTACTTTGTGGTTGCTCCCAACATTTGGACATCTTGAAAAAAAGTGTCAATTTTTAACTGCTCTTCCTGTACCTTCATCTATTTATGTTTAATCCCTCTTTTGTCCGGTCCCAGGACCAGACTGTGCTTTTTTTACCTTCTTCATTTGTGTTCATTTCACACCTGACTAACTTCTGCTCACTCTTGTGTTCATGTGTGTACATGTATGTATGTATAATAATAATAATAATAATGTGTGGATTTATATAGCGCACGTATCCACCAACTAAGTGGTGCTCAAGGCGCATTATATTATTATCCCTGCTCATAAGGCTCATAAATCATTCCTGAAACCATCTCAGCTCCCTGGGGAGTATACAGCTCAATTGCTGCCATTTCTAGCGCATATAGAGCAAACCAACTCTGCCTTCACAGGTACCCATTTAACCCCTGGGTGGAGAGAAGCAATTATGATTAAGTGTCTTGCTCAAGGACACAAGTGTCACGGCCGTGATTCGAACCCACATTATGTTGCTAACACCAGAACTTGAATCCGGTAAGCTAGACCGCTCGGCCACGACACCCCATGTATGTATATCGTCCATATTTTGCCTTTGAGAAAGAACCTGCTAGGTTCGAAACGTAAGGCCAATAACTACTATTTTGATTTTTTTTTTTAAATCCTTATTGATAGACAGAGGCTCTCGAGGTATAACTTACTGCCATGTGAAATTTCATGAGGAACGTTGCCCGTTTGAAGCTCAGCACGAAATCATCTTTGAGCTCATTGAACATATCATCAACTGCACGGTCCTCCTCAACATGGACTTCCTGCAAGATAGAAAAGTGTAGTTGACCTATCACTATTCATAAATGATGGCCAATCACATAACCTATTTACACATCACATGACCAACCAAAGCCAGGACCTGGGGCGTGTTTTCGCGACCCTAACCAGAAACTAATTTCTGACGTCACATTCTTGACCAGAAACAAGACGGCATAGTTACGCGAAAACGCGAACGTTAACCAGAAAATTGTTTTCAGTTTGCGACGTGTTCAATTATCAACGTTTCTCAAAATATATGGTGTAATTCAAATTTTTGCAAAATAGAACTTACTTGTGAGTGCTAGTAATAAACTTGAAAGATATACTGGTATGCGAACAATCATTTCATCATGTTTTAACAAATAATTAACAAAACTTTCGTTACTTTTTTTCAATCCGCCATTTTGAAACCAAGCGTAACCGATCACAAACTTCGGTTCACGTTTGGTCAGAACAATGACGTCATCGCAGCACAACCGAACTCGTGAAAACGCTTTACCAATGACCAAAGCCCAAACATGTTTCTGGTTACAGTCGCGAAAACACGCCCCAGGGCAACAGAGGCCATGTCAGACCTGCAATATGACAGTGAAGAATGTGCAAGGTGGTAGACTTTTTCTTGCTGTTATAAGGAGACCACTTGTTTAAATACTAAGTTTCACTTGAATAAAATAACTTGTGATGTGACTTGACTTGATATGATGTGTGTCTTGACTTGGTTATAACTCTGAATTTTGACAGAACACGTTTGAGACTGTCCACCCCCATCTCAATTTTCATCTGATTTATATTGCACCAGAATTAACTATTCATATTTCTTGGATTTATATTTCATATGGAGTGCCATGGTCGAGCGGTTTAGTGCATAAGATTCCCGTTCTGATGGCCGAGTCGTCAGAATGTCCTGGCCATGACCGTGGTACTTGTGGCCTTGATCAAGACACTTTACCATGGTTGCTTCTCTCCACCCAGGAGTAAATGGGTACCTGTGAGGGCAGAGTTGATTGTTGTGTTTGATTAGCCCTATATGCGCCAAAATGGCAGCAATTGGGCTATATATTCTCAAAGGAGCCGAGACGAGCAGGGGTAATAAAGTGCATAAGGACCTCATGGTGATATGCAGTACATAAGAATTTATTATTACTATTATTATTATTTGACACAAAACTTAAATGTGGTTTGAATGAAATATGTATAAATATAAAAAAAAAATTGCAAAAATAAATTTCCAAAAAAGAATGTATTTCCTTGTTATGTTAGTGAAATAGTTACTGTACTCTTGAAGACTTAAAAGAAGAATGAAAAACTAACCTCCAAGTCGGTGACAGCATTGCAGAGTTCATCTTGTATCTCCTGCCACAGTGCACTCATCTTAGAGAGAGACCGTAACATCTCGCGAAAGCTGGGGTCATCAGAAGACTGCATTACGTGTACAAAGAGTATTGACCAACAAATCTTATTGTGATGAATTCATTAAGAGAACAAATCTATCTCCCAACAAATCTATCTCCTCACAAATCACAGCTTTCCATGATATTTTCATATCATCAAATGTGACCTGTGCCCACAAAATGAGAGTATTTTTTTAAATCTTTAGAAAAGGAGCTTTCCATTGGTACCCAACACTTAACATTAAAATCTGTGAAAGTTTTATGTATTAATAATAGAGAATCAGATGTTGCAAAGTGCTTACCAACCTCCAGGATCTGTTGTATAAATACAAATAGTAGTTGTTGGCCTTACGTTTCAAACCTTTAATGTTCTTTGCCTTTAAGAACTTGCTAGGTTCATAACATATTAAGGCCAATAACTACAAGTAAAGACTCAAGAATAAGTAAATAACTCAAAACTCAAGACTCAAGAATGAAAACGATCAGAGCATACTGATCGAAATGTCGAGTTGTAACCAACTGGTTCCTTTCAGAACCACTTACTACTCAAAAAGAAATTGCTTACACGGTGTCAAAACAGACTTTACTTATCCTTTTCACCGTGCAAAGCTACAAGTCTATTACCAATTCAATGTATTACAAGTGGCTCTGTCAGAATGTGTTTGTTTTTACCTTTTCCTCGTTGGTCAGGTCAGACATGATGACAATCCGTCTTTCTCTTTCTTCCTCCATGGCATTGTCCACTTTCTTGCCGTTCTCTTGACGCAGGAGCTGTGCCATAACACAGTCCTTCTCCTGCAGTAAGTCATGCCTCTTCCCTTGTTCTTCTCGTCTCTGTTCCTCCTTCAAGCATTCAAAATAACCCCAAAAAATGCTCTCAAATTAGTTTCAAAGTTTAGTGCCTTAAAAATGTGTTCTGATGGCTGAGTTGTCAGCATGTGGTTTCAAATCGTAATACAATTTTTTTTACCAAAACACAGGAAAGAAAAAAAGTCCCTGCTCATGACCTGTCCAAAATTCGTCAAGTGCCCAGTCGGCCAAAGCTGAGTGGTCAGCCCTAGCCAGTTTGCACAGACAGCCTCTGGACCAACCCACCGTGATCCCTCCACGAAACCAATTTTACACTGTGCTTCCATTGGCCATTTGGAATAAGTGAGATTTTAGATTGTATTTGAACCGATCCAAAGTGTCTGACGATGATATGTCATCATTTCGTTTATACTGACTGACCTCATTGACGGCAATGATTTGTTTGAACTCCTTCTGGAGAGGATACAGTAGGCTGCATGCGAGCTTCATCTCGTGAGACTCATCCTTACTACGACGCCTCTGCTCTTCATCAACAGCCCTTGAAGAATGACAAGAAACAAATTATAGTTAAATTCAGTTTATTTGTCTAGGTCATGAAACATGTTTGTTGATGTCAACCAGATTATTATTTTTCCAATTATTTGGTTCATGAAAATAAGTAAAACCCACAGTTCCAATCCTGCCTATGCCCCCTCCATTATTACCATGGATTGGAACAGAAAAGTATCTCCAGCCCCACCTCCCCCACAAAAAAACCAACAACAAAACAAATAAATAAAAAAACAAAAACAAACAAAACAAAACGAAATACAAAAAAATAAATAAATAAATAAAATAATAATGTGCTCTCTCTGGCTTTATAATTAGCTATTTGGGAAACTGACTAGAAAAAATATGTTATAAATATATCATAAAAAGCAAATTTATGAAAATGAATGAGATGTACAAAACAAAGGCGCAGAATTTCATTCTCAAAAGGCCCTTCCATTAGAATATCAAATCAAAATGTTTAAAATGAGAATCTTTTTAAGAGGCACAAAGGCCCAGACTAGGGCACAGAGGCCCTGGCACAGAGGCCCTGGCACAAAGGCCAAGACTAGGGCACAGAGGCCCTGACACAAAGGCCAAGACTAGAGCACAGAGGCCCTGCCACAAAGGCCAAGACTAGGCCACAGAGGCCCTGGCACAAAGGCCAAGACTAGGCCACAGAGGCCCTGGCACAAAGGCCAAGACTAGGGCACAGAGGCCCTGGCACAAAGGCCAAGACTAAGGCACAGAGGCCCTGCCACAAAGGCCAAGACTAGGGCACAGAGGCCCTGCCACAAAGGCCAAGACTAGGGCACAGAGGCCCTGGCACAAAGGCCAAGACTAGGGCACAGAGGCCCTGGCACAAAGGCCAAGACTAGGGCACAGAGGCCCTGGCACAGAGGCCCTGGCACAGAGGCCCTGGCACAAAGGCCAAGACTAGGGCACAAGAGGCCCTGGCACAAAGGCCAAGACTAGGGCACAGAGGCCCTGGCACAAAGGCCAAGACTAGGGCACAGAGGCCCGGGCACAGAGGCCCTGGCACAGAGGCCCTGGCACAAAGGCCAAGACTACAGGCCACAGAGGCCCTGGCACAAAGGCCAAGACTAGGGCACAGAGGCCCTGGCACAAAGGCCAAGACTAGGGCACAGAGGCCCTGCCACAAAGGCCAAGACTAGGGCACAGAGGCCCTGCCACAAAGGCCAAGACTAGGGCACTGAGGCCCTGGCGCAGAGACCAAGACTAGGGCACAGAAGCCCTGGAACAAAGGCCAAGACTAGGGCACAGAGGCCCTGGCACAAAGGCCAAGACTAAGGCACAGAGGCCCTGCCACAAAGGCCAAGACTAGGGCACAGAGGCCCTGCCACAAAGGCCAAGACTAGGGCACAGAGGCCCTGGCACAAAGGCCAAGACTAGGGCACAGAGGCCCTGGCACAAAGGCCAAGACTAGGGCACAGAGGCCCTGGCACAGAGGAGGCCAAGACTAGGGCACAGAGGCCCTGCCACAAAGGCCAAGACTAGGGCACAGAGGCCCTGGCACAAAGGCCAAGACTAGGGCACAGAGGCCCTGGCACAAAGGCCAAGACTAGGGCACAGAGGCCCGGGCACAGAGGCCCTGGCACAGAGGCCCTGGCACAAAGGCCAAGACTACAGGCCACAGAGGCCCTGGCACAAAGGCCAAGACTAGGGCACAGAGGCCCTGGCACAAAGGCCAAGACTAGGGCACAGAGGCCCTGCCACAAAGGCCAAGACTAGGGCACAGAGGCCCTGCCACAAAGGCCAAGACTAGGGCACTGAGGCCCTGGCGCAGAGACCAAGACTAGGGCACAGAAGCCCTGGAACAAAGGCCAAGACTAGGGCACAGAGGCCCTGGCACAAAGGCCAAGACTAGGGCACAGAGGCCCGGGCCCTAGCACAAAGGCCAAGACTAGGGCACAGAGGCCCTGGAACAAAGGCCAAGACTAGGGCACAGAGGCCCTGGCACAAAGGCCAAGACTAGGGCACAGAGGCCCTGGCACAAAGGCCAAGACTATAGGGCACAGAGGCCCTGGCACAGAGGCCCTGGCACAAAGGCCAAGACGAGGGCACAGATGCCCTGGAACAAAGGCCAAGACTAGGGCACAGAGGCCCTGGTACAAAGGCCAAGACTGGGGCACAGAGGCCCTGGCACAAAGGCCAAGACTAGGGCACAGAGGCCCTGGCACAAAGGCCAAGACTAGGGCACAGAGGCCCTGGAACAAAGGCCAAGACTAGGGCACAGAGGCCCTGGCACAGAGGCCCTGGCACAAAGGCCAAGACTAGGGCACAGAGGCCCTGGAACAAAGGCCAAGACTAGGGCACAGAGGCCCTGGCACAAAGGCCAAGACTAGGGCTCAGAGGCCCTGGCCTCTGTGAAAATCCAGGCCTGATAACATTGTACATGTACATAGACAGAGAATAAATTGAATACAAGAGGAGCTGAGGATTGTAGGCATTTTTTTTTATTCAGGGGTGTGATTTGACAAAAGTAAAACAAATCCTGAAAAATGGGTATTGTGCTTGGGTCTCCCTTTGGTCTAGAGGACAAAGCCCCCTGAACTAGAGGTTTGGACACAATACAGGCTACTTCTTTCTTTCCTTGGTAGTTATTTCTCTTCTTTCAAGAAAAGTTTGAGGCAAAGGGAGATTTGTAAAAAAAATCCTGAAATCCGGAAAAATCCTGAGAAATCACAGGCCTGTTTATTATTAAAATTTTGGGAAAGGATTGGTATTATAGACAGAAAAACAGTGTGAATGTATAAACCATGGATAATTAAACATACTGGTTAACTGCGCAGATAGTCAGACGTCTGGTAGTGCGTTCTAGAGGGCGTTGGAGGGCCACGAATGCCCCCTGGCTCATTGCCTGCTGGGCCAGCTCCCAGTGCTTGCCGCTGTAGTAATGCCCGCTGGGTTTGGCCATGGAGCGACATGTCTGAATCTACAACAGATTCAAGCATAGATGGGTTACTTCCAAAGTTAACTGTTTGGAAACTTTGGGTTTGTGGAAACCAGCAAAAAAATGTGCAAAAAATGTGCAGAACCAGTCGCCATGGTAACGTAACATCACACTTTTGTACACACAATCACAGCACCAATAATATGGGCTATGTGTATATGAGTTATTACTTATGTACAAAAACACTTGTTAATAAATGCCCAAGACAGTTTAAGATTTACATGTGTTCATAAATGCCCAAAACAGTTTAGATAATCTGATTTGACAAAACCTAATAACGTGGGGGTGTATTAATGGATGGTAAAGACATACCTTATCAAAATCAGAACAGCGCATATGTGACAGCTGTTCGCCAGCTGTTTTGTGCAAAGCGCATCGCGGATTTGAACCAATCAGAGTGATATGATAGAGGAATGTTAATATATAATGCACTCGGTAACTGATTTGTTACGGTGTCAATTACTTAAATAGAGACGAGCCCAACATTTTGCTTAAGATGATTGGTTTAAATAAATTTGCATACATTACTTATTCATTTTGCTGTGGTTTATGAATAATTCAGTAGTAGTACCCTGGTAAAGTAGTGGACTGGTAAAGGCGGTCGTGGCAAACTTGCAATCACATACATGTTTTTTTTCAGGTGTTGTGTTCTTGGTTGCTGCGTGCGCCTTGACTAAAGGCTAGGTTGTATCCAGCAGGAGGGCTGAAATAAGGATCCCACTTCAAAAAAAGGGGTGGAGGGTTAATTAACCAGTTCACGTCCGGAATATTATTTTTTTTCCGGTCCCCCGTGCGCGTTTATTTTCAGTGAAAAATCAGAAGAAAAAAAAATTTTGTCAATGAAACTAAGTCCGGACACCCAAATAAACACCTTTACTCATTGACATTTCGAGAATTAAATGGCTAGTTTTTAATTACGGTGTGTTTGTTCAGCACAATTAGACCGTTGGCAAGCTCCGATGCAACGGCCTATTAGCGACCAGCGCCCGGTCGAACAGACGGTATACCGGGAGAGAGAGGAAAGGCCTCGTAAACAATGGATATAAATCCGTCTTTACAAATTCTTGGCTGGTACGTCAAAGGAACAGGTCTTGGATAAAGGGATTACGCAAAAATTAACAAAAAGAGTGAACTCGTTCATTGTTTGCAGTGCCTTTTGTCCGGGGCCACCGAACCGTGACCCCATGGACTCCGAGAAACGATTGCGTGTATACAAGTCAGCCGCCACGACGGCACGCCATGTGTGGCGTGTTGACAAGTCTCCCGGTAACACACACAAAAATCGGAATGCGTGTTTAGACGCTCTCCGATCCCCGGTTCAAAAAAAAAATGCGTGTATACACGGCCTCCGACACGAACTGGTTAAAGATTAAGTGATTGCCAATGATAGATGCATATATCTATTCAGCAACAGATTAATTACCTGATAGAATCCAGGCTTGCGTGGGATGCCAGTCTTGACGAGACGGCGGAATGCCTTCTCCTTGATACGGCTGCTGAGATCGAGATGGAATTCCTTCTCCGGTTCCTCAGCATCATAATCCTCATCCTCATCGTCTGTCAGTCTCTGGACCCGAGGATACTCAGTGAAGCGGCTCATGTACTGGAAAGGTTGAAAGAAACACCCGGAAAATAAAAGACCTTGTGACAAATGGAGCAGACTTAAGGATAGGGTATAGAATGGGGAAAACAATGTTGAACCCAACCGCACAATATCTAAGAATGTTTTTAGCAGAAGACAAAACGGCCAACATCATTGCTCAAAATCTCCCAAAATATCGCTTACAATCCTCACTTTACTACACTTTCCTCTCCAAGTTAAGTGTGTCCTCTAACATCTTTTAAAGGAAAATTAGTAATAGTTGGGAAAGAATGTCATATCCAACCACCACTTTTTAAGTTTTTTTAAAATGTTTTTGCAACCACTCACCAGTTAAACAATGAGTCTATCGATTTTGGGGGGTATAGAAAGCGAAAACTATCTTTAAAAAACCACTTTTATGATGGTTTTCAGATTCTATTTCCCTTCTAAAAAATCCTCCCCTTCAGAAAATAGAAGAATCCTATTATAATTGCCACTGTGCATGTACAATGACCGTGTTGGTCACTAACGTGGGAGTTGACAAGATCAGACTGACATGACTGAGGAAGTCATCGTATGCCAAAAAATGCCTGATTTTTCATGAAATGATGGAATAATTTGAAGTATATGTCCATCATCATCCATATGTTCTCCGCCTTACTGGGTAGTTAAGATTACATTATTAAATGAGAAAAAGTGGCGGTTGGATATGACATTCTACCCGATGGTTGTCACATTTGGATAAAAAAGTGGTGGTGGTATTCTCACGTTACATTCTTTCCTAGAATAAAAATGGTATTCCATACAGAGATGCCAACATTTACGATTTGGTCGTAATTTTTACGATTTATTGAGTCCAATTACGATTGTACGATCCTTGTATCAATTTTTGGCCAGCCGCGAAACCAACAATGTAAAGAACCACATGTGTTTACGGCACGCGCACCGTAGTTCATCAGCTGTTTACATGACGAAAACCTTTCATTAGGCGAATTACTCTTTTTCAGTTTGGAATGTTGGCATCTCTGTTCCATATCGACCAATGACCAATGAGTGACGGTTGCATTTATTGCAGTGATTTTTGGTCTTATGAAGTTTTGTTTAATGCACTGCATTTGTGATATCTTAGAAGCTTTGCCTTTTTCTACATGTTAATTTAACCCCTTGTCCTACAGAGGAATGTCCATCGACCAATGACTGGTGGTTACATTTATTGCAAAGTGATTTTTGATTATGCTGTTTTGTTGCTTTGTAATTGTTATGTCTACCAGGCCATTATATCAAATTTGACTTTGAAGTTTTTACTTTTGTGATATTTCGTCTATGTACACAGTACGTAATTCGCCGCACTCGTGAAATGACACACTTACCTTTGGCTTGGCATTACTCAGAAAACATACAAAATTATAGCGTATTTTATGGTTGCATAAACTTATCTAAGTCATGCTTATTACAAAAATAAAAGTCACAGTGAAATTGTATGATTTACTGGAAAGTTAGTGCTTGTGAAAGTGGAAAAAGTTGTTTAACCACTGATTTTACTAGATACAAATATTAAGAGATGTACATGACCTCAATTTTTTTTTTCATGAACATCTGTGATTTAATTGTTCTATGCTGTCAACAAGCTGTTGTCTGTGGAAACTAAAAGATATGAATGCTTTGCATTTGCAATGATCTTTTAAAGAAATACTGATCCTCAAAATGGACATATTCCTTATAGAAGAAGTGAACAAAGACTACTTAATTCATTGGTGTTTACTTCATCAGTAATGGAAATTTATTGAGAAAATGAAACATTAATATTATGGTTATGAAAAGAAATCTTTTATTTGACAAAATGTTGACAGCAGTTTTACACATTTCAAAGTTTTAAAGTACTTTTTGCAAAAAATTTAACCACCTTCTATTTTATTGGTGTATCAAGAATATTGATTAAGTTTTGAGAGCTTCTCCAAATTATACCATTTTATTTTAAAAAATCTAAAAATATATTTTAATTTTCAAGATTAAAAACACTTTTACAATCATCTGGAATAAGATGAAGCATGATTCAACTGTTTTTCTTCTTGGGTATCCTCCTGTGCCCCCATAAACTTTAACAATTTGGGGGTGAGTCATTATACCAACATCAATTTTGTGATGACCACAATTCTGTGTCTCAAAAAACGTCTTTCAAGACATCCACGCATTATGATCACGCATTGAAATTCAGCATTTTACAAGAGAACCCTTCACACTTCACTGTAATTTGTAAGTTACTGACCAGTTGATGATATAACCTTAGGTTCGTCATTTAGGGTAAATTGAGGATTATTATTTTGCCATTGGCACTATTTTGGGGGCTACTTTACCATTTTTCTTTTGAATGTCATGTTTTTACAATAGTCAATAGCTTTTTAACTCTATATTTCTGACCAACACAACTCACACACTTTTTATGTTTTATCAACAGATCGACAACACAACTTCGCCGGCATATAAATGTTAATTGGCCTATTTCAAAACTACGTTCAACTTACCATATTGTATATCCGTTGTGTAGAGGACGTCAAGAGTTTTATGGGTCTTAATCAGGAAGTATTTTCCTTTCAGAAGCAGATAAATCTTTCCTCAACAATTTCTAAGCTTGACCTTTCACGAACACGTCCATTTGTATCTGTCCGATGTTTACAAAATTTTCGCGTAGTCGATTATGTGTGCTATGTCGATGTCGTCACCGCATTGTTGTTGCCATACTACGTACATAGTGCAAACACAATGGTATAGCGCCCTCTGTTGACAATTTGAAACCACGTGCAACTTTTGACCAATCGGTGCATCCGAGAGATTTGTGGTGGTTACTTCATAATGTATCGAATTTTTTTCTATGAAAAATAACCTTAAAAATTGATAAAGATAAATAGACAGCTGAAAATTAATGATATAAACAAGTAAATTAAGCAGCCACTATATTTCAGGGCTGGATCAAGGGTGGCTGAAAAAGGGGTAAAAAAAGGGGGGCAGAGACAAAAGTATGGTGAATTTACATAAAAGATAAAAAACAAAGAATGAATCAATTAATATAATAGGTTTATCATCTGAAACTATTTTATCCACCTCATACAATTTCATACAAGAAAACTATATTCAGTGCTGTGGTACATTCAATCACTTTGTGACAGAAATGTTTAAAAATACAAAAAGATAATGTCTCTCTTGTTGTGACTTTTACAATCCATCACCAAAGAAGTGTTTGACTTAAACTTCTCCATGTGCATTAGAAAATGTAGTCCCAAAAATAAATAAATAAAAATAAACAAATAAAACAAAGCTAACTCCCACACTGTAATCATTTCACAATTAGGCCTATGCTTGTCATTTTTACATTCAATGAATTTTTGGAAAAAGGTATGATGATGCCTCAAGGTTACTCTTTTGGACAATTTACCAATCCTCTTTTAATCAATCCTCTGGCTACAGCATTGCTTTCACATCAACTGCACTAGCAGGTATTTTCACTTTTTAGAAATCATCCATAGTTTATCATTTCTAGGCCTATCAAGCTTTTGAACTGATGTAAATCAATTTTAAATCGATAAAATTTGTTCAACTAACAAAAAATTATAAATTTTGTTTTGTCAATATAAAGCTTTGCAAGCTGTTTACCTTTCTTTCAGAATATATTATAATGTAAACTATTGTTAATTTGTATCCCTTCTTATTGCTTACTTTTGGGCCCAAATAACATATTTTTATAGGGTGGCTACCTATGTTGTTTCTTTAAAAAAAAAAAATTACAATAACATTTACCAGACCATAATGCTGAATGTTTTGCATCTATAAGGCCAAAAAACCAAGTGTCCAGTTTCTGGTCATAGGTCACGTTTCAGAACTGATGTGGTGACGCACTTTTTTTCTCTTTTTTTTTTTTTTTTGGCCAACCAGTGAAATACATGATACATGTATACATGGTACTTGGAACCAGACCAAATTTCCCATACACCAAGTATGGTGGCTAAGAAAGGCCTCACAAATCAGGCAAACGTTCATACCCCTATGTGAAAGTCGTTTAAAACACAGCGCAGCAGAATTCCAATCGACCCAGCAATTTTGGTCATTGTTTCTTTAGCAAAAAATAAAAATGTGGATGCGTGGGTCTGAGGCGACGCGCACAGAAACCAGAAACCAGAGACTTTTTTTTGCCCAAGAGTAACATTGGTTCTTCATTTATATAATGCTTACAAGACACCAATCCATAAGTCCCTGTCCACCTGGAAAACTTGGAAATATCTAGTCTTGCGCCAAGACATTTATGAGAAATCCATTTGTAATGTGCACAGTGTGCGGTTACAGCACGATGCGAACACATTCACAAAAATGTCTGGGCCCAAGACTAAGTCGTACGAGCAGTCAAGTTCAGCTACATTCTTAATGTTAACAGACTGGCAATAATTAATCCTCCTACTGTAGTTGCTATAGAGGTCAAAATCAGTCAACTGCCCGTTTTGACTGTTGACCCAAATGTACACACAGGGGACATTTTTGACTGGTATTTACTGTCATTTTGACCACCCTGAACAATACCAGACAACGCTTTTACCAGTCAAAAACGGTCGACTCATTTTGACCTGTAAATGTACTCGCTACACATAAGGTTTGTATGTTTGACTCTGACGTGAAAACATGGCTAGACGGATTCTGCAACTGGTACAGTTGCATCGTGCAATGAGGAGGGAAAGAGTATTCAGAGACAGGCGTAATCCAATTGAGATTTTTACTGATGATGAATTGATCAAGAGATATCGATTTTCACGGGAAGGCATAATGTTTATAACGGATTTAATAGCACCCCAGATTGATCATCCAACTAGACGTAATCAAGCACTACTTCCGTATCAGCAGGTGCTGATTGCATTACAGTATTATGCTACAGGAACATTTCAAATGGTTGTTGGCGACCCCATACAAGTCTCACAACCAACATCCTGCCGCGTTATCAACAGATAAACATGCCACTCATATTGAAAGTGAAACTTACCCATATTGTGTTTTGTGGTTTGGAACAATGCCAACTGCTAAGTTAACAACCAACTAAATCCTAGTTGACAACTACCTGGCACTGTCCCTAGCAGGGTTTTATGAATATGAAAATAGCAAGAAACTATGGAGCAGGCAACTAGGCATTTAGCAGCCTGCAAAGGCCTAGTTGGCTGCTAGTTTAGCAGGCTTTTATGAATATGGGCCCTGATGACTAGTGATAACATTGACGTTAACAGCGTCAACTTTGTTAATGAGGAGATGGTAGAAGTCCATTGGCAAAACACGGCAGACTTCATCGAACCATCAGGCCGTACCAACGTGATCATCGCTGCATACACTACAGCCCACGCCCGACTTAAATTATACGAATTATTAGAACAATTGGGTCGCCGAGTGTTATATTATGACACAGACAGTGTGATTTATGTTAGTCGGAATGGTGAATGGGAGCCACAACTTGGAGATTTTTTGGGTGAACTAACGGATGAAATTGATTCCAATAACCACATCGTTGAGTTTGTCTCCGGCGGACCTAAGAATTACGCGTTTAAGTTAGCCAAACCGGATAGAAACGGGTACTCGACAGTTTGTAAAGTTCCAACTCATGTACAGATCAAATCACTTCAACAGTCTACTTCGTTGCCAACGTCTATTCCAACAGTACTTTGTCGATATGTTTTGCAAGATTGAAACGGAACGACTGAACTTCATCCGACGAGAACAATCCAAACTTCGTGCAGACCAATACAGCAACCTCCGAGATGCCATAACAGCCACCGACACCAATATCTCAAACATTGGTCAAAAAGTCATACTACCCAGCCAGCCCCTACACTGGCAGCCCTAGATACATGCATGAAAAAACACAAGACGCAATGACGTACGTACGAAAATTTGGCCGCCCATCTCTCTTCATAACTATGACCTGTAATCCAAAATGGCCTGATATTGTAGTGTTTTCTTCCATGTAAACATAGAAACATTTGTAATTCTAATCCTTTGTATACTTTCCCATACAGTATTCTCAGTGTTTGTTGTACCATTTGACCCGTATTGCCAAGCTTCAAGGTCCACTTTTATTGCTTTGACCTACCTTCACCACATGTCATCACCTCATTTTAAGCTTTGCTCTCAGACTTCTTGTCTATAGTTTTATTACTTTGGGGATAGTCAGTCCTACAAGTATTCTTACCATATGTCAAGTTAGACCACTCTGTTTTCAAACACACAGCAAACAACAACTCCACAAACGCTCTCTCCTTTGTTTACCATGTAAAAGTTCATATGTATTACTGTTGATCTCCAGTCAGAATAAAAGTTTATCTCCGAACACAAAAATGGTGTGACTTGTTTTTCTTCATTGAAACAAACCACTAAAATATAACTGAGCAACTCCTTCCAGGCCAGAAATCACACGATCGCCCAGACCTGATATCACGAGTATTCAATCTGAAAAGAAAACATCTTCTCAACAACATCACCAAAAACCACATCTTCGGCACCACTGTAGCCCATGTATGTTCTATTGAATGGCAAAAACGTGGTCTTCCTCATGCACACATACTCATCTGGCTGTCATCAGAAGACAAACTCCATGCTGATGTTATTGACAATGCCATCTGGGCAGAACTGCCGGACCCACACAAAGACAAACACCTGTTTGACATTGTCGTCTCACAAATGATACACAATCCCTGTGGCCCCTTCAATCACGCATCACCATGCATGAAAGATAACGTGTGCTCCAAAGGCTACCCCAAGGACTTCATCTCCCACACGCAAAGCCATAAAGACGGTTATCCCCTCTACCGCCGTAGAAAACCCTCTGATGGTGGACAACGCACCTCCAAACTTATCAAAGGAAAAGAAGTTTGGATTGACAACAGTTGGGTTGTTCCTTACTCACCATACCTATGTCACATTTACAACTGTCACATCAACGTTGAACTGTGCAGCAGCATTAAATCCATCAAATAATGTGCTCAAATACATTCACAAAGGCATGGACATGGCAATGTTCGCTCTACAACGCAACAACCCACAGGATAATTTAACCCACAGGATGAAATTGATGTTTACCAAGCAGCACGTTACGTTTCCTCCAGTGAGGCTTGCTGGCGCATCCTCGAATTTACTGTACATGACCGACACCCAACTGTCATCCCTCTCCAAGTGCACCTACAAAATGGCCAACGTGTAATTTTCAATGAACACAATGCTGTGGAAAGATCACAAACACCGCCAACAACAACTCCTTCTTTGACCTATGTAACAACAACGTTCCTACCCTATCCCAACAACCCACACCGACACAAGCTTTCATTGCGCAACTCCTATACGTACAAGTGCCTTCCTACTTCACTTACGATTCGAAAAACCACAAATGGACACCACGGAAACAAGGCTCTCCAGTATGACTACAACAACAGTCAAACTACACTCAAGCAAAGTTCTGCAATAGGTACAGTGTACACCATACATCATAAACAACAACAGTGCTACTTCCTAAGACTCCTTCTTCATCACAAACCTGGCCCAACATCTTATGCAAACCTTCTCACAGTAAACAACCAATTGTGCACAACATTCAGAGAAGCATGCCACTGTCTCCAACTTCTAGAAGACGACTCACACTGGAACTCAACCATGGAAGAAGCTACACTATATCTGCATCTCCACAAGCACTGCGCACCCTCTTCTCGATACTTCTCACAAACTGTGAAGTTTCTGATCCCCCTACATTATGGTCTTCCCATCGCAATGCCATGACAGAAAACATACGCCACACATACAGAAAAGCTTCGCAACACCAAGACCTAGACTACAACGACAACATGTACAACGAAACGTTGTAGTTAATTCAACAAACTCTGCAAAACATCGGCGGTCAACTACTCAAAGCATACAACCTTCCATCACCGAATACTGCAAATTCCCTATCATCTAACGAACTCCAACGTGAACTGGCATATGACACTGATACACTCCGTCAATATGTTGCTGACAACGAACACAAACTCACAAATGACCAACGCAACATTGACTCTCACATCACGTCCTCACTTCACAACAACAAAGGTGGTCTTTTCTTCATAGATGCCCCAGGAGGTACTGGAAAAACATTCCTCATCAACTTCACCCTTGCTCGCCTGAGATCTTCTGGAACAATTGCACTCGCAGTAGCAAGCACTGGCATTGCTGCACAACTACTTTCCAATGCCAGAACAGCTCACTCGACTCTCAAAATACCTCTCAATCTCCAGACCACGGACAAACCTATGTGCAACATCAAACGGAATTCCTCCTTAGCAACACTGCTAAAAGAATGTTCAGCCATCTTCTGGGATGAAGCCACAATGACACACAAGTTAGCTCTAGAGGCCATAGATCGAACCCTACAAGACATCCGCAACAACACTTCCCTATATGGTGGCATACTCATAGTATTGTCAGGAGATTTTCGCCAAATTTTACCCGTCATTCCTGGTGGAACACGTGCCAATGAAGTAAAAGCATGCCTCAAATCTTCCTACCTATGGCAACATGTTCATGAGAGTCCACTTGAACCACAACAGCAATGCAGGTCAGTTCGCTGCACTCCTCCTGAAAATCGGCAACAACAACATTGCCACAGCAGACGATTCAGACTACATCGAAATTCCTCTTCAACTTGGACAAAACTAGTCACCTCAGAAGAACATCTTTTCCAAAAGGTGACCCCGACCTTCACCAACATGTTGCAGACACCAAATGGCTCATGGAACGTGCCATACTTGCACCACACAACGACACCACCAGAAATGTCAATTGGCTTCTACTACAACAGTTTCCAGGTACTTCCCAACTCTTCAAATCAATTGACTCTGTCAGACAAGACGACGACGCCACTCTCTATCCTACAGAATTCCTCAACTCTCTACAACCATCTGGAATGCCCCCACATCGTCTCCTTTTGAAACTTGGTGCACCACTCATTTGCCTAAGAAACCTAACCCCATCAATCGGTACAAGAATGATTCCGACACACATGTCCACACATTGCCTCACAGTCTCCATTGCAACAGGGCCTGCCCAAGGACAAACCGCAAAATCCCATTAACCCCAACTGACTCTGCCATTCCATTCGCCTTCCGTCGCCTCCAATTCCCAGTACGACTATGCTTCGCAATGACTATCAACAAGGCGCAAGGCCAAACACCTCCACCTCCTCAAACCCTGCTTCTCACATGGACAATTCTACGTTGCCTGCTCCAGAGTACCCACCGACAACTCCCTAACATTCCTCACAGCCAAAGGTCTCACGCGCAACATCGTCTACCCAGAAGTTCTCCAATGACATTCCACTCAACAACAGAGCAACACCACCGCCCAACACAGGTACCACCAATCTACACGCCCAACACATCAACCCCTCCTTCAGTCACAGTAGTATACCGGGTCACTATAGAGCACAGTTGACCTTTGACCTACTGACTTTTGACCTACTGTCACTATAGGACACAGTTGACCTTCGACCTACTGAATTATAGGGTACAGATAACCTTTGACCTACTGAATTATGAAGTTGAGTGACGTAACGAGTGGTTGTCTGAGACACGTGACATAAAATGGCTGCCGACAAGTAGTGGAGAAGATTAAAATGGCGTCTTATAGTGGAAAGGAGGGAAAGAATGTTTTGAAAAGATCGTTTGATGAGTCATCACGGTCATGCGATGATGGAGGGCAAGTGTAAACATGTGTTTGGTAGGACGTCTGACGTCATCGTTTTGCGAACGGGTACGGGTGTAGGCATGTTTGGACACGTTTGAGAGACGTCATGTTATAAATTTAGTAAAGCGTATGATTGGATAGTTGAATACAAACGTAAATCGACGGAGTGACATCGGAGATGTCATGGAGAAAAAAAACAATAAACGGTTATGAGCGAACGCTGATAAGGTATTGTTACTGGTGTAAGCAAGTTTGGACACGTTTGAGAGACGTCATGTTATAAATTAGTAAAGCGTATGATTGGATAATTGAATACAAAAGTAAATCGAAGGAGTGACATCGGAGATGTCATGGAGAAAAAACACTAAACGCCTATAAAAGAGCGTGAGCTGATAATGTAATTCAAAAGTAAAATCGCCGGAGCGATGTCAGAGAGAAAAAGCACTACGAAATAAAGCAAGTTCGAAGAGACATCGGACGCAGACGTAGACAAGTGTTTAGCGTGTATACGACGTGTGACACGATCAAATGAAAAAGATGACATCTGCATCCCCCGACAATTAAGGTAAGTGTAGACATTTCTTTTTCTTCTTTTTTATATATCCAATAGGGGGGTTGAAAACAAAAATTAGAAAAGGACCTACCCGAAAGAAGGATAAAACACAACAAACTAATATGACAGTACAGACGTCAAAATATCTCTTTTTGGAATATGTGCGGGGGACCCTGATCGGGGCCCCCCTGATAGATTGTTCGGTGTTACACCCTACATGTTGAAAAACATAAGAGGATGTTTCTGCATCAGATATTGGGCATAGGCTAGATGGCCCTTTGCGACAGCCTCCCCGAGTGCTCTTATAGCCGATATCACTTTCTTTGATGAATTAAGAGGAATCCCTTCCCAGTCCCGTAGATCATTGTCAGAATTTATCACCCATCGTAGAGCATCACAATACTCGGGGTGACGGCGCTCGTCTAGAGCCTTATCGAAAGCCATGAATAGAGCCATGATAGTGTTATACTGGAAAGTATGAATACAGTCAGTCGGAATCATGCGAATGAGAGCTAGAGCAGTTATATGAGTATATGAGGGGGTATAACGTAATCTATTGGTATCACTAATAAATAAAATCAATAACAAATAACCATAAACACATGTATACAGATCGTCAGCTGATCAAATATTTTGTTTGCTTAGGGTATGAAGGCCACCTATAAAGAAGACCGATTAGCGATAATGAAGAAAGAAAATATAAATCTGCACTCGGGGTCACGTGATAACAAGTTCGAGAAACCTTGGTCATACTGAACTGAAAACCTTGGTCATACTGACCCGAAAGCTGTGACGTATCACTTGTCAGCTGATCAAATAAGGTTTTGCTTAGGGTATGAAGGCCACCTATATAAGAAGACCGATTATCGATAATGAAGACAGATAACTAATGTACACAAAGTATAGATAAGATAAAAAATATAGATGCGGCTGAAGTTAAAAGAGATGTCTAAAGATAATATAAATCTGCACTCGGGGTCACATGATAACAAGTTCGAAAAACCTTGGTCATACTGAACCGAAATCCTTGGTCATACCATGGAGGAAGGAATACTGACCCGAAAGCTGTGACGTATCCGTCTATACGAAGGAGGCGTCAGGATACTTGTTCCTTAATACGTGAAATACGAGAGGAGAAGCAAGTCGTACAAATAAAATGTCCCAGCAGATGGACCGAACCATGGAAGAAAACGATGTTTAATTCGCCCGATCCATCGCCTAGTCAACTAGAACATATACAGGATGTAGCCGACAACCACTTGGGGGTTAATCCATACTACCCTTTTAACAGTCCACCCCCTAGCCTTGCTACATTGCGAGACATACATGAAATGGAAACGTTAGCTTTGGAACAGGTAAATGACACGATAATAAGAAGTGTGTTTGTTAATACGTGTGTGAAGACAACAAAATAAAAAATAAAAAATAACAATTATAATAATTATAATAAAAGTAAACATTTTATTTTTCGTTCTGTTTGTATTGTGATGTAGATGCAGCAAAGAGGGGGAGGTGACGATGGAGAAAAAGGGGAACAAGGAGGCCGTGGTGATAAACGACGTCGTGACAGCGAAGACGAACCGGGGCCTTCGCACCAAAACAAGAGAAGGGACATCGAGCCTGGAGAAGACCAAGAACAGCAGAGGGAGGAAGACATCGCTGTTCCTTCGAGACCGCTTGATGAGGCGTTCCACGTAGAGGATGAAGGTGACAGCGACAGTTCAGACGACCCTCCATTTATTGAAGCGAGTCAAGCCGACGGTTTCGGTGATGTGAACGATGTGAACGATATGGACGACGATTCCTACGATTCCCCCAGAGGCTCCGTGGTGGGAAACTATTGGCGATCCTCATGACTACTGTAAACACGTGGCAAGAGAAACCAAGCGTATTAAGAGATTTCATTCACAAGGTGATATATACTCAGTTAGATTTAGGAATATTAAACCAGTCAATGGTATCCGTTCTGTGATTAACACGCTCGGAACTGTATTTCAGTCCCTTTTAGATAGGTTATTCAGTGAATTCGATGCCATGGACTTTGTGGCAGTTAGCATTCGATTGCCCGGGTTAGAGGATCCCTTTTGGCTACCCTTTGCGAGGAGAGGTTTGCTTACTGTTAACGATTTGTTACGGAGGTTGGAGGCAGTCCTCCAATCGAATACAAACGTCTCGCTCGATGGTAACGCCACTATAACGGTAACAAGGGTGGTAATGGATAGGGGAGGGTCTGGTAGGCGGTTGGATCGCGGGACCATGAATTTAGAAAAGTGGTTGTCGCGAAAGAAGTGCGTAGTAATGATTAACAATAAAGATGATTTATGTTGTGCTAGGGCGATCGTGACCGCTAGGGTAAAGAAAGATCAACACGTACAGTATGATAACATAAAGCGAGGGCGTATTGAGCAGACGCAGTTAGCTAAATCACTACACAGGCAGGCGGGTGTACCAGAGGGTCCCTGTGGTTTGGAAGAGCTAAGTAAATTTCAGGATGTTCTTTCAAACGAGGGGTATCAACTGATAGTCCTGTCTGCCTCGCTGTTGAACGGTATGTGGTTTAAAGGAAAAGAAGCCTCCACAAGTTGTACTTATACTTTTATGACAATCACTATGCTACGATCACGTCAATGAAGGGATTTGTATGTAGAACATATTTCTGTGAGGTACGTTTTAAGGGGTATCAGAACAGGCAGGATCACAAGTGCGAGAACAAATGTCATTGTTGTTTTAAGACCTACCCTGAATGTCCATTTGTTAAGTGGGTACATTGTAATGACTGTAACAGATATTTTATGAGTAGTGAGTGTTATGACAATCATAAGGAGAAGACCGCCGTGAAAACCATGATAAAAAAGAAAAAGAAAATAACAGTAGGGGGAAATCAACGTGTTCCGAATTAAGAAAATGTAAATGTGGAAAGATAATTCGTAACGGTGGGCAAATGGGTAAAAAACCTCGCCAGTGTGGGAAAATTTATTGCGGTACTTGCCGGGAATATCAACCGGTGAACCACCTATGTTATATTAGACCTATTCCTAAAGACAAGGCTGTCAGGTTCAGCTTAGAGGACATTGTAGGGGATGAGAGGGGAGAAGGGGGAGAGGAGGAAGACTTGAATGAGTTGGTGGTGAGAGAGCGGGAGGAGGCAGAGGGAGTGGAACCATGCGCTGCGGTGGGTGATGATAAGGATGACAGCGAGCTTCAGCGTTTTGTTTTCTATGATTTCGAGCGTAGACAAGACGATGAGATTGGCACTAATCCGTTGGGTCCAGTGTACAAACACGTACAGAATTTCTGCATTGTACATACTGTGTGTACATTCTGTTTGGATGTCGTACACATTTCAGAACGTATGTCCTGTCGTCACTGTTGTAAAAACGATCGTAATGAACGTATCTTTCAGGGGCCCGACACGCTGCAAAACTTGTGCCAGTGGTTATTTAATGAGCGTGCAAAGGGGGGTGCAACGACATGTATAGCGCATAATTATCAATCGTACGACGGTCAGTTTATACTGTCTTACTTGTTTCAGCAGGCCATCACGCCAGAAGTGGTGATGAATGGGGCAAAGATTATGTCTATGAAGGTTGGAAATCTAAAGTTCATCGATTCGCTGAATTTTTTTCGATGCCTCTGTCTAAGGTCCCCGCCACATTTGGATTGGCCGAGTTGAAGAAGGGGTTTTTCCCTCACCTTTTCAACATCAAAGCCAACGCCGCGTACGTAGGGCCAATGCCCGATAGGCGTTTCTACGACCGCGACGGTATGTCTACCTCGAAACGTGCAGAATTTTTGAAGTGGTACGAGTTAAACAGGGACAAGTCTTTTGATTTTCAGAAGGAAATACTCGAATACTGTCCGGGCGACGTAGACATTTTGCGTAGGGGATGTTTGAAATTCAGATCCATCTTTATGACTCAGACGGAAGCAGACCCCTTTGCGGCATCTATCACCATTGCTAGCGCGTGTAACGTTGTCTTTCGACGAAATTATCTACAGCCAAAGACCATAGCTATAATACCTGCGCAGGGGTACAGAAAACACGACATGCAGTCAGCGGCGGCCCTCAGGTGGTTGAAGTGGGTTGCGCACGCGCGTAACATTTATGTAGTTTCAACTACATAGAGTTAATATAAAATGTTCCACACCTGAACTCCTATGCTTTACTGTGTTACTGTCTACTCAGTTTATTATGAATGACTCTCTGTGTTTGGCACTTTAGCTCTATCAAACACGACTCCACATTTATAACAGCAAGTAGCCCGCTAGTACACGTTTCAACGTTTACCAACCCGTAGTAACAGCCAGTAGAATGTACACAGATGATTAACAGGTTCACGACATTTGTGGAACCAAACCTAGAAATATGCAAGTATCAAATCAGTAACGTACTTTCTTGTAACTTTCCATAACTTTCCATAACAACGAGAATAACACGAACAAGCAATTAAGCCACCCCAATTGCCACCCCCAAAACCAACACAAGAGCGCGCTAAACCAAATTTACGGTGGAACAGCTCGCCGCTACCATTACCATTCGGCACGCAGGGAACGGTCGAGAACAGAAAGTTGCCGGGTACTGTGTTTGAATTGCACGGTTGTCTTTGGCACGGGTGTCCGCGTTGCTATCGCCGCCGAGACGTGACCACTCATAACGCCGCGTTTACCAGAGGGGAGGTTATGATAACACGCGTAGGCGTACCGAAACCATACGCAATATGCAGGATATGTAGTAGAAGAGATGTGGGAGTGCGATTTTAGGAGGGCCTGTAAGACGGATCGGAAAATGTGCGAGTTCGTTGGAGCCCTTGAAAAGGGTGATGACGTCGAACCTTTGAATCCTAGGATGCCTTTTATGGGGGTCGAACCAATGCAACGAAATTGTATTACAAGGCGAAACCCGAGGAAAAGATCATGTACGTTGACGTGTGCAGTTTGTACCCGTGGGTGAACAAATATGGTAAATATCCTATCGGTCACCCCGTGATTATCACTGAAAACTTCGCCGACATAAGTACTTACGACGGGTTTGCCAAAGTTGACGTATCACCGCCGCGGGGGTTGTACCACCCCGTCCTACCTAAAAAGGGGGCTGGTAAACTAATGTTTGCGCTATGCGGTAAATGCATTGAAACGCAACAGTCTACAAAGTGCGAACACTCGGTAGAAGATCGCAAGCTGCGGGGTACGTGGCAGACGGACGAGCTGAAAAAAGCCTTATCCTTGGGGTACAGCCTGATCCGTATTCACGAAGTTTGGCATTATGGCCCAATACGATCCGAAAAGTAAGACGGGAGGGTTGTTTGCGGGATATATAAATACATTTCTGAAACTGAAACAAGAGGCCAGTGGGTGGCCTAAACGGTGCGATACTGATGCCAAAAAAGATCAATACATATCAGAGTACGAGAGACGCGAAGGTATCAGGCTGGACCCCACATGCGTAGAGCGTAACGAGGGGTTGAGGGCCGTAGCAAAGTTAATGCTAAATTGTTTCTGGGGAAAGTTTGGGCAGAGGGAGAATATGTCCAAGACGAGGTATATCGTAGACCCCGAGGAATTCTTTGGTTTGTTTTTGGACGACACCAAAACTATCAATCACGTCAACTTTCTCAGTGACTATGTTGCCCAAGTGCAGTGGGAGTTCAAGGAACACTTTGCTGTGCCGTTGAGTAAGGCCAAATAAAAAAATTAACATGTTTAGCGTCCTGCCTTTTTGAAAAAAGGAAGGAGGAGGGCCTTTTTTTTTCTTTTTTTTCTTTTTTTTAAAATGGCCGCCCGACACATTTTTAAAGACAACCGGCCGGGCTATTTTTCAAGATGGCTGCCAACTTTTTTCAAAATGGCCGCCACTTAGACTCAGGAAATGACATATTGGCTTCTTATGGGCAAGATGCAACAGAAAATGAGACCAAAATAATGCCACTATGCAGAACCGAACATCTCTTCTGCGCAATTGCACCATATGATGTCACTTTAGCCTCTGTGATGTCGCATTTATGGGAAGTGAATAAGTTTTTTAGTGACACATAAAGACAAAACAATAAAAGTAGCAAATGAAACAATTTTCATATCTAATCACCTGTTTCTTCACAGATATTCAAAGGCCTATAAGTTCTCCAATGGTTTGTGTCAAATTTATGTTTAACTTTTATATCATCAAATTGGCAAACATTGTTCATATTTAGCATCAATCTTACCCTCTTTGTTGGTCATGTCAACCACTCTACATTATCAATATTCCTAATCACCCGTTCCTTTACCAAGGTAAAGTTTGAGATACACATGTATTGTTTCTTCCATGATGTATTAAATGTATATTACATTTGCTAGATATGAGGTGTTAAATATCACTGAGAGTCTGCCTGCCATCGACCACAGTACGTGCATACCACGGCTTTACGACTTTCTTCTCCGTTCGTATCAACACACAAACAAAAACCATTGTCATGTATCTGACCCTGGTCCCTGGGCCATGGAATATTATTATTACGAATTAAATTCGAATGAAATTCGTAAAATACAAGTATTTGGAGTTTTTGTTTGTAAACACCAGCTGAGTGAAGAGGCGGCATGCACAAATGCTTTTGTTCCGTCGCGTCGTCACGCGTCCCAATCGCCCCAACTATAGTTGGGACTGGTCCCAACTTGAGCGTTACAGTTTGGGCGTCCCAACTATAGTTGGGATCGCCCATAGAGCTCTACAGGATAGCCTCCACGAAAGCGCGCGATGACCGTGGATCGAGCATGCGATCCCAACTATATAGTTAGGGCGCCCCAACTGTAACACTCAAGTTGGGACCAGTCCCAACTATAGTTTTGGGGCGATTGCATGAATAGTCTCAAATCCAGCCGTTTTTATTTATATCACTGTAGACGTGCCGCAGAAAAACTGCATGTGGATGTACTATAAATTTTAAAGCGACTGTAAAAATGGTAATACGTTTTACACGTACGCTGGTTTCCGTGTTCTCTTAATTGTCTTTCAACACTTTTCTATTTGCTAGTCCTGAGTTCCTAGACGTAGAGAACCAGTTAATATTTCACACGGGGCGAACTGACACGCGTATGATAATCGACAACTTTATACACGGTGTGCTAAAGTTTAAAAAAATACGATCATTATTTATTTTAAAATTTATTTTTTCGTCTGAGATCGTTAAAATGTATCCTTTTTTTTCGTTTAAAAAAAAAAGAAGAAAAAAAAAGGAAAAAAAAGAGGCGGCCTCTAAAAAGGAAGCGGGCGGGGACGCTAAACATGTTTATTTTTTTACTTGGCCTAACATAAACATATGCATCGCGGCGTACACCACGGCGCAGGCAAGACTGAAATTGTATTCTTTTCTCGAACGATTGGGAGAGAGGGTGCTTTTTATGACACGGACAGTATCATTTACGTGTCCCGTGGCGATGCGAGCGAGTACGTACCCCCTCTGGGGGTCTACCTAGGCGATCTGACCGACGAGCTAGCTAAAGATTACGGGGAGGGTAGTTACATAACAGAGTTTGCATCGGGTGGGCCCAAGAAGTATGGGTACACGGTTTATAGTACAAATAGTAAAACGGGGGTTAGCACATGCAAGGTGAGAGGTATCACCCTTAATTATCGAAACACAGACATCGTTAATTACTCCACCTTGAAGGATTTGGTACGTGTCAAAGAACACGATGACGCTGAAGAGGAGCTTGGTGGGGCGGTAACGAACAAAAAACGTATCGTCCACGACCCTCACAAAACTGTGCGAAATCCAGGAGGTGAAGTAATTACGCGTCAGTCCACAAAAGATTATAGAGTGGTGTACACTAAGAGAGTGATGGTAGACATTTTGATACGGTCCCCTACGGTTATTAAACGGTGGGTCAACTTAATACAGATAGACAGATAGTAATATTTGTAACAGGTACGAGCGCGGTTAGCTAACTCGACACCAGGACATAATTAATTTTATACAAGGTGACACTTTGACTTGTATTAAAATGGATAATTTGTTTATTCTTTTCCCGCTACTAGTGAAGGGATACGATTAACGCTGTATATAATATAAGTGGGATAGGTGTTTTTGATAGAACTACCCCAAATAAAATAATAGTACAATGACAAATTAAATACAATGAAAATATAACAATGAAAATACAACAATGAAAATATAATAAAAATAAATGAAATGGCCTATCTGGTGTCGAAACTCATATGACGGAATCGGGAATCGGGAATCGGGAATCGGTGATGGTGGCTGGAAGACCGAACGTTGGACGACGGAAAACAGTTCTTGTGGGGAAGGAGGGGCTTGTAGGACTTTAGTTGCAGAGGAGGGTTAAAGACGAAGACACTTGAAGCGAAAACAGCTCCTTATCCTTGATCAAGGGAAAGGAGACTGTTTTCGTAAATTATCAATGAATTGAATGATGCTTTGTCCTGCTGGCTCTTTGTAGATTTGCTCCGCCTAGAGCAGGACAGGGATAAATATATATTTGTAAGTGATGATGTAGGTCGGGCGCAATCCAAATGAAGTTGTCCGACAGAGGTAAAATTTGTTAACGGTGAAGAAAATACGCTCTTCTCTGTCGGTGTCCAGTGGCCAAGTCATATAAAATATTAACTTAATAAAATAAGAACTAAAAATTATACAATAAAAAATATACTACAGCTTAGGCCTAATCTTGAAACAAACAAGTCAATAAAAAGTAACCTTGCTTGCGAAATGTGTGTGGTCCTATAGCCACTCCACACTAGTCAGTAAAGTGGTTACAAGGACATTTCAGCAAGACCAGTGCCCAAGGCAAAATGACCAGTCATGAGTTGTGATCAAATAATTAGTGTTGCAAAACAGTATACCAAAAACAATTCATTAGACTATTAAAACATGAAAATGGCTTTCACTTGTAGGCCATTATTATACATAATGAATTGGTTTAACTTGCCAGTGAATTAAAGAATCAAAGTGAATATCAAAAGATTATAAAGAAAACAATAAAGTAAAATCAAAGAAATGTCAATCATAGCACAAACTGAATATCAGCTTGAATAAATGCAGAAATCAATTAAATCAATCAAATCAAAGAAACTTATAATGCAAGAACCAGTCCTTGCCTTTTATGATACTCAAAAGCAATCATCAAAAAGTCAGATTTGGAATAAAGCTATTTCTAATCCTTGAAACATTGAAACAAATAAATCACTCAACCTAGCAAGGCCAGTTGAGGGTGGAAGATGGACCAAATTGCCCAAGGGGATATTTAACTGTACTTAAATAACATATGGTTCTAGACAAAACAAGGACAAGTGGCTGTGTATACAATAACCCAAAAACTGATGTACAAGCTTACTGTTTAATGCTTTGACTCCAAAGTGATTATATGTGACCAGAGAAACACAGTAAAGGCATGGTGATGAAATAATAAAATATACATGTGCACTAAAACATGTGAAAGGAAAATGAAAACCTTGGGAAGAGTTTCAGAACATAATGTAAAATAATAATAATAATGTGTGGACTTATATAGCGCACGTATCCACCAACTGAGTGGTGCTCATAAGGCTCATAAGGCTCATAAATCATTCCTGAAACCATCTCAGCTCCCTGGGGAGTATACAGCTCAATTGCTGCCATTACAGCGCATATAGGGCTAATCAACCAACTCTGCCCTCACAGGTACCCATTTAACCCCTGGGTGGAGAGAAGCAATTATGGTTAAGTGTCTTGCTCAAGGACACAAGTGTCACGGCCGGGATTCGAACCCACATTCTGCTGCTAACACCAGAACTTGAGTCCGGTAAGCTAGACCGCTCGGCCACGACAAAAGATGAATGTACCCATTCTCATAGTATTGGGTAATGTAGACATTAAATTAAATCTATTGAAGGAAAATCTAGTTCCAGTGCAGAAGATAAGACAAAATGCAATCTGCATTTTGCAAGCAATCAAAAGTAAAAAGAGCATGGAAAACGCAAGTCACAATTATTATATCAAACAGAGCTTTAAATAAAAACTATTGTTGTTGAACTTAATTAATATTAAATCCTAAAAACTAGCATCACACCACAGAAAACGTACAGCAGTTGCTTAAAGTCAATGAAAAACGACATCCGGTCTAAACTTTAGATAAAGAATGGAATCTTAAGCCTAGGAATACAAGTATGAAATAAAGTAAAATCAAACTCACCTAGAGCAGGACAGGGATAAATATATATTTGTAAGTGATGATGTAGGTCGGGCGCAATCCAAATGAAGTTGTCCGACAGAGGTAAAATTTGTTTTAACGGTGAAGAAAATACGCTCTCCTCTGTCGGTGTCCAGTGGCCAAGTGCCAGAAAACCTGCTTTGGTCACTGACCTCTGGCCAGCTCTTCCTCAATGCCCTATGATTGGTTGCAAGGCCTGCTACCAATCACCCACTTACCACTCACCAGTCCAGCACCCACTCCTAGACTCGCCCTAGTCCTAGCTGGACATAGGTAAACTAGGAAAAAAATGGGGGCCTGCAATTTCATCCCATTACATATTCATACCGTAGCGTTGATAACAAATAGAGTTTAGCCCTCGTTAAAGTGTATAGGTACGATCCCTCACGACTATTAAACAGAGGGTCAACAGATTTGTTTGCATTTAGGTGTTTAGGTATTTGTAAACCAACATAATAAACAGCTTATGAACTGGAACGTGCCAGGGTCAATCCCTTCGTTGTCACATACATACATTTTTGAATGGACGTAATAAACAAAGTCCATCTATTTTTACCTCCATGTTTATACCCAATATCTCCGTCGTCCTCATCCTGCAGAATCTCTTTCATCAGGGTAAAGAGATGCGAACGATAAGTCTGAATACTCATTACATGATCCTCTTCAAAAACCCAAGGGATGCGTCGCAAATCTCCCACCTGGCCAAACAGATGTATCCAAACAAATCCAAATACATGGTCGAGGCGTACAAAGACGCCACGGCCCCACCCTACGGTTACCTCTTTGTTGACCTCAAACCCTACACGTCTGAAGACATTAACAGAAATAATTCGAATAATTATCATTGGAAAAATAAAACCCGACTAGAAGTCTAGTAAAGAAAATTCATGACTTCCCGTTCTTTGTTACTTGAGAAGGCGGACTTGTCACTGTCCGCCCGTAGCTCGTCGCCGAAGAACGATGTTACCCAAGTTGTTGCATTTAACATGTTCTTTCTTTCAGGTTGAGGGAGGGGGAGGCGAGTTGGCGCGATAGAAAATAATTTATTCGCGGTTGAGCTTCGAATTAGCGAATAATAACATTTTCTATCGTGAGCGATAAAGCCTGAGGAATAATAGCATATTACGTAAGACTGGTAAGGTAGAATGCACACGGTAAGGGTGTGGCAGTCATTGATCGTTTTCAGCGCAGCTACATCGGACGTTTAAAAATATATATATATATATATATATATATATATATATATATATATATATATATATATATATATATATATATATATATATATATATATATATATATATATATATATATATATATATATATATATATATATATATTATATATATTGAAACTCGTATAGACGAGGACATATTAAATATTGTCGATGAAGATAATGTTATAGCGAGTTATTTCTTTTAATGTTTAGAAGTGATCATATCAACGACGCCTTCCGACTGTATAGAGTGACTCTCATCGAGGTGCAGAATAAGGTTTGGTTTAATTACCGACAGGTATGTATTGTCCGCCATCGAGAAGGCGGACTTGTCACTGTCCGCCCGTAGCTCGTCGCCGAAGAACGATGTTACCCAAGTTGTTGCATTTAACATGTTCTTTCTTTCAGGTTGAGGGAGGGGGAGGCGAGTTGGCGAGATAGAAAATAATTTATTCGCGGTTGAGCTTCGAATTAGCGAATAATGGCCCATTCATAAAAGCCAGCTGTGACCGAGGTCATCAATTACGAAGAAGTACCGCCATCCTCCAAAGCCCCCCCTAACAGCCACACCCCAATATCGACCCCCCCCCCCCCCAAACCTGGAGGTTTCAACAACCATCACAGAAGCCTTTGTGATGTCTCCCACTGACTTACAGGCATGTTATTGGTGTTATTTGCCCTCTGTGTGATGACGTGTTATGACCTTGTTGAAACCCTACACTAAGCTGTTTTGTACACAATTCCCATAGGGACCCCTCAGGCATGACTCATTTGACTGGCTTTAAAGGTGAACGGACTAACTCAGCCAAAAGACCTTTTGACATGCCGTTTCAATTGGTATGGAGGTAGCACTTACGGAGAATTGATTTATTTGACCAATTAATTAAGGAGTAATTACAAAATTTGCATATACCTACTGTAAACAACAGTAGGCCTCCAGACATACATACAATACACAAATAAGATACACAATGACTCACACGTACACCTTCAGGTTTTACGATTAATAATTACCATTATTATTATTATTTCGGATTAGCACAGCATGAAAAGAAAGATCTTGTTTTCCTTTCTGCCGGTTACACCTCGAGTCAAGCTACGTCCCGTAGCCTTAGATCTCGAGTGTCTTTCGCAGAATCCTTGCTGTCCCTAAGAGTGCCGCCTTCTGTAGTAGTTCTACTCTAACAGATGTTCCTATCTCCTTGAGATGTTTCTCCAACGCCTTCGGAATTGTACCCAGTGCTCCCACTACCACAGGAATTACCTTCACCTTGACTTGCCACAGCTTGCGGAGTTCTTTCGCTAAATCCTGATATTTCTGTACCTTCTCCTTCTCCTTCGAAGCTACTCTACTATCACCCGGCACAGCTATATCAATAAGATGACACATCTTTGCATGCTTATCCAAGACAACAACATCCGGCCGTCTATGTTCTATAACATGATCTGTCTGGATGTTGAAGTCCCAGAGAATCTTGACATGATCCGTTTCTTCAACCTTTTCCGGCACATGGTCGTACCACTTCGATTGCACCTTATTGACACCGTACTTCTTACATAGATCCCAATGGATCACCTTGGCCAACTTGTCGTGTCTGCCTTTGTACTCTGTCTGAGCATGCACTCTGCATTCGCTGACAATGTGAAATACAGTCTCCTCCGCCGCATTGCACATTCTGCACATAGAAGAGACATCTGACTTCTCGATCCTTGCCTTCATCACATTCGTCGGCAGAGACTGGTCTTGCGCTGCAGTAATCAGACCCTCAGTTTCTTTCTTTAGTTCTCCTCTCCTCAACCATTCCCAAGTCTTGCTACTTGCCACTTCTTCTGTACATCTCAGGAATCGGCCGTGAAGTGGTTTTTCCTGCCAATCTCGTGTTCTTTCTTCTCTTCTTTGATTCTTATACTCCTTTGGACCTAATTCGTCTGCCTTCATGTATTTCTGCGCAACCTTCAACAACTTTTCCGAGTACTTCTTACATGACACTGCAAGCTCCTTCTCTCGATGTTAACGCTGTCTGATACACTAAGTAACCCTCTTCCGCCCTCTGACCTTGGTAGATAGAGTCTGCTGACATTCGACCGTGGATGTAACATACCGTACATCGTCATCACTTTCCTCGTTTTCCTGTCAGCAACATCTAGATCTGCCTTAGTCCACTCGACAATTCCCGCACTGTATCTCATTAGTGACACAGCCCAAGTGTTGATCGCCTTTATCATATTCCCTCCATTCAGCTTGGACTTCAAACACTTCTTCACTCGTCTTATATACTCTTTCTTAAGTCTCTCTTTCGATTCCTCGTGCAGTACATGATCTGCTTCAAGCACTCCAAGATACTTATAACTTTCTTCTTCACCCAACGCCCTCAATTGTGTGCCATCTGGTAAAGCAATTCCATCCGAATGTACCCTTTTACCCCTCTTCATGGTCATCGCAGCACATTTCTCCAGACCAAACTTCATGCCGATGTCATCGCTGAAGATCCGTACAGTCTGCACCAAGGAATCAATCTCTTTCTCGTTCTTCGCAAACAACTTCAGGTCGTCCATGAAGAGAAGATGATTAATCCTGCATCCATCCTTCGTCATCTCGTATCCCGCACTAACCTTCCGCAAAATCATCGTCAAAGGGAACAGCAGTGGAGACAGAGAATCACCCTGGAAAATACCTCGTCTGATGTTTACCTTACCAAGACATTCATCGCTGGCCATCAGATTTGTTCTCCATGTCTTCATGCTCTCACCCAGAAGACATTTCACCGCATCAGCTGCCCCTATCATATCCAAACATTCCATAATCCACGAGTGTGATACCATGTCGTATGCCTTCTTGTAATCTATCCATGCCATGGCCAGATTCGTTTTCCTGTTCCTACAGTCCTTTAGCACCGTCTTATCAATGATGAGTTGGTCTTTCGTTCCTCTTGACCGCTTCTTGCAACCTTTCTGCTCATCTGGAAATAACTGCTGATCTTCTATGTGGCTATACAGATCTTCTGCAATGATACCGGTCAGAAGTTTATACATCATGGGTAGACATGTAATAGGTCGATAGTTACTTGCAACGTTACCCTTCTTAATGTCCTTCATGATGAGAACCGTTCTTGCTTCAGTCATCCACGTCGGAACGTTGCCACGCACTAAGCATTGTTGCAGCTGCTGGGCTATTCTTTCGTGAAGACTACTGAAGTTCTTTAGCCAGTATCCGTGCACTTGGTCTGGTCCCGGGGCTTTCCAATTTGGCACTTTCCTCAACTGTTTCTTCACCTTGCTCACATCAATCTGAAATCCCTCTTGTTGTTGTACATTCTTTAACTCGTCTTTCACGTCGGCTAACCATTCTGCTTGTCTGTTATGATCACCAGGCTGATCCCAAAGGCCACCCCAAAAATTCCTTGCCTCTGGGCCCACTTGTGAGTTGTCACATTTCCCGTCCATTTCTTTGAATAATTGACGTTGATTTGTACTGAATAGGCGATTTTGATTAAACTGCCTGACTCTGTCATCGTACCTCTTTACTTTCGCAGCCTTCGCCTTGACCCTTTGCTTTATTTCTTCCTTAACTACACTCATCCCCTTTCCTTTTACTTGATACTTCTTCATTAATCTGTTCCTCATATCTGAATCTTTCATTGCACCTCTATCCATTTGCTCTATTCTACTGAGATCTTTGCGTAACTCGTTAATTTGGCCCTCAAGTCTGCGTTTCCACCAAGGTTTATTATCTTTATGTCGTGATTGTGAATGACTTGTGTGAAGATTTTACCCCTGATCTCTCCGCTACTACAACTGCACCTGCAAAGACAAGATCGTTAATTTCAGAAAGATTAGTAGTACTTACCGTCCCAAGGATTCTACTTATCATAGCTGACACATTTGTCAGCTTTTTCCTTGGGACCTGGCGCAATGCAGGAATACTCCACTTACCTGTCCCTTTTACCGATACCATTACCTCTTCAATCCTCTTCCTAATCTCTAGCTCTTCCTCCGTCAAGTCTTCTGTTCCCTCTTCTACTCCTCCACTGACCTCATCCGCACTCTGGGAGCTTGCCAGCTCACCAGCGACCACGTTGTCCAGTTCCTCCTCCTGCACTTCATCCCCAGCCTCTGTCCGTGATATTATTCTACTCATCTCTTCCACCTCAACTTTCGTTAGCCACTGATTATGTTTGATTTGTTTTACCTGGTCGGCAAGCCGCTGTTCGCTTATTTCAAACAAGCCTTTATCCTGCCATATGTTAATCATTCTCCTTCTGTACCCTCTGTTCTCTGGCTTGCTCCTTATAAAACATTCCATTGCAATAAACCCTTTCACGGTAATATGCGCCATGTTTTTGACGGGGCAAAATTGTTTATTTCGAACATTCGTTGCCGTCTGCGACCCAGCGCTCGAACTTCACGCACGCGTCTGGAATGTACGTGAAGTTCGAGCGCTGGGTCGCAGACAGCAACGAGTGTTCGAAATAAACAATTTTGCCCCGTCAAAAACATGGCGCATATTACCGTGAAAGGGTTTATTCGGTTATCGTCCTTACTCCACTTTCTCCTGTTTACAGCACGAATTCTGTTATTGTTCTGAGCAGTGTGTGTACGATCTGGCGGTACCTGCTCAAGCATACCGACCAGAACGGGCGATGGACTTCCTCTTTGAGAGTTTGTCGCTGATTCACCGTTGAGTTGATGCTGCATAGCATTCATTATTATCATCACAAAATTGTGAGAAAAGTTGTATTGTTTCAGGGGAAATTACATGCAAAAGCGATGTGTATTTCACCCTGCAGTAGTTCACTCAGCGTTAGTTGATATCAAGATGTTCTAAAGGACGCAGATGGAACGCGTGTCTCACTGCTAACTATATACACTGAGTAACGTACGTTGTAAAGAGTCTTCCGAAATCGGAGAAATCCAAAAGGTTTTTACAGTAAAAAGCCACAAGATCTTTAATGGCCGATGTTGAAACTTACCCTGTAGAGTCTACTCGGTAGCACCTACAAGGAGTACACTTTTGGTAATGATTATACGACGGGAAACAATCAATATTTTCGCTTGAATCGAGAGCCGATCTGTCTTATTATTATTATTATTATTATTATTATTATTATTATTATTATTATTATTATTATTATTATTATTATTTCGCGTTAGCACAACATGAAAAGAAAGATCTTGTTTTCCTTTCTGCCGGTTACACCTCGAGTCAAGCTACGTCCCGTAGCCTTAGATCTCGAGTGTCTTTCGCAGAATCCTTGCTGTCCCTAAGAGCGCCGCCTTCTGTAGTAATTCTACTCTAACAGATGTTCCTATCTCCTTGAGATGTTTCTCCAACGCCTTCGGGATTGTACCCAGTGCTCCCACTACCACAGGAATAACCTTGACCTTGACTTGCCACAGCTTGCGGAGTTCTCTCGCTAAATCCTGGTATTTCTGTACCTTCTCCCAGTGGCGCACCCAGGATTTGATTGGGGGGGGGGGGCTCAAAATATTTTTATTTGAAATCCAATATAGGGGAGAGACATGGCTGACCCAAACCATAACCGCTGGCGCGGCTGCAGCCATGTCCCTACTAGTCGTGCTCGTCAGTGAACCTACGGCACATGTTAAATGTTTCCTGGTGGTTTCTAGTCATAAAAAGAAGACATTATGGCATGATTCGGACTCGTAGGGTTTTACCTTCCATATAATTTCCTCCTCTTGATGTAAAGAACTTGAGCTTGTTTCGTCTGCAAGATTTCTATAGTTAAATACTTTCATTGCGTGGACGTAAAGTTTGTGATCATTCCGGGCGGAGCTAAATTTTTTCAAACACGAATTTGGCGGCAAAACCAAATCCCAATATTATCCAATCGGTGTTTGCTAGAGTGTCACATAATCTTTGTAAATTAAAACCCAATCCTGGGCCATTGTGTACAAACTGGAAAGGAGTTGATTATAATGCGGGCATGTTTAAATTTTACGAGTAACCTCAACGACAGTCAACGACCTCAACAAGAGAAACGGACAACAGAAAATGAAAATAAAATTAAGTAAAGCTGCTCCCTGATCAGGGTGCACCATGGCAGGGGGCGGGAAGAATGTGTAAAAATGCTTGTTATATAGACTGGTGGCCCTTCAAGCTTACATGCACATGCATACGCAACGCCGTAAAATATAATAGTGAGTGGAATAAATGGAAAACTTTTGGAGGGGAGCTTGAGTCTCCTGAGTCCCCATCCCTTGTACCACTGCCCTATACTCCTTGCCGAACTCCTCTGTAGACAAGACTTGGGCTCAGATTTTGCTCTCTTTCCTGGCTCCTTCTTTAAAAAAAAAATAAAACATCAGCGGGCCCTTGGGGGGGGGGCTCGAGCCCCCAAGCCCCCCCCCCTTGGGTGCGCCACTGCCTTCTCCTTCTCCTTCGAAGCTACTCTACTATCACCCGGCACAGCTATATCAATAAGATGATACATCTTTGCATGCTTATCCAAGACAACAACATCCGGCCGTCTATGTTGTTGTTGTTGTTGTTGTTGTTGTTGTTGTTGTTGTTGTTGTTGTTGTTGTTGTTGTTGTTGTTGTTGTTGTTGTTGTTGTTGTTGTTGTTGTTGTTGTTGTTGTTGTTGTTGTTGTTGTTGTTGTTGTTGTTGTTGTTGTTGTTGTTGTTGTTGTTGTTGTTGTTGTTGTTGTTGTTGTTGTTGTTGTTGTTGTTGTTGTTGTTGTTGTTGTTGTTGTTGTTGTTGTTGTTGTTGTTGTTGTTGTTGTTGTTGTTGTTGTTGTTGTTGTTAACTTGCAAACAGGGTCGTAGAGGTAGTTTAATACATTGACATAACATAATCAGTATTTCTGTATTATTAAAATAAAAACACTGTAACTACTTCAATCAAAACAAAGGTACATTTCAAACGCCTCAATAACATATATCGTATTTATAAACTGCTTGTTCTTAAAGAATGAGGCTTCAATGAGCTCGGGGTGAGTGGACCATTCCTTCAAAACATTAGTAATGATAGAGTTTACGTCCATTCCTACATAATTAAATGCACCTGTTCCTAACACGTAGATAACGGCGTTAAAAAGTTCTTTGATCTCTCGCAACCGTACAGAATTTACAGCTTCTTCATAGTATACCGATACGTAATTTGAAAAGTTCATTTCGGGTGTTTCACCATAACCCAGACATTCATGGTCCTGCTGACACGGCCACCCTTATTCACATCCCTCGCACGGTCCCTGCGCGTCATCATACGTAAGTTGTATTATCTTATCGGAAACTATTTTCACCAGGAGTCTCTTCACCAGTGTAGCGACGCGTTGCTTACATGCATCGTGAACTGTATCTACGACAGTCAAATAATAACAAACAAATTTAATATATTGTACATTATTCAATGTTCTCCAGAGCCTCGTTAATGCCATCGCGGTGCCCCATCAGCTCTTCCCACTGAGCCATCGTGAGATTCAGCCCTTTCTTCCCTGCCATTAATTTGGACTTCTGAGAGTTAAGGTAATACTCGCGGATATTAACGTACGGCTGTCCCTTGAACAGTTTAACAAAGGCATAACGCTCACCGCCAATATGGAATTTCACCGCTTTCCTCTCGTTCTCCTCCTGGTCGGGGTCTCGTTCAAACACTCTCTTGGGGTTACTCTTTTTTTCGCCTCTCCGTTTTCTTCGTCAGTGGTGTCGGGTTTGTCTTCCTCCGCTTCAGGGGCAACCGTGGACATCTGAAGCTCGCCATTAGAGTCTGCCGACTCTTTTGTATCGGGCTGTACATCACTGTCTGTCTGCGGCTGAAGCTGCTCCGTACCATCCCCAGTCAACTCGTCCATCGCTGCATTCATCACGTCATTGGCTTGACGTTTAGCCATTGTATTGATTGGCAAGTTAGTAGGCAAGGTCCACAGACTCTCCCGTGTGTACAGGTTGTAATAATACGTCTTCTTCTCTGTTGAACTGAATGCTTCACGCCATCCTGCTACAACCATCTGATGAGTCAGTTGTTTCGGCTCATCATGCGTATATAGTGACACAACCACGGGAGATGAAGGAGATTGTGCTGCCACTGCATAGGCATTCGCCATCTCGATGCTCAAATGAGGTAGATTTGATCCAGCCATCACGGGATGTGTACGTATATATCGTACAGTCTCGATACCTCTCGTTTCAGTCATATGTCGAACAATAACCCCTATTTCATCGTCACCGGCTATTTATACCCGTTCAAGATGCCGATGTATTATTTATCAACCAATGAGATGCCTATGCTTTTGTTTCAATTATCCAATCATACGCTTTACTAAATTTATTACATGACGTCTCTCAAACGTGTCCAAACATGCCTACACCCGTACCCGTTCGTAAAACGATGACGTCAGACGTCCTACCAATGTCGGCAGCCATTTTATGTCACGTGTCTCAGACAACCACTCGTTACGTCACTCAACTTCATAATTCAGTAGGTCAAAGGTTATCTGTGCCATATAATTCAGGAGGTCAAATGTCAACTGTGCCCTACAATTATGATGGTCAAAGGTCAACTGTGCCCTATAGTGACAGTAGGTCAAAGGTCTGTAGGTCAAAGGTTAACTGTGCCCTATAGTGGGTCAAAGGTCAACTGTGCCCTATAGTGACCCGGTATACTACTAGTCACACACTGGCCAATTACACACACTCTATCAACCCTTCATCCCCACCCTCCTTAATTCACCCAACTCCAACCGCTCCAAACCCGATCTTCAGATCGGGTAACTTCGCTTGTATTTTAATATTCGCTACCTTGGAGACTGTGTGCGTGTGTGCTGTGTGAGTTTGTTATGAGCCATCGAGTGTGTACAAATCATACAGGGCTATCATGATCAGTGCGCACGTGCGAGAAAGTGGATAAAACACGCCCATTTATGCTAAGTGGCCTCATTTGTCTTGGGGTAAAAAATACGCAGGCGGGCGGCATATCTGAAGAAAAAATAGCGACGACTGTATAGATATTTGTGAAAAATTCGTGAAGACATACAAACGTGAGGAAATTTGGATTTCAGCAAACCTCATTGATTGTTCCTCGTCGGAGAAAACTCTTCGTGATGTTACCAGTTAATAACGACACTTTCCCAGTTCTACCGTCTTCGCCAGATGGTACCGACCGACTAAGCCCGGCTTTGATTGCTCTACGGACTGTGTACATAGCCATAGCAAGTCTCGCTATCATCTGCGTGAACGTTCTGACCCTCACTGTTATGTTCAGGGTACGCGGGGAGTTCCCACCCGGCTCGACCAAGATTGTTATGTCCTCCCTTGCCCTGTCGGACCTTGCACTAGGGATAATGACTATCTTTTCTATCCCAATGTCAGCTATGGACACATGGCCGTTTGGCAGCATGTGGCCATGCACACTGATGTGCTCCATACTAATTCTTCTGGGTGGTATCTCACTACTTAACCTCATGCTACTCTCATTGGATCGTTTGATAGCTATCACCAAACCTTTACGCTACCCATCCCTCTTGCCCCAGAGACGCATGATGTATATGACCGTATTCCAATGGGTGAGTTCTACCGTTACTGCAGCAGTAGTAATGGTTACTGTGCAACCGGGGATGCGGTACAACAAGGCCGCCGTAATGTGTTTGATGGAGAACAACCAAGATAATTTATCATTAAATGTGATTTATATTTGCATGATGTTTTTTCTCCCCGTGACGATTATGATTGGTATTTACGTTAAATTGATCCACACCAGTCACACCCAAGCCAAGAAAATTAACACCATGAATGTACCATCAAATCCCTCCACAGAGGGAGGTCAAAACGCCGGTAAAGCTGGAAGTGGGAAAGCCGGTAAAGCTGGAAGTGGGAAAGCCGTCAAACTGTTCTGTGTAATTGTTACGGTATACACCATTAGCTGGCTGCCATTTTGCTCCTTGCGGATTTATGGTGATCTTAATCCGGATAGAATTCCGCCATGGTTGGAGTTTATCTCCGTGTGGTTAGCCGTAAACAACAGTTGGTGGAATTTCATCATATACATTGTAATGAACAAAACATTCAGAAAGTTATCTTTTGAAATATTAAGAGACTTAATAAAGCATTGCAGAAGATGTGTTTGACAACACAAATACCACATAGGCTCTATAGAAACACCAAAATAAATTGATGTTTTTCGAAAAGGTTTCAGTTTCTGAAATATATATCGCCCGTGTTTTCTGCTATTTTACCGGCAATTTTTCTGACAAAATTTTTGTTTTCACCGAAACATCGATAATTTCCTTACAGAAAGGAAAATAAATACTTTGGAATTAAATACTTCACAAAATAATAGTCAGGAGCGTAGTTTAACAGTATATAAATGCACAAATGTATTTATGACAGGACCCACTATAATTTAACCTTGCTTATCATGATTATTTTGTGAAACATGTCATTTTAAAACTTTATTTTGTTATCCTTTTTTCAAATAAAATTGCAATATTCCGATGAAAAAGAAAATTGTCGTAAAAAACAAAAACACATGCGATACATTTTTTACCAAAGGTAAGGTACAACATTGGTATATTTCAAAAAAAAAATACGATAAAATAAACGATCACAGTTTTACATAAAACGTGCTTGGTGTAAAGTTGAAACATTTATCAATCATTCTGAGAAATTATTCCAGTGCTTTCATTTTTTTTCAGAAGACAAAAATTGTATTTCATAAAACTTACTTGGTGTAAAATGATGATGTATCAAACATCCCTTGGAATGTTTCTATCTGAGGAGGAGTTATCATTTAAATATATATATATCGCTCTCATTTTACCTTCAATTTCCGGATATTTTTTCGTTTTATTGGATAATTTCCTTTTAGAAAGGAAAAAGTTTAAATGAGATATTTATACAAAATAGTTGTCAGAAGTTTGGTTTTACAGTACAATAGTATCAAAATGTATATGTGTTGGTACCCACCATGAATTCATTTCGGTGCATTTCTGCTGTACAACAATGCTTCTCACGAATGTTTTAGGAAATGTGTCATTTTAAAGTATTTGATTTCCCTCCCTTGAGTGAAATAGCACCGTTACGATTAAAAAGAACTTGCCTGAAATTGCCGTTAAAATAGCAAAAAACACGGGCAATACATCTTTGTTGTTTTTGAGTGCAAATGGGCACATATATAATTTTTATTAGACCTGTTTACTTGTTTACACTTTGTGTGACCTTTAGAGTACCAGGGAGATTTCCCACGGGCAAAAGTTTGTGTATTTGTATGCATAGTTTGTACATTTTGTACTTCTCCACATAACATCAAGAAACTGTTTAATTTTCAGATAATTAAGATTTGAGATGTAATGCTAGTGTCTTATTAAAAATAAATCAAATTAAGAATTTTTCTGCCGAAAACTCAAAATAGCAGATTTGATGGTTTCATGTCATAGATTAGTGTACATTTTGTGACAGGCGCAGTTTGACCTTTACGGCTCTTTTGTTAACATGTGATGGCATTGGTCACATCGTCTGTACATGATACTTCATATGCATCATTTGCTTTTTTCTACACATTTACTGATATTTCAATTATAATGAATCAGAAGATTCGATCTTTCTCACTGAGCGCATCCCTTCAGGTTTACCTGTGTAATGTATGATTGTTTAATGTAATGAAATGAATTTATTCGGGTAAGGCGTAGGCCTATAGGCCAAATTGCATAGAGATATTTAACGAACTATTGTTTTTTGCTACACGTCATAGTTATTGTTTTCGTGTGAAGATTTTGTTTTAGTTTTTTGTATATATATTATTTAATTACGTTACGCGCTGTGTGCTTAAAATGGGTGACTAACGTGAAAGCAAAGTACATTGACATTATGTATTTAGGCCTATATAGGCAATTTCAGTTTTATTTCATTTTCTTAGAAATGAGTGTGGTTTGACAAACATTAAAATTGACGCTGTTGTGACGACGCAACCCCTGCACGCTCGAGCTCAAGAGAACCTTCATGATGTTAATAGGCCTATGAAATAAATGGTTATTTTAATGTTAATAAGAACATTTTGAATATATTTAGGTATTTAGGTGTTCGGGTATGTGCCCGAAACACTATTGTTTTTGTTCGTTTTTTTTATACTTCTTCTTCTTCTTCTCCCCCGCGACTGTCCGCAAAAAAACACATACTTGCAAACTTCATACGAACTTGAAACTTGGCATGTTGTTGTGACGTCATGATGAGATCATCAGATATCGAATTACGATAAATCAAAGTTTAATATTTAAAAAAATCATATCTCAACAACCACAAGAGGTAAATTCACATTTTTGCACCATTGTATAGATTGTTAATTGTGGAAAAATATTTACAAAAACATGATCCCAATTTGACCTTACTTCCTGTCCAAACCGGAAGTCAAAGTTTAATATTACAAAAATATCATATCTCAACAACCACAAGAGGTAAATTAAATTTTTGCACCATTGTATTGATTGTTAATTGTCAAAAAATATTTACAGAAATGTGACCCCAATTTGACCTTTACTTCCTGTCCAAACCGGAAGTCAAAGTTTAATATTAAATAAAATCATCCACAAGAGGTAAATTCACAATCTTTGCACCATTGTACAGATCGTTAATTGTCAAAAAATATTTAAACAAAGTTGACCCCAATTTGACCTTTACTTCTTCCCGAACACGTAGTGTTTGTCAATACAAACACCAATCTCTAGTTAGGTGTTCGGGTATGTGCCCGAAACACCTATTGTTTTTGTTCGTTTTTTCTTTTTTTTACTTCTTCTCCCCGCGAATGTCCGCAAGAAATCACATACTTGCAAACTTCAAATGAACTTGAAACTTGGCATGTACTTTGAACTGAACAAGTAGCTGACACATGAGTTGTGAGTGACCCCAATTTGACCTTACTTCCTGTCCAAACCGGAAGTCAAAGTTTAATATTTAAAAAAAATCATATCTCAACAACCACAAGAGGTAAATTCACAATTTTTGTACTATTGTACAGATCGTTAATTGTCAAAAAATATTTACAAAAAGATGAACCCAATTTGACCTTACTTCCTGTCCAAACCGGAAGTCAAAATTTAATATTTAAACAAATCATATCTCAACAACCACAAGGGGTAAATTCACAATCTTTCCACCATTGTATAGATTGTTAATTGTCGAAAAATATTTACACAAAGGTGACCCCAATTTGACCTTACTTCCTGTCCAAACCGGAAGTCAAAGTTTAATATTTAAAAAATCATATCTCAACAACCACAAGAGGTAATTTCACAATTTTTGCACCATTGTACAGATCGTTAATTGTCAAAAAATAGTTACAAAAAAGTGACCCCAATTTGATCTTTACTTCCTGTCCAAACAGGATGTCAAAGTTTAATATTTAAAAAAAATCATCCACAGGAGGTAAATTCACAATCTTTGCACCATCGTACATATCGTTAAATGTCAAAAAATATTTAAACAAAGTTGACCCCAATTTGACCTTTACTCCCTCCCGAACACCTAGTGTTTGTCAATACAAACACCAAACTCTAGTTAGGTGTTCGGGTTTGTGCCCGAAACACCTATTGTTTTTGTTCGTTTTTTTCTCCTTCTCCGGCTCGATTGTCTACAAAAAAAACACATACTTGCAAACACATACTCACTCACATGAACTTCAAACTTGGCATATACTTAGAACTTAACACGTGGATGAAACATGAGTTGTGACGTCATGATGAGGTCATCAGATATCGAATTACGATAAATCAAAGTTTAATATTTAAAAAAATCATATCTCAACAACCACAAGAGGTAAATTCACAATTTTTGTACCATTGTACAGATCGTTAATTGTCAAAAAATATTTAAACAAAGTTGACCCCAATTTGACCTTTACTTTTCCCGAACACCTAGTGTTTGTCAATACAAACACCAATCTCTATTTTTTTTTCTTCTTGTCGCCATCGATTGTCTACAAAAAACAGATACTTGCAAACTTCACATGATCTTGAAACTTGGCATGTACTTAGAACGTAACGTATAGATGAAACATGAGTTGTGACGTCAGATGAAACATGAGTTGTGATGTCATGATGAGGTCATCAGATATCGAATAAGGATAAATCAAATTTTAATATTAAAAAAAATCATATCTCAACAACCACCAGAGGTAAATTCACAATTTTTGTACCATTGTACAGATCGTTAATTGTCAAAAATATTTACAAAAATGTGACCCCAATTTGACCTTACTTCCTGTCCAAACCGGAAGTCAAAGTTTAATATTGAAAAAAATCATCTCAACAACCACAAGAGGTAAATTTACATTTTTTGCACCATTGTATAGATTGTTAATTGTCGAAAAATATTTACAAAAAGTCACCCCAATTTGACCTTACTTCCTGTCCAAACCGGAAGTCAAAATTTAATATTTAAAAAAATCATATCTCAACAACCACAAGGGGTAAATTCACAATCTTTCCACCATTGTATAGATTGTTAATTGTCAAACAATATTTACACAAAGGTGACCCCAATTTGACCTTTACTTCCTATCCAAACCGGAAGTTTAAATTTAATATTTTAAAAAATCATATCTCAACAACCACAAGGAGTAAATTCACAATCTTTCCACCATTGTATAGATTGTTAATTGTCAAAAAATATTTACACAAAGGTGACCCCAATTTGACCTTACTTCCTGTCCAAACCGGAAGTCAAAGTTTAATATTTAAAAAATCATATCTCAACAACCACAAGAGCTAAATAAATTTTTTTGCACCATTGTACTGATCGTTAATTGTCAAAAAATATTTACAAAAAGGTGACCCCAATTTGACCTATACTTCCTGTCCAAACCGGAAGTCAAAGTTTAATATTTAAAAAAATCATATCTCAACAACTACAAAGGGTAAATTCACAATCTTTCCACCATTGTATAGATTGTTAATTGTCGAAAAATATTTACACAAAGGTGACCCCAATTTGACCTTTACCTCCTGTCAAAACCGGAAGTCAAAGTTTAATATTTAAAGAAATCATATCTCAACAACCACAAGAGGTAAATTCACAGTTTTTGCACCATTGTACAGATTGTTAATTGTCAAAAATATTTACAAAAAGGTGACCCCAATTTGACCTTTACTTCCAATCCAAACCGGAAGTCAAAGTTTAATATGTAAAAAAAAAATCATATCTCAACAACCACAAGAGGTAATTTCACAATTTTTGTACCATTGTACAGATCGTTAATTGTCAAAAAATAGTTACAAAAAAGTGACCTCAATTTGACCTTTACTTCCTGTCCAAACCGGAAGTCAAAGTTTAATATTTAAAAAAAAATCATGTCTCAACAACCACAAGAGGTAAATTCACAATTTTTGCACCATTGTACAGATCGTTATAACATTGTCAAAAAATATTTACAAAAAGGTGACCTCAATTTGACCTTTTCTTCCTGTCCAAACCGGAACTCAAAGTTTAATATTTAAAAAAAATCATCCACAAGAGGTAAATTCACAATCTTTGCACCATTGTACAGATCGTTAATTGTCAAAAAATATTTAAACAAAGTTGACCCCAATTTGATCTTTACTTCCTTCCGAACACCTAGTGTTTGTCAATACAAACACCAATCTCTAGTTTGATTTTTGTGAAAGTTTTGGTTGATGATTTTGTTTAAAGGGAGGTACAGCATTGGTATTTTGTACATTCAAATTAACCATCTAGTTTTCAGAACATATATAATAAAACTAACCTGTGAAAATTTCATCACTGTGCTTAAGTTTATGAGAAAACGACCAACAACTATGTGATGAAAAGACTACAGACGAAATAATCTCTCAAGATGATCGATATATGTGCCATCTTCACACCAAGTTAGTTTTTAGATACTAGTTTGTCCATTTGATAATCTGGTCATGACCAACTGAATGTTCAACCTTCCCTTTATTGAATTGGGCAGAAGAAGTGGGATGGGAGAGAGGGGTGATCCTATGGACCATCCTGCCTCTGGACACAAACTTTGGTATAAAATATATAATTAGGCGTACAAAATTTCAATATTTTAGAGCGTCTTATTTGTTTTGATGTCTGAAGATGAAAACTAATTTTTATTGACAAATAAGTCACTTTTTGGTCGTTTCGCTAATGAGAATTCACATATTCATAAGAAAATCAGTGTTGTCACAGTAGAATTAGATGCAACATCATGGTTAATTTGTACATTAATGTTTATTGAATTCCTCGTCTTTTCAAAAGACAGTTCTCTGGCTTGTTTTGTCTTCTTAACTGTACGGTGTTTAGTTATCCATCAGTAAACCTTTTGGGGTAACCCCTGTTTGACATAAACATTTCTGTTCTGTAATATTAATATTTAATTTGATTCAATTCAATTCATACGGAAAAAAACCTTCCAAATATCAAGCAGGTTTAGTGCATGATACAAATAGGAATAATGCCTATATCACACATGCAGGATCTGATGGATGTACTCTGTGGTAACGGCTATATTGGGAACCGTAACTGGTTTTATTTTACAATTTGAATTTTTAGATTGTTCATAGCAGTAAACGTACGCGCCACCTACATGTAGGTCTAGAGGTCATGATTGCGGAATCCATATACACTACTAACGTTCGCCGTAGCAGACAACACTCGGCAATATTTTGTAATGAGCAAGGACCAAAATCAAACATCATTTACACACGTTTGTCATGCAGGAAATAGTTGAAATTCTATACAGAATATTTAATACGTTTAAATATGTTTGACTCAGTTGAAAAACAATTTGCAAGAGAAAACATCTACACTTAAATGGAAAAATTACTTTAAAAAACAACGAACAAGTTTTCTGTTGCTATAAATAATTACTATTTTGAACTATTTCTTTAGTTTACCTAAATAAAACAGGAATACTGTCGTATAAATCAGCACAAAATGAATAACATTTTAGTGTTTTTAGGCGAGCAGAATTGTACAGTTTTAAAACTAATGCATTTTACGCGATTTTGTCAATTTGTAGACCACCTGCACAGTGATTGGCATACTGAAGTCAAAATGGCGTTGTGACAAATATAAAATAAAATAAGTTATTAAATATTAAACCAAATTAAAAACATTATCAGTATCCAATCTTATCAATTAAATGTGCTAAGTCAGTGGCAGGAAATGAAAGAACAAACATTCATAATACAGTGGGAAGTTATTGTACATGTTACAATACATGCATGTACATGTACATTTTATGGTGTTCTATAAAGGACACCTACGCGGCGCATTTTTTTTCTACGCGGCGCATTTTTTTTCCGCGGCGACTTTTTGTTTTTGGGCGGCGACTTTTTTTTACGCGGCGACTTTTTTTTTTACGCGGCGACTTTTTTTTTACGCGGCGACTTCTTTTTTTTGGGCGGCGACTTTTTTTTTTTGGGCGGCGATTTTTTTTTTTTACGCGGTGACTTTTTGTTTTTGGGCGGTGATTTTTTTGGGGGGCAGCGACTTTTTTTAACGCAGCGACTTTTTTTACGTATAGCGACTTGTTGAGTGTTTTGGGGATTCCCGTACAGGTTACTCACGCGCATGCACTTAACTATGGTGTTCTAAAAAGGCCACATGCACATTGCAACAAGAGTGTGTTTAGTCACATACGGCTCTTCATACGAGAACAAACCTGCAATGGTGAACACTTCTAGTGCGACGCGATAACACTTCTAGTGCGACGCGACAACACTTCTAGTGCGACGCGTGAATCCTAATGCGACGCTTACACACTCTTGTTGCAATGTGCATGTGGCCTTTTTAGAACACCATAGTTAAGCGCATGCACGTGAGTAACCTGTACGGGAATCCCCAAAACACTCAACAAGTCGCTATACGTAAATAAAAGTCGCTGCGTAAAAAAAAGTCGCTGCCCCCCCAAAAAAAGTCGGCGCCCAAAAACAAAAAGTCGCCGCGTAAAAAAAAAAGTCGCCGCCCAAAAACAAAAAGTCGCCACGTAAAAAAAAGTCGACGCCCAAAAACAAAAAGTCGCCGCGTAAAAAAAAGTCGCCGCCCAAAAACAAAAAGGCGCCGCGTAAAAAAAAAGTCGCCGCCCAAAAACAAGAAGTTGCCGCGTAAAAAAAAGTCGACGCCCAAAAACAAAAAGTCGCCGCGTAAAAAAAAAAAGTCGCCGCCCAAAAACAAAAAGGCGCCGCGTAGGTGTTCTTTATAGAACACCATAACTTGGCAGTTGGCGTGTGTATTATGGGATAATGTACAATGTACCTTGTGCTCAACTCCAAGCCAATATGCACTTTTGGTAAAATATCTTTAAAGGGACAATATCATCACGATCAACAGGGCATGGAATCGGAGTGTTAGTTTTAGATTAGCTCAGTGACTGAACATAATGCCCCTTAGATAAGGTCACATTACCGTTGCTGCTGCATAAATGAGCCAGTAAATTTCTCTCACTGTATTCTTCTTAAACTAGGACACCGATTCCGTGCCCTGTTGAAAGTCTGCTCTGATCGTGATGATACTGTCCCTTTAAGCATCCATACCAGAGTTGTACGTTTAACTGTAGTGAAAAAGTACTCGACTACAACTATAGAGTACTCGTACTTGACTACATTTTCCTGTACTCATTCTCATATTCATGATAAAGTACTCCACTATAACTATAGAGTTAGAGTATGTGTACTTGTACTCGTACTCATACTCATACTCGAGTAGATATTTCTGTACTTGTACTCATGAAAAAGTACTTGACTACAACTACATGTATAGAGTTGTAGTATGTGTACTCGTACTCATACTCGAGTACATTTTTCTGTACTCATACTCTTACTCATGAATAGGTACTCCATACTTTATAAGAATCAAGAGATAATGTATAAAAATGAGATAACTGTGAAAATGCATTCAGATTTATTGTATTCATTGCAAAATAAATTTGAATAATTGTATTCATTTATTTAATTAGTTAAATTAAATAAGGAATATTGAACTACTTTAAGGAAAGCTATGGCATATCAATCCATTCGTTTGACAGACGCGGATCCAATATTCGAAGACATCTGTCTGGCTCCAATGCAGACAGGCTGGTAATCAAACATACGTGTAAACTCACTCAAAGTATTAGCGAAGTCCTTAAACTGAGACAGTTAATGCGCTTTAAAAAAAAACCTCTTCAGGAAAAAAAATGTTTAGTTATAAAATTGCTGTAATGCAAGATTATATGATTGATGGTGCAGCAAGGATGGCTTTCTGGGCTATACAAACAATAGTTAATTAAAAAATATACAACCCCCCATACATAATTGAACATTGTTGAATTTACCTACTGTACATGTGATGTCAAATTAAGAATTGTTGTGTGATTTCAATTATTTTGTTCTGGAATGGACATAATTACAATTTTGGGGACAATATTTAGGATATTTTAAAGAATGAACCGGGTTTGTGGTATGTACGGTAGATGTAGAAATGAGACGAGTGAAGTCCTGATGAGCACTTCTTGAGCTCACCGTAAACTCATTTGAAGTCGTGAAGAAGTCAAATCAAATAAATATTCTGTAAAGCTTACCAAGAAATTGTGAACACTGTTATCATTCTTCGGAACGAGTCACTTTTGATTGTTATACCATATCCCCAGTGACTACAAACATGTAGAGTAATACAATTATGTCAGCAGGAGTGTAGCTGAAAACATGTTTGGTAAAAGGTACCGTTATTACAGGATGTGAAGTAAAACCTAAGGAGAATCAATACAATGGGCATACGGAATTTCCGAGAGAAAAACCAGGAAAGATAAACTAATTTGCTGAACCAGTCAAAAGAAGACAGTGTTCTTTTCCCATAGCAGACAGTATGCCAACCAACCATGCTTTTACACTGTGATAGACACAAGCATTGATTATCAAATTAAGTATGCCTTCAGGTAAATCTGGGATCATTAAAATTTTGAAAATTTTGAATATTTTGTTTTCAATAAAATGTCCAGCCTTCCCTAACTTTGCTTGCAGCTAAGAAACCTGTATACATGTACTGTACATGAACCACAGGAAACTGAAGAGCAAAAATTTTCAAAATCTCTACAAGGATAGCAACATTTTATTTAGGATGAATCAAGCATGAAGACGCAATAGTCGAGTGAATTCATGAATTACTGCCACTCTGCGTTAAGAATTCAACTTCTGATTTCACGTATATGAATGTGCAATAATACTAGTATTACACAGCAACCTTCAGCATTTTATGCAGTGGTTTTATTCTCCCATTTTCATTTAAAATCTACTCTTCAGTCATGCAGTGGTGTATGAGGGAAGTTAATAACTCTTTTTTGACCATAATTGAAAAATCAATTCACAAAATAATGTTCAAGGTTTTTTGGAGGGAGGGGGTTAACACTTCTTAAAACCAATGCATTAAAACGGCAATAAACCAAGAATATAATCCAAAGATAAAGAAATGGTCTTTATTTAATCTGACCACAGAGCTTCGCCCGTGTGTTTTATTTATATCACTATTTTAGCTAAAGATATGGGATGGCAACGTCAACAATCATTACAAATTCTACCATAGCTCAGAAATATCACAAGATATCACTAATTTACCATAAGGTATCGGACAGTAATGTCAACAATCTCTTCAAATTCTATTTGGAGTTTAGCTTTTAAAAAATGGTGTGGTGGCGCACTGTGGTTTTTATTTTACAGTACCACACAGTATGCAAACCAATACCAAGAGAGCTGAGTGGAAATCACCCTTAAATGTACAGTTTAAAACCCTTGTATAGTTTGATCCCTCAAAACACTATGAAAAACAAATGGTTTTAAGAATAGGAGGGTTAAAGGGAAGGTACAATGTTGTTAATTACAAGATTATTAACCCTAACTCCCTTGGCCCACTTGCTTAAACAAATAACCTGAATCCTCCAAAATCCTTCAGTAGCACATGACATGTATGCACACATGTGTATGCACACATGTGTTTCTAATCTGTGATACATGTGCATGGCCAGAGACCCTCCCTGCATGCATGGAGCAATAAACAGTGTCCACTGACCCAAGCACTGACCTTGCAATCACTACAACAGACATGGAAAGGCAAGTATGCCTAATAACCTCAATCCTCCAAAATCCTTCACATAACCTCACACCCCCTTAAAAAACCTGCACATCCTTCACAGTTTGCGCTACATAAAGTGTCAGTGCTTTCCCTTGTAAGATTAAGAACAAAAAAATCAATGTGAATTCTTAGACTGCGGGGAAGGATATTGGATACGGTGGGGGGGGGGGGTCTCACACCATAAGAACTGATTGATACATTGAAGATGTAAAGTATGGACAGTTGTAACTGCTCTCACTGGTACTCATCTATCACAGCCAATCAGCACAATGTCGTTAAAGGGAAGGTACAGCATTGCTAATGTTGGTAATTTAACTGCTTCTGTGAGTTCACAAGCTAAGTGTGCTTAGGAAATAGCATAAATTATGCACTCAGATGTTTTTAATTCATTCTAACATGGAATTTAGGAAAGAATACCCTGTCCTTATTTTGAACTGGAATTATTGAACTTTTCTTTAAAAGTGACAGCATCTTACAGTATACAAAATTAGTTCCAGGAGAGATGGAGAGATTTATTAAAAGTAATTTTCACATAACAATTTAATCCATTTAGTGATTTTTGAATGACCAATCCTTTAAAATAATACCTTAAATTTGACTTACTATCATGGGTTAGATCAATAAAAAATATAAACAAATTAATTTGATGCAGAAATAAAACTAGCTCTGCTCAATCTATTCTGTTAACATACAGAGATATTCCCCCTAGTAGTATGTCAGATGCCGGTTCCCGACCAAGTTCCCTTTTTTGGGCGTGGTTTGGGGTTAGTAAATAAAAAAGGGTGGTGGGTGAATTCCCTAATCAATCTGCGAGAAAAAAAAGTGGTGATGAGGTAAGATAAAAAAAATGTAAAAATCCCCCACGAAAAAAATATCACCAAAAAAATAGATAAAAAAAAAAAAAATAATAATATTATCTAGGACTTATAATAAATGGAAGAAGGAATAAAATATTTATCGAAATGGACATTGAGAGAATTGAAAGAGTTTGCGCGCGCAAATGTTAGACCATTAATCGTCGCGCTAGATAGCAGAACAAATAAAATAAATAAACGTTCTTATTACAATGCAGTAAAAAAATATATATAAAACGGCATAAACAAAAGCGATTGTATAAATTAAATTTAGCCGAACTGAGAGAGCGTATAGCGTCTGAAAATATTGAGCTACCTCAACGCGGTATCGGGAAAAGAGGGCAGTTGTTAAAAAAATACTACATCGTCGCTATTAAAAGGTTTCACGGTCAAGAAGAAGAGTTGAGATTTGACGAACCACCGATTGACGGCGGAAGATATTTACGTCAACGAAGAATGACCGTTCCGCTCAATCATAGCAAAGAAAAAGATTTAAACATTTTTTGGGAAGCGGCAAAGCCAAAGATTAGAGCCAAGTTTTCTTTAGACTTGCAAGAATTTACGTCATTTAACTTTATGATATATATACGTATTAATTTACGTAAAGATAAACCAGACGGTACTATCGATTATGTGGAGTCTAATTTTCATAATAATAGGCAAATTGTTTTATTTAATTTGAATGGTATCGAAAATGTATTTAATACCGTTTTTTCACAAATTCAAGAGGCTTTAGAAAAATGGACGCAAGAGGGTTCTGGATGGATCGTAGATCGGGTGGTGGGTATGAGTATTACCATCTCGAGATATCAACCTTTGAGAGGCGGTTCTTATATCGAGTTACCCAACTACATAAAAAACTAAAAAACATGCATAAACGTAAAAAACAAAGACGACGATTGTTTACGATGGGCGCTGCGCAGCGCTCTTTTTATCGCAAAACATCACTCGGATAGAATATCTAGCTATCCGACGGAAGATGGTTTAAATTTTGATAATATTGACGCTCCAACTCCGATTAATCAAATAAAAAAAGTAGAGAAACAAAATTGTATTGCGATAAACGTTTTTGGTTACGAATCAAAATCAATTATAGTTTACAAACTCAGCGATCAACCCGCGGATATAGATCGTATTAATTTATTATTAATTCATAAAGAAAATAAATTTCACTACGTTTGGATTAAAGATATAAATAAATTACTTTACGACCAAACGAAACACGAACATCGTCAACATTTTTGTTTGAGATGTTTACAGGGTTACTCAACAGAAGCGTATCTTGAAAATCATGTAAAAATGTGTACGGGAATTAACGACAGACCGACGGCGATCGTCATGCCAGAAAAGGGTATAAACGATACGCTAAAGTTTATAAATTTTCATAAAAAGATGAAAGTTCCTTTCGTTATATACGCTGACTTTGAAAGTATTATTAAAAAGATTGACGATGTGAATACGACTAATACTAAAAAACTGCAAGAACACGTCGTTTGTGGTTATTCGTACGTCATCGTTCGGTGCGACGGTCAAACTTTATCTCCTGTTGTATACCGAGGAGAAGATGCCGCGGAGCTTTTTTTTAAATGAATTACAAAAAGACGTAAAAACATCAACGAGATATTTAAAAATCCTAAAAAAATGTTTCTGAAAAGAGACGATGTAGAAGGTTATAACTCCGCTAAAAAGTGTTGGACCTGCGAAAAGGGATTTTTTGGAGGTGATAACAAGTTTAGAAAAGTACGCGATCATTGTCACGTCACTGGTAAATATAGAGGAGCGGCGCATAGTAAATGTAACTTGCAACTAAGTTTAAAACCAGACAAAACTTTTATTCCGGTCGTATTTCATAATTTGCGAGTCAAACGCGAGGAAATCTAACGTGTATTCCAAACAATATGGAAAAGTACATATCTTTTTCAATCGGGCAACTGCGATTTATCGACAGCGCTCAATTTTTACTAGCGTCGTTAGATAAACTCGTGGAATCAAACGACGTTTTTTCAATCGTTAGCGAGTACGAGCATGATCGAGAAAAAGTAAAACTTTTATTACAAAAGGGTATTTATCCTTACGAGTACATGGATAGTTTTGAAAGGTTTAAAGAAAAAAAACTTCCATCGAAAAAATATTTTTATAGTAGTTTAAACTACAAACACATTACTAAAAAACAATACAAGCGTGCAAAAAATGTTTATAAAACATTCAAATGTAAAAATTTAGGAGATTATCACGATTTGTACGTGCGTACGGATACTTGCTTATTGGCGGACGTGTTTGAAAATTTTCGTACCACTTGCATGAAACAATACGGGTTAGATCCGGCTCATTATTATACCGGCCCAGGATTGAGCTGGGACGCATTGCTTAAACATTCGAAAGTCGTTTTAGAATTGTTGACGGATGTCGACACGCATTTATTTATAGAAAAAGGTACTAGAGGAGGAACGCGTATGGTAAGTAAACGATACGCAAAAGCAAACAACCGCTATTTACCGGTACCCGATTACGATAAAACAAAATCTATGACTTATATACAATATTTAGACGCAAATAATTTATACGGCTATGCGATGAGCCAACCTTTGCCAACGGGTAATTTTAAATGGATGACTAAAAAACTAATTGACAGACTCTTAGAAAAAGGATTAATACGTGGAAAAGGATGCATTTTAGAAGCTGATTTAGAATATAATCAAGAATTACACGATTCTCACAATGCATTTCCACTCGCGCCTGAGTCGTTGAGGGTACCGAAAGAATGGATGTCACCGTATCAGCTCGAGCTATTAAACAACAAACCGGCTCCAAACGTTACAAAATTAGTTCCAAATTTATACGATAAATCAAACTACGTGCTTCATTATCGTAATTTACAATTGTATTTACAACTCGGTAGGCTATGAAACTGACTAAAATTCATCGCGTTTTAGAATTTGATGAATCGCCTTGGATGAAATCATACATTAATTTAAACACCCAACTCAGAAAAGATGCAACGTCAGATTTTGAAAAAGATTTGTACAAACTCATGAATAATTCAGTTTTTGGAAAAACGATGGAAAATGTACGAAATCGCGTCAACGTGAATTTGAAGCGCCTTAACGATGAAAAAGCAGAAAATCAAATTCGTACATTAATTTCGAAACCAAATTTTGCCGAGGTTAGGATTTTTGATAACGATTTAGCGGCGATTCACAGGCATAAAACAAAACTTTTACTCAACCGTCCAGTCTACGTAGGAATGAGCATACTGGATTTATCTAACTTTTAATGTACGATTTTTATTACAATCATTTAAAAAGAAATACGGTAACGAGTGTAATTTACTTTACACGGATACGGATAGCTTATTACTCGAGATTCAAACAGAAGACGTTTATAAAGATATGGAAAAACACAAAGATTTGTACGATTTTAGTAATTATTATAGCAAAGAAAAAGAAAAACAACATTTTTTATATTCTGAAGAGAATAAAAAAGTTATCGGTAAAATGAAGGACGAGACTGCAGGAACTCTAATCTCCGAAATTGTCGGTTTAAGACCAAAAATGTATTCGATACTTTTATCGAATGAAAAAGAAATAAGAAAAGCCAAGGGCGTTAAAAAACAAGTTTTAGAACAGAAAATTAAACACTCGAGATATAAACAAGTTTTATTTTTAAAAAATACATATAAAAAAACCGGTTTATCACCCTATGAATTTTATTAGAAATGAAAAACATAGATTATATACAACGCGAGTAAATAAAATATCACTATCTCCTTTAGACACAAAGATATATATTTTAGAGGATGGAATACATACTTCAGCTTACGGTGACATTATAAGATTTCAGTGTTATAATTTTTTAGGAGGATTTTCCGTATCTCGCGGTACAATTTGTAATTCTTCTCTTACAAAACTACGCGCTGGAGCCCCCGACTCTAAATAATACAAGATGGGTTGATTCGGAGCTTTCATCGTTTTACTTAAACTATAAATTTTTATACTCCATATAGGATCAGTGGCACGACGTCTCGTATCTTTTTCAGCTTCACCGGGTGCGTATAAATATCGAACTAACGAGTTTAAGGGGATTCTTTTTTAAATTATTTTTAGCGCTAGCTGGTGAGGCTGGATTTTGCTCGACAACGGGTAATTTAATCGCATCTTTAGGTTTTAAATTTATGAGTCGAGTTGTTTCGTTATTTAACGCTTTTACGACCAACGGTAATCTTTTAACCCATTCTCTATTTCTTTCATCCGTTATCATTTATTGCGCGTATTGATGAGAAAATAATCTTTCACCCAAAGTTTTATTAAATCGCTCTACTATACCTTGCGCTCTATGATTCCCGGCTTCGCTTCTTTGGATTTTTACATCGTGTTGACTCATGATTTTAGTGACGGTCGACATACATTCTTTTCCCAGATCGACTTTTAAGCGCGCCGGCCAAGTGAGCGGAGAACGTTTATAAATTTTCTCAAACGCGTTACTGACTTGAGCGGCAGTTTTATCCAACAACGGTTCCGCTTCTTTATATCTGCTGGCTTCATCCGCAACGGTTAACGCGTCTTTTTATTTTTACCGCGACCTATGCTATCATGAGGAAGAAATAATAAATCTGCTTGATGAACCTCATTTGGTTTTTCCAACATTGAATTTGAACTGGTCGGTCTAGGAATGTATTTAGGATACTGCAAATAAATTTGCCACAAGGCTTGCTTTTTTATCCACTGCGAAACCATTTTTTTTATTCACTTTAGTTTCTTGAGCTAATTTATTAATCGCGTCGAGACCTTTCCAGTATCCTTTCGGACTATAATATACGTTTTGTAGCTTTAATTTCGTACGCTTATCCATTTTTAATATTGTACAATATATTTTATTCTGTAGAATTATTAGGCATGACAGAGTCTGGTAAAATTCCTTGTTTAACTAACCACATTTGTGTCATTGAAGCCGCTGCAACCGTCGTGGTTAGTTTTAGCCCGTCTTTTATATCCAATTTTCCTAACTCGGCTGGATTTATGTTTAATATTTTTTTTACCGAGCATGCTGTATAAAATGGTTAAAAGTCCTACAACGGCACTGTGATAAGCTGAATTAACGATTCCTTTTGTATCCATTATATTTTATACTTAGTAAATATAATTTTTTAATATAATTTGTTTTATTCCATTTCAAAAACAACAAGTTTTGGTGTTGGCGTGGGTATAGGTTTGGGCGTTGGTGCGGGTGTTGGTGTGGTAGCTGAAGCGGTAGCTGGCGGAGCTTTTACCGCGCTCTGTGACGGTTTTTGATTGGAAAACAAGTAATAAGCAAAACCTCCAACGGCTAAGGCAATAGCGATATAGTAGTAGTTTATTCCAGTGCTTTCTTCTTTTATCGGCATAGCTGTATCACTACGGTTAAACTTTTCTTTGTTTACATAACGAGCGCCCTTTTTTAATTCTTGTTTTTTCTTTTTATTAAGTTCTGCAACTTTTTTACCTGCTGCGACTCTGTTTGGATTTTTTACTTTTTTATTGATCGCTGATGTTTTCGTTACTGACAACGGAGTCGATGACGGTGTGCTCGCTTGGTTTATCGTCTGCTCTGACTGCGCATTCTCCATCGCTTTTATTATCTATACAAGATTCTTCTTTTCTTTTTAAGTGTTTTGTCGTAATTAACAATACTGAGAGCGGTGCTATCAACAATGCCGTAGTTGTAGTATATATCACACGCTACGGTAGAAAGCGAGCTCGAAATGAATGGATCTTTTTCTAAATCTGTAATTAATTTACCTTCGTCGTCAATTTCAAAATGACGACCATATAAATCAACGCGATTTAAACTAAATCCTAATACTCTGGCATATATTGTTATAATGGCGTTACCTATCGAGTCTGCTGCAACACGACCAAATTTAGCTTCGTATTGCGTGTATAATACATCTCGCTCTTCTGTCGACAAAGCTTCAATGTCGCTGACGGAATACTCTTTTCCTAAATATATTTTTGAATCTCCTCCCGCTACAACAGCCAAGAGTCGTTTGTTTTGCTGCTTTTGCTTCAGCAGCAAGCTGTCACTTGTATTAAAATCTATGGATGGTGGGCTTAACATGGATGGTGGGCTTAACATGGATGGATTTCCGGTTAATAGTTCGTGAAGGTCTTTCATTTATTATAAGTATTTATATAAAAAATCAGTAAAATTTTGATTAACAGAGAGTAACCAATAAGTAATGCTGAATAACCCATCAGTAACAGAGAAAAGACGCTTTTCCTTTAGAAGCAAGCTGTCACTTTCATCATCTGATGATGGGGGTAACATTAATGACTTTTGTGAACTTGTTCCATTTATTATAAGTATTTATAGAAAAATCTGTAAATTTTTGAGTAACCAATCAGTAATGCTAAATAACGATTCAGTAATGTTGAGTAACAATTCAGTAACAGAGAAGAGTTGTTTGTTCTGTTGCTTTTGCTTCAGCAGCAAGATGTCACTTGTTCCATTTATTATTAAATAGTTTTTTATTATTTTTTTAATTTATCTAATTTGTCTAAAAATTGTTCCACTTTATTATTATTATTTACAAATTGAACAAGTTCTTCTATAGTTATATCTATATCGAATAATTGTTTTATTTTTACAATTTCAGCTTCGGTATTTAAAAATTGTACTAGTTCATCTTTTCCTTTTTCAGTATTTAATAATTGTTTAAGATTATATATAAGATCTTTTATTTCTTCAGTATCTATATTTAAAATTTGTTTAAGATATTTTAGTTCTTCAGTATTCATATTTATATATAGATCCTATAATATTTTTTTTTAAATAATTATAAAAAAAAAAAAACACTAAGCTAACAGTAACGAATCAGTAATTACTAAGTAACGATTCAGTAATGCTGAGTAACGATTCAGTAAGCTTAAGTAACAAATCAGTAATTGCTAAGTAATTTAGTCGCATAATCGGTAAAATCGCATAATCGGTAGGTTGATCCGTTTTTAAAATCAATTTGCAATGTTTGACTCGTTTTAATTTCTCGTGCATTTGCTTTCTCAACTCTCTCGTCGGTATGACATCATTTTCTCGAAGACAATTTTCAAACGAATCTCTATCTTTACAATAAAATAGATACACCCATTTGAGTTGCTCTCTAAAATCTTTCAATACGCTATTATATTTTTGTGAAATAACCCAACAGCTGTGATTGGCGTGTCGACCGCTAAAAGCCAAGTGTACCAATGCATTCGTCTCATTTTGACAAAAAATTTTATATCGCAAATCTTTACTCGCGCTACAATCGTCGATGATAAACAACGTTTCGTTTCCTTTGAATACGTCGCTATACATTTTTATCGCTTTGTTTAACGTATAATTTTTTAAATCGTCAACGAGCACTTGCTCGTCGTTCCAAATCCATTTTCTATTTTGATACGTGTCGTTGTCACCGACGGTGGGGCATAATATGACGATCGTGTCAAAATATTTAAAATATTCTTTTTCTAATAAATTTAAAACAAATTCAGTTTTTCCGCATCCGGTTTGACCGCAAATTAACGCAACGTGTGGATATTTAGGTAACATTCCTTTTTAATATTAGTCGTTAATACTAATAATTGACAGATTCAAAACGTCCATTTTTTATAATAAGTTGCGCGTCCATAATAATAAAAATGTACATGTATAATTCACCCGCGGCTTCTGCTTCTTTATCTATTTGAATGGTAATTCCTTCGGATAAGTTTTGTACTCGTCTTCCACTTCCGTGTATTTTATTGTCGTCGCTCGTTCTCATATCTAAAAATAAACCGTATCGATCGAGTAAATAATCGGCTTGTTTGACGTTGGATAAATTTAAAGCTTTAACAACTTGCATAGCGTGTTCTTTGTTTGAATCACCGAAATATTTTTGAATTTCTTCCCAATGTTGATACTTTTTCATTCCCTGCGCGTAGAGTTGATTGGGAACGCCTTCGATCGTAATTGAAACTTTATCGATTTTTGGATTATAAAATTTCTCCGTTTCTTTCACATTGGGCTCTTTGAATAAAAACAATATTCCTTTCATACTTTTTGCGGGGGTATTTAAATTTATATTCCACGTCGTATTGCGTTTGTTTAACGGGGTCACGCTATGTCTTAAAACGCGATCAAACAATATCAACACCTTGTCGCTATATTGATCTTCAATTGTTTTCGCAAGAGTCGGCATATGAACGACTTGGTATTCTAAAGAAATCCCACTTATGATATATTTTGCATTATCGTCGGTGCTTTTAATCACGTTAGAAAATTTATTAAACACGAGTTCGTAAGTCAATCGATCTCCGATCCCCGATCGGTGAGTAATTCAAAATCGAGCGGAATGTGATACCTATTTTTCAAACAATCCGCGATGGCTTTATCTTTTCCTCTGCTACCTGCGGGAACCGCGTCGCTGGCACCTACTCTTAATTTGGTCACGTTAGCATCTTGGATTCCTTGGTACGCTAGATTTTCGCGTTGATCTTTCGTTAACCATTCGTCTTTATAACAATTGAACACATCCGCATCGTCTAATGAAAATATTTCATTTCCTTCCATTTTAATGATTATATTTTTTACGATGGCTCTACCTATGTTTTGTACCATCGTTCTCGTATCATCATCTGAAGACTCGAGAACAATGTTGAAAGCTAATCGAACCGTCCCCGGAACGATGACGTCATTTTCCCCTAAATTTGGAAAACGAACCGTCAACAATTGATTTTCGGTAATGATGCTCGGATTGTTTGTAATGACAACTTTTTGACGCAATCCTTTTAATCCCAAAGGTTTTCTTAATCTTCTGTATGGATCTAGTACATCTCCGTATTCATTCACCATATTTTATATTTAACAATTATAAAATAAATTTAAAAAAATTTAAAGAAAAAGTAAAATGGTGTCTGTAGCGATGATGATTGGAGGCGCGGTCTTCAATGCGTTAGCTTTTACCGGATCAAATTTTTTATTTGGTAGTTTACGTTCTAGTGATGCTGAACAAGAACGAAAAAGACACGATTTAGCGATAGAAAAACTTGAAAAAGCCAGAGACGAGTTCTCGAAAAAGCGATTAAAATATCTAGATTATTTAAACGAACGAATACAAAAAGAATCAAACGCTGAAAAAACCTTCAACAACATTGACGATGCGATGAATGAATATTCACGAGTTACGGGCGATCAATTTGATTTACCAAAAGATTTATACAACGAACCCCAACTTGAGGATGTTCCTAGCGAAGATCAAAAAACGCGAGAAATCCTATTCATTATTTTAGGGATGATTATAGTGGGCTACGCAAGTTATAAATTATTGGAAAAAAGATAAAAAGTAATTATAAAATGGCAGAAGGAAGGAACCCCTTCATCGAGACGGATCCAGCGTATAATTACCCCGAAGATGATGAAGATGAAAATTTTGAATTAGCTAATGATGGATATATTGAAGATGATAACATCAACACCCAGTTGAGAGAAGAAGAAACAGCTTTTAGTCACATACCTTTATCTCAAACAAATGAATTATGTAAAGTTATAGTCGATGATTTTTATAAAAGTATAGGCTATGAAGGCGCTGTAAAAGACTATAATGATTTCAAGTATGAACAAAATGAAAAAGGAGTGAGTATACTTTATTTTTTTAAAGGTGGTAAAGAAATACGTCTATCTCAGAAAACAGGTCGATTTTTTAAATTAAGTTCAATACGCGGTTTAACTAAAAATGATTTTTTACCATTTGGCGAAAGTGAAAAAGCTATAATAAATGTTATAAACGAATCAGAAAAACCGGTGGTAGAGCCAGCCGCTCAAACGAGTGGTAGAAGGTTACCTTCTATACCGAGACAACGTGTGGTAGAAGGTTACCATCTATACCGAGACAACGTGTGGTAGAAGGTTACCATCTATACCGAGACAACGTGTGGTAGAAGGTTACCATCTATACCGAGACAACGAGTGGTAGAAGGTTACCTTCTATACCGAGACAACGTGTGGTAGAAGGTTACCATCTATACCGAGACAACGCGTGGTAGAAGGTTACCTTCTATACCGAGACAACGTGTGGTAGAAGGTTACCATCTATACCGAGACAACGTGTGGTAGAAGGTTACCATCTATACCGAGACAACGAGTGGTAGAAGGTTACCATCTATACCGAGACAACGAGTGGTAGAAGGTTACCTTCTATACCGAGACAACGTGTGGTAGAAGGTTACCATCTATACCGAGACAACGTGTGGTAGAAGGTTACCATCTATACCGAGACAACGAGTGGTAGAAGGTTACCATCTATACCGAGACAACGAGTGGTAGAAGGTTACCATCTATACCGAGACAACGAGTGGTAGAAGGTTACCATCTATACCGAGACAACGAGTGGTAGAAGGTTACCATCTATACCGAGACAACGAGTGATAGAAGGTTACCATCTATACCGAGACAACGAGTGGTAGAAGGTTACCATCTATACCGAGACAACGAGTGGTAGAAGGTTACCTTCTATACCGAGACAACGAGTGGTATAGAAGGTTACCTTCTATACCGAGACAACGTGTGGTAGAAGGTTACCTTCTATACCGAGACAACGTGTGGTAGAAGGTTACCTTCTATACCGAGACAACGTGTGGTAGAAGGTTACCTTCTATACCGAGACAACGAGTGGTAGAAGGTTACCTTCTATACCGAGACAACGAGTGGTAGAAGGTTACCTTCTCTACCGAGACAACGTGTGGAAAAATCAATACAAGTAAATGAAGCTATTGAAATGGCGCTTTCGAGAGATCGAGAAACTCAAACGCAATTAAACATTCCACGGCGAGAAGTGTTAGCACTCAATAAAATCATGACTAGAAATCGAGGTGAACAATTAGATCTTTTAACTAAATTAAAATAGTCAATCAAAAAATATCAAATATTCAAGAATTAATTTCCGACGCTGAAGAAAGAGGGTTTGATCTTGATGAAAAAGATCAACAGGAGTTGCAAAAACTAAAAGATGACAAAGAAGTTTTATCAAAACAAATAGATGCGCATGATTATGTTCTTCGTAGTCAAATCAATAGAATTAAAGAAACGTTTCAAAAAATGTTAGAAAGAGATGTTACGTTGGGAGATAAAATTTAAACTTTATTTAGAGAACAAGGCATAACGATCGTTAGTATATTAACGGCCGTTAGTATGACCATCGCTTTTATCGTCGAATCAATCGTCAATGCAGCAAAATCAGTTATGCCAACACCCACACCCACCCCAAAACCTGCGCCGCCAAAACCTACACCAACACCCGCGCCGCCAGATCCGAGCGGTGGCACTGTAAAAGAGTGGATACAAAAACATTAAAAAATCTAGCGAGTGTATTAGCAAAACTCGGAGAAAAAGCTTTAGCCGCTTTACCGGGTATTATCGGTGCGGTTATAAGCTGGTTATTTAAAACAGCTTCCGGCATCGTTACATGGACGGCAGAACATTTGTGGCTAGCTTTGACAGGAGTTGGAGTTTTAATTTTAACTTATATAAAGCGTTAAGTTAACATTTCATAAATAATTAAACCTGTTCCAGTTATAATCGCAAAACCAATAATTAAAGCATTTTTTTCTTCTTGGTGGCTAGCCTTAGCGACTACGCTAGGAGTATCGTTCGATTCTTCCAAAGGAGATAATCATCGCTCGATTCTTGTACATGCGCAGCGGAGCGTTTAGCGGCTAACGGTTGCGTCGATTGTAAAGGTGGAGGAGGAGAAGGAATGAGATCTGAATTCACGTCTTGATTCAATCCCAACGATAAATCAGACTTTGCGATTAAAATATTATTGTTGTATCCGACGTACGACTCTATACGCATATCACTCGGCATCATGTATAATAAATCTCCAACGATAACATTTAATTGCGTTTTAGTATCTGATAGAGATTTTTGATATCGATCGATACTAAATTGTAAATCGACCGGAGAATCAATCTCAGCATCCACTATATTTATAAATTCACGCTGTGCATCTAAACCAGTACCGAACGTAAGAATTCCACTTTTAGCTTGTACTTGAGCTCCCAAAATCGCGTAAACGTACGTTCTTATAGAATCGTTAATTTGTTCTATACCGATATCCGTAAAACCTTGCGCCAATTTAGACTCGAGTATGTAGCTAACCCAGCCTCGTTCAGCTTCTAAAGATTGTTCGATATAATCGATTGTAATATAATCTATGTAAGGCTCAAAAGTTTGAGCAGGAAATTGTTTAATGTCTTGCTTAAATTTCATAATCGTTATTTTTGGGTTATAGGCCTACTTACCGTTAATAAAACGAGTATCAACAAAAATTTTACCCGGTACGGGAGTCCACACACCGCTTTTTTCACATTTATAAGCTGTACCTAAGCCTCCAGAGTTTTTATCTATTTGTTGTCGCCATTGAGTATCAGGCGATGCGTGAAATTCTCTACATAGATTATTATATGCTCTCATGTCTATATTATTTTCAATCGCGCTCCAAATTGGATTCAAAGGTTCGGGACAACTCATTTCTTTTAGTATTCGTCTAATTTGATAATAAACGTGAAACCTAAAAAAAACCTACGAATCATCCTATTCGAATGATATAAATGTTTATAACTCACGCCGCAACCCGTCGTACTGCACCACGTTGCAAAATTTATTTGATTTTGATAAAACGGTTTAGGATAAAATCTCCATCGACGTACATCCAAGAAATTATAAATGCGCGGTAACCTGTAATTTTGAAAAGGATTACTCAGTTGTACGTTAAAAAACTCGTTTTCGTTAACGTAAATATTTAGACTCGTCAAATCTCTCGCAGAAAATTTTTCTTTGTGAGTAAAATTTCCAGATTGCGGATACCGTTTCGATAAATTACTCTGAAACGCTAATGGAAAAGGCATTTTATTATATTAAAATTAGAAATTTTTATTAATAAAATGTATCATACCTTTGAAATCGAAATTGAAAAAAATAGCGGGTCGGTTCAATTAAATGACGTCATCGATAATCGTGAAGGTAATCTTACGATATCATTACATAGCGTTAACATTTGGGTGGGATATTACAACGTGCGTAGAAAAGAAAGAATAATCTATCGTACAGTTGGTGAGCGAGAAGATGTCGTAAACTTTGTCGAACCGGGACTTTACAACATTAAAGAAATTATCGATATTGTAGTAAAAGACGCGTCTTGGATCACGTTCACCATCGATGAAAAAACAGGTTTTTTCTTGCTAAATATTACTCGAGAAAACAAATCCGTCAAATGTTCTTCCGGGTTAGCTAATTTACTCGGGTTTCACAACGAATTTCTAACTGTGGGAGAATATAGTAAAAAAAATTGATGTACAACTTTTTAAAATTCTATACATTCATTGCGATCAAATTTCTACGACTGAAAATTATTTCAACGGTAAACCTTGTACTATTTTAAACGCTTTTCCGTTACAAGACAAATCGTTCGGAGAGAGTATGTGGATAGAATATAAAAATCCATTACTAAAAAAGCTTAAAACCGGTACTTTTAACGCACTGAGTTTTCAAATTAAAGATTCAAAGGGTAGAGACATAAATAATCACGGTTTCCCCATTATTTTAAATCTAGAAATTATATAAATGGCGAGTATTTATGGACCCAGTCGAACAAGCACGCAAATTTCGTCTAGCGGTAATTATAATAACTCATACATTTACGAACATCACGGCTATATCGATAGTGATGAAATTTTACAAACGATACCTCTTGTCGAAAAATATCAAATTATACTCGGATGGCACGGTAGGCTTAAACTACCCTTTTACATGTTTAATCAAGCACCTGCATACTGCTCAATTTTTGTAAAATTTGCGAAAGCTGACGGTTTTTATTCGCATTCGGCGGAAGGTAGTTTTGACGTTAACGTATATCATATTCCTTCTCCCGCTCGAGACAAAAGTTTAGTTTTCAACAACACTTCGCAGCACGTAGAATACGAAATTTGTTTCAAAACGCGAAATGAAAAAGTTTTTGTACAAGGAAGCTTTTTCGGCGCGCTAAACACTAAAATCTGTTTCAATATAAAAATTTAAAGTTTACCATTAAATTAATTTTATACTATAATAAATATGGCAAGCATTTATGGTCCTACTCGTGCGAGTGTAAAGAGTAGCCGAAAAAGTGGTATCGTCACTAACGATGAAAACGTTTTCATCGTTAGTGGCCATATTACTAATGATGAACTTTTTGCGAGGGTTACATTGTATAAAATAGATCATATATTTCAGATTATGTGGGAAAGCGTTTGGAATGCACCTGGGTTTTATAGCTTTGTACCAATAACTAACTGTTCAACTTATGCTAAAATAGTTCATGGTGAAAACATTTATCAAAACGTTTCTAATCGTGAAATTCTACCGCGGGAAGGTCCTGTCGTGTTTTGGCAAAATATTTATAGCAATAGTATTAACTTTAAATTTTGAGATAATGAACCAAAGCATCTAGAATGCGGAATTTGCTTTAAAATAGAAAACAACATAAAAATATTTGTACAAGCGACATTTTTCGGCTCTTTAGAAGCTGGAATCTGTTACGATTTAAAAATTAATACTTTTCCATTAAATTAATTTTTTTAAATCTTTTACTATTAAGAGAAAATAATGAGCGTACCTATAGAATCAACAAATGTACTTTATCCAGGTGTACGCTATATGGCAGATAGTGCGAACGATACTAAAACATTTCGTTTGCAAAAAATCGATAACATTCAAAAAGAATTACGAACCGAAATAAACCAGCGCGAGAAAACGTATACAAAATATAATAAAATCATCAAAGCTTGCTCCGTCGTAGAAACCATAGCGGAATTGGGCTGTATGGGAGCAGGGGCCATTGGAATCGCCAGTATCGCCACCGTTATAGCATCACCCGTAGGATATGTTTTAGAAGGTTTAGCTTTAGTGTTGGGTAGTGCAGCGTTTGGGATCAGATACGCCAAATATAAATTATTTAAAAAAGCTAAAAAACACGACGAAATAATTTTTTTTAGCATCCTCTAAACTCAACACGATCGAAAACCACGTTTCAAAAGCGATCGAAGACGGTGTCATTACCCAAGAAGAATTTTTACTCATCTGCGAAGAACGAGATAAATTTTCTCAAATGAAAGAAAATATCCGTGCAGCGGCTCTGCCCACAGCGCTTGCGCAGCGTAGCGCTAAAAATTACAATGTCGATAAAAAACAAGATGTTAATTTAGATCAACAAAAAAAAGATCTTATAGAAAAACTTATGAAGTTAAAATAAACTTAATGGTGCCCTCACACCATAGCGTATGCTGAAACCTATGAGTTGCGTGTAAAAAATATTTTTATACGCACCAAACGCAACCCAAATCAACAATTTTGTCAATTTCTAACCTATTCAACCTATGGGTTGCGTGTGAGTTGCGTGTGGGTTGCGTGTGGGTTGCGAACTGAACTTATGATCCCCCAATATCTGCGATCACCTGCGTACGAGTTGCGTGCGAGTTGCGTGTGAGTTGCGTTCAAAACTTACAAGTTGCGTTGGACCTGCGTGCTAGTTGCGTGCTAGTTGCGAATATCGATAAAAACCTATAAAAGCGGAGCCGATTCAGTATTTTCTTCAGTACTGATTTGGTCACCTCGGAGGTCCACCAACAACTGACACCGATCTAGAAAAGGCCCACTATTTATACCATTTCTCAACACGCATGTAGTACGCAACTAACACGCAACTCACACGCAACTAATAGGTTGGATACGCAGGGCATAGGTTGGGGATACGCTGGGAATACGCACAATAGGTTGGGGGTACGCTACACACGCAACAGGATTGCAACAGGCATGCAACACGATCGCAACATGATCGCAACAGGTACGCAACACATTCGCAACATGTACGCTACCAAAACCTGGCCAGATACCTCAAATTTGGACCTGCGATCACCTGCGTTCATAACTTATGAGTTGCGTACCTGTTGCGATCGTGTTGCGATCGTGTTTCGTGCGTAGCGTCCCTGTTGCGTATAAATTGATCGCAGGCATTCGCAGAGAATTATTGAACATGTTCAAAATTTCTGAACTTACTCTGCGATCACCTGCGTGCTTGTTGCGTACTTCAAACCTATAAAACCTATTAGTTGCGTGTGAGTTGCGTTCGGAACTTATGACCACTATTTTTTATTCGCAACCATACGCAACTGGTGATCGCTATGGTGTGAGGGCACCATTAGTGTAAATAAATCCAGATTTAACGAGGATACGAGGCCTCCGCCGTATAATTATATTTTTAGTCACTATAAACGTGTTGTTCTCTCTATCAACTCATTCATCACTAAATTATAATTTCGTCTAGCTCTTCCTTTTACCTGCTTAAAACTTTGCACATTTAATATCTTTGCACAGTTCGTACATAAACTTATCGATGTTTTTGTACCTTTTTTACATCTTCTACACTCAGTCGGGGGACTTTTTCCACATTTTATTTTCGATTGATGTAAAGCGCAATAGTTCACATTTGGTGAGCTAAGTATACAACACTTGGATGTTTTGCCAACTAATAGCCATTTGCAGGGAACGATCACTTTCGTTTTTTTTTATCAATTCCATCACTTTTATTATTAATACTACAGAATATTTTTTTATTTTTTCACTTTATCAATTTTTTTGTGATATTGTTTTTGTGGGGGATTTTTACATTTAGCTTTCTTCGTTTTGTAAAAAGCTTTCATCTTAAATATAAGCGGAAATTTTTCCTAAATTACCTACCAACGTAGCAATTTTAACGGAAAGTTTTCAACATGAGGAACGTAAAATTGTATTTGTTTTTCCAACATTGAAATTTTTAATAAAATGCTAAATAAAGTCACCGCAAACGTGGCAGAATAAGTAGGTTTTTTTCCAGGCGGTAAAATACCTAACTCTAAAGCTACGGTGTAAAGACTATCGTTATCGCTATAAAAACTAATAAAATCTAAATTATACATGTTTATGTCAATTTTCGTGCCGACTTGTGATATTTTTTTAAGCTTTAAAAAATCGCTACTTTCAACTATATAAGGATATTTATAAATACCAGCTTGATCGTCGTCTGGTAAACCAATTGAATTTATGCTAACTGACGTATTAATACTCACGCTGTCAATTTCTCGTTTTTTTTTCACCACACATTTCGACTGTGCAAGTTTCAATATAAATTCGTTCGTTTTTAACGTAAATAATTATTGAAACTTTTCGTTTAATGTTACGAGTCATTCTTTGTAAATGTTTTAAATTAACCATAAATTCAATTGGTTTTTGACATTTAAATTCAAAAAAGTTTTCTCGATTTAATACTATATTAATTAATATTCTTTCCGTTTGATCCATCGCGCGATAATAAAATCCGTTTTCATCTACTTTAAAATGAGCCTTCGCCTGAATGGCTGCTAAAATGTCAATTAAAATTGTAAACGTATATCCCACTTTAATTTTCAAATAAAAGTCATAGCCCTTGTCTTCGTGATTGTTTTGCGCAGCTACAGCTTGATCGTATATGAGCACTGGGGAGGAACGGCAGGACGTTTTGGACTAGGTGAAACGAATGACAGAGGATTGAGACTTCTGGACTTCGCTAGAAGCCATAAGCTCACCGTAGCCAACACGCTGTTTCCACACAAAATCTCCCGCAGAACAACATGGCATGCACCGAATGGAAAGACACATAACCAAATTGACTACATACTCACCCCACAAAGGTTTAAGTCAACATCAACAAAGCCCAAACCAGAACTTTTCCTGGTGCGGACATTGGAAGTGACCATGACATGGTACTGATGACGCTTAAACTCAAACTGAAGACACAAAAGAAACATAATAACCCACGCGTTAGATTTAGTCTAGACAAACTGAAAGATCCACAAGTCGCAAGAATATTTGAGGCAAACATAGGAGGAAAATTTGCAACACTTAACCTACTACAAGACATAGACTCATTGACAGATAATATGGAGAAAGCACTTATAGAAACAGCAACTGAAGTACTAGGGAAGGATAGGAAGAAAAACAAACCATGGGTCACTGACGACATCCTAGATCAATGTGACCTTAGAAGGACCCTCAAAAAGATAAAGAAGGATGACCCAAAGGCAGTAAAGCAGCACACCTCTGTGAACAAAAACATCAGGAAGATGATGAGGGAAGCAAAAGAAAAGTGGATCACAGAACAGTGTGAAAGCATAGATGCAGGGATACGACAGGGCAATAGTAAAGCAGCCTACACAACACTAAAGAAACTGACAAGGACACAACAACCTACAGCCACAATAATAGAAGACAAGCATGGCTCTCTATTAACCGAGAAAGCAGCAATAACCAAGCGATGGACAGAGTATTGTCAGGAACTATACAACTTTGCAATAAGACCAGACCCCAACATACTAACCAATGCCAGGAAGTCCAGCAGTGAATGTGAGGATGCACCAATACTGCAAGCTGAAGTAGAGGAGGCAGTAAAGAGCCTAAAAATCGGCAAATCACCAGGCATCGATAACATCCCAGCAGAGCTTTGGAAGCATGGGGGGCAAGGAATGATAATAGCATTGACACACATCTGCCAAAAGATATGGGAAACCAAGCAGTGGCCCCAAAAATGGACCCAATCTCTGATTATCCCCATCCCCAAGAAAGGGAATTTAAGGCAATGCCAAAACTACAGAACCATCAGCCTTATCTGCCACGCTAGCAAAGTAATGCTGCGGATCATCCTGAACAGACTGAGGAACAAGGCAGAGGAAATTCTTTCAGAGGAACAGGCAGGATTCAGACCAAAAAGGAGCACCACCGAACAAATCTTCAACGTCAGATTACTGATCGAGAAGCACCTTCAGCATCAGCACGACCTATACCATAACTTCATTGACTTCAAAAAAGCCTTTGACCGTGTTTGGCATGAAGGGTTATGGCAGGTTCTCAGAAACTACAACTTCAACAATAATCTCATACAGGTCACCCAAGCACTTTACACGGACGCAAGCAGTGCAGTTCTCATAAACAACAGTATGGGAGAACCTTTTAAAACATCTATTGGTGTCCGTCAAGGCTGTCTCCTCTCCCCTGTCTTGTTTAACGTCTTCCTAGAGAACATCATGGAAGAAGCACTCCAAGATTTCCACACCTCCATAACCATCGGAGGAAGACCCATCTCCAACCTCCGCTTCGCTGACGACATCGACATTATGGGAAAAAGCGAGGCCGAACTACAGGAACTCACCACCAGACTGGAAGAGGTGGCGAGAGCATATGGCATGGAGATAAGTGTAGAGAAAAGTAAGATCCTGGTCAACAGCCACAACCATTTACCACCACCGAACATCACAATGAACGGGCAAACGCTGGAGGAAGTAAAGGACTTTAAATACCTCGGGTCCTTTGTGAGTGAAGATGGCAGCTCCACAAAGGAGATAAAAGCAAGAATTGGCATAGCAACATCAGCCATGACGAGACTGGCCAGTGTTTGGAAAAGCAACACCATCAGCTTCCTAGTGAAGGCCAAACTGTACAAGTCACTTGTACTCTCCACCCTACTTTATGGTTGTGAGAGCTGGACACTCACAGCAGACACTGAGTGCAGGATACAGTCCTTTGAAAACAAGTGCTACAGAAGAATGCTACATATATCATACAAAGAACACCGGACAAATGACTATGTCAGACAGTTAGTTACCATCCATGATGGAGTACAGGAGCCTCTACTCGCAACGGTAAAACGACGCAAACTGGCCTGGTATGGCCATGTCACAAGGCATACCTCCCTGTCAAAGACCATCCTACAGGGGACAGTAGAGGGAAAGCGGAGAAGAGGCAGGCAGAGAAAGTCCTGGATGGACAACATCAAGGAATGGACTGGCTGCAACTTCCAAACCCTGCTTCGCACAGCAGAAGATCGAGAGCGCTGGAGACTAGTCCCTGACTGCCCAAGTATCCAACATGACACCCCTACGGCCCCAAAAGGGCCATGGGATGAGTGAGAGTGAGTGAGCTTGATCGTAATCTTTAAATTTTAAATCATCAATCAAGATGGGCCGTCTAGACATATTTTTTAAAACCGGCGTCATCATTTCATATTGTTTTACATTCTCCATACTCTCTTTTACTATTAATCTACATAATATTTTTTTATTTTTTCACTTTATCAATTTTTTTTGTGATATTTTTTTCGTGGGGGATTTTTACATTTTTTTTATCTTACCTCATCAACCCATTTTTTTTGGATGACGTCATCAACACCCCCACCTTTTTTATTTACTAACCCCAAACCACGCCCAAAAAAGGGAACTTGGTCGGGAACCGGCATCTGACATACTACTCCCCTCGAACAAACACCACCAAATTTCATCAGGATGAATTGTTTTGAATCAAGGTGAGCGACATCAATTAGGAGGAATTGTCACTGATGCGGGGAACCACTCCGCTCGTCAAGGACAAGTGAAGACGGTGAATTAATCTGAGTCACTCAGACATTTACAATGTAAATTTAACATGTACACGTAGGTAAAACGACCTGGCATCTACATGTAAATTGGCTTTTCGATTAGTACCGCTTCGCATGACGGCTCTAACAAAATAAGCGTGCACACCAATATGTGAAAATTGGCATGTCAAAACTGGGCTTTAATTGGAAAAAATTCTTGGCAGTGCAATGATTAGGAGTTATATGGTCTTATGATACTTTTTGTAATTTCAAGTAGGGTGCATTTACAGATTATTATTCAAAAACTTGAAATGAGGGACACATACCTCCCTCCCCCCCACCTATAAATATATAATTTATATAGTGTACCTAGCTTAGTTGACAGTTATTAACCCTGCTACAACATGGAGGCCACTCCCAACCACTAAATGTCCAATATGTTGTACACATATCATGTGTATGCCACACTAACCCTTTTAAGTAATCTTTTATGTAAAACCAATTACATACATGCATACGATAACAGTTGTAGACCACTGTAGACCACCTTGTTCAGTGGTGTCCTGTATGTCTGTGTACAGTACTTATGTTTGATGCCGAGTGATGCTGGGTTTTCAGCAGTTATTTTGTAAACACAGACTCTCTAGAGTAATAAGCCACCACCAGCCACTGAGACTGGAACATAAGGAGACATCGAATTCTAACCTGCGGTTAAGCCTTGCGGGCATCCGGTAACTCAAGTTACACGTTTGCTGGAAAGTAAGGAGCTCATTATCTACGGGTCACTGCACATTGGGGGTTTCGTCGTGAGAATATTCATAGCTCTAGCTGGAGCCAGCAAATCCTGCCGGCAGGACAAAGGACCAATTTATTGGGCTGTAATCCCCTACTTATCTGCAGTAAGTTGACAAAGGGTTGACTAGGGCCTTTGTATTTGGATTTTGGGGAGAGTTGTGGCTTTAATACAAGTGTGAAAACGGACATGACCACTCTAAAAATATACATGTATATTTTGTACAATGTACATGTACTGATAAGTATAACCGTTCAGTATGTCATTGAAAAAACATTTCTAATTATTGATAGTTTCTTTTTTTCAGATTAGATTTGTCATGTCACCACCCCTGGAGTCTCTTTAATAATTTCGACAATTTACGCAATTATATTTGGAAAGCAGCTTCTGGAAAATGTCTTTTTCATCGGAACGTTGCTATTTCACTTGAGGAAAAGATAAAAAATGAGTAAAATAATCATGATTAGCATGGTTTCACAGTAATTTTTTTTTTTTTTTTAGATAAAGTGATGACAAGTGCTGTAAAATTTCTAAAAATAGTTTTGAAAAAAACATAGTTTTACAGTAAATATGTACCGAAATGATATAATGGAGGTCCCGCCAGAAATTTCTGGCACATCGCTAATCAACTGTATTCAAATTCCCCTGAAGACGATCACAGTATACTGATCGAAAAGTCGAACTATCACACCACCAGTTTTTCTCAGAAACGGCACTTAATTGAGAGATAGTTCAAACCTTACTCTTAAAATCGTACTCAAACATGAATTAAAGGTCCCTCTGCAATGGCAGAATACTGCAAATATTACTGCATTCAAATGTGATAGCTCGATATGGCTGTATTACATTTTCATTAAAGCAATCGTTGAGTTAAAAGACAAACAATTTGCCATCACCTCACTGAGCAAAATACAAAAATGGTATTATTCAAAAATTAAGGAAGTCAAGTTATCAATATATTGAAACAATGGTTTGTATGCCAACTGAATTTGCAAAACATTCAATAATACTTTTATCCTCGAATCTGGATAATTTGAGTTACAATGCAATTGGTTCTATATGGTCAGAAGCATCGATATTTGGTAAAATATGTATCTACATAAAATGGTATTTTATAGGCCGTCTAATATTTTACCCATTGCTCTATTATACATCTCTATCTGATAGAGATAGCATCCATTTCATACAGCGACGAGACACTCTTCATTTTGCAAGGCCAACCTCAGAAAGAAACTGGTTTTTAATTTCCTGTATTACTACGTTCGCTACGTTTAGTATTATCTAAACTAACAGAGGTAGGCTACTTGGCGGAGCGATGACATAGAATTTGCTAGTTTTGATAAGCCAACCTGAAAGGAAAAACAAATTTTAATTTCCTGCGTGAATTTTTGGAGGCTGTTTGTGCGGCAACATGTACAACAAAGCCGTCGCAAGCGTAACGGATTGTTGCTACAAGTAACTATTATAATTACTAAAAGCCGTTAAAACTGTTTTACCGAACGAATAGAAATGCAAGATAACTGCCACATATTTAGTACGTATTTATGAGGGTCTGTTTGTTTCACACATATATCTGGATCTCGATCACCAGACAGTCCGTACGGTTGAAACAGTTTACTGATCCGGATCCTGTATTTGCTGATCCTGCTCGCGCAGTGGATACGTGCTAGATCCAAGATGGCGCAAACGAAAATAACTAGACGAAAATTATTACAGAATTCATTAAATCATGATGATTAATATTAAAAACTTTTTGAATTATTTATTTGAAGGCCAAAATAAATTATCATTGCTATCAAATGATATATAAAACAGTTTGTCAAAACAACAATCTGAATTTAGCGGATGAATTCTGCCACGGGCACGGTTTAGCCGTAGTCTGGTACACAGTCAAATAAATAATTCAAAAAGTTGTTAATATTAATCATCACGATTTAATGAATTCTGTAATAATTTTCGTCTAGTTATTTTCGTTTGCGCCATCTTGGATCTAGCACGTATCCACTGCGCGAGCAGGATCAGCAAATACAGGATCCGGATCGCGATTTTTTTTTCTGCAAACGAGAATTGCCATCCCACAATATTTCAGCCAATCAGATGTCTTATACATATTCATGACCTATTCTATCAGTCTCAAAACACTTAAATCTCTGGCTAGCCCTAACATACCAATGAGCTACCAAAATAAAGTCCCTAGGCAGACCAGAGACTCTGCCAGAAGCTTGGAATGTACAACAAACCCACCCAAGGCCATACCTTGGCTGATGATAGTGAAGTAATCACATATCAGTTATACTGTACGAGGCATGAATAGACAATATACACACTGTGCGTTTGCAACACAGTATCGATAAAATCGATAGTGAATTTAATAATATAACTAACCGGTACTAACAATTGATATGGAAACTAAGAAAACTGCAGTTTCACTCAGCTGAAGGCATATGTCTAGATGGTCTTAACATCTGAAATACTTGAAACCAGTGATACAGTGAATTTAGGGTTTCTAATTCTCACAGTGACTGAACAATGGTGAGCTATGAATTTACAAATAACGCGGAAATAATATTTTTTTACAACAAGGTTTACAACAAAATGATTAGTGGAAACTAGGTGAATTCTGAAATCTCCTTTTTACAATAAAAGTGTAAGCAAACTGATCTAACTGAATCAGCAACAATACAAAAGTGGGAAATGCAATTAAGTAAAATGATAAGAATTAAACAATAATCAGAAAGAAAGTAAAATAATCCAACAGTCGCAATTAACTGAATCAACTCTAGGTCAACATCCAATATAAAAATGTACGTCTCAACTAAATCAGAAAAACAGAAGGAATTAAGTAACACTATAAATGAAGAAATATCAAAACAATTTTTCATGGTTGGCAATTCTTTAAGTACAATTAACTGTTACAACTGGTCATCAACTTAAAATTAACTATTTATTACACTTTTATAGCAGACACGTATTCCTCAAACCTTGAGTCTGAGTCATTTTATATGGTGATTGAAGTCAAAGTTACAATGAAAGTCTAAAGACACTTTTCAGAAAATATATAAAACAAGGTTTTTCGAATTTTACCACGATTTCCCGGTTAACAATTATATAAGACTTAATTTTAGTTTTGAACTCATGAACTGTAAGAAAGTCTTTTCTGTAGTAAAAAAAAAATGTTAGGAATGTATTTCTTGATGCATAACTCCAGCCTATGAAAGCTTCAGCAATAGTGAAAATACGTTCAGGTTGTTTGTATTATTTTATAATGTGAAATTCAGTTTGTCTCATAAACTTTACAATTTTATTTTGGAAAAAATAGTTACACTGAAATTATAGACAAAAAACATATAATGGTTGATGCTTTAAACAAGTTTATATAAAAATAGAATCATCTGATTTGTACAATTTGTTTGTGTCCTTTTTGCTTTTAAATATCTTTCATCTAGCCCCCACCCCCCATATAATTACATTATTGTGTGCATATGAATTTAGGATATGGTTCTGCGTTAAATAGCTTGTTGTGAAAAGAGGCATCAGTATATAAAACATACAATTATTTTTAACCACGTTATTTCAACTCAGTACCACTATGGTACCACCATATAGAAAGCCTAGTACCACTAAGTTATTTCAACTCGATCAGTCATTTAACTACATGTACATGTACATGCACATTGCATTTGGATTACATTGCGCTGAGTTGACTACGCACTAGTTCTTATGAATCTAGCTGCAAGAAGTTCATACATATAGGCCTACTGTACACTCTACATTTACATTACATTTATGTGCACGTAAAATAATAAAATATAATATGCGCGCGCGCACTTACTGATCAGTGTGCCTAGCCTGCATCTAATATGCATATATGTTAATAATACCCTACGTCATCTTAAAAACGTGCCATGTGATTGGCTGAAATATTGTGGGATGGCAATTCTCGTTTGCAGAAAAAAAATCCCATCCGGATCAGTAAACTGTTTCAACCGTACGGACTGTCTGGTGATCGAGATCCGGATATGTGTGAAACAAACGGACCCTCATCAGTTGTTCAAATGAGTATCATAGATATGTAGATAACCTCGTTCAGTTAAATATGTACTAAATATGTGGCAGTTGTCTTGCATTTCTATTCGTTCAGTAAAACAGTTTTAACGGCTTTTAGTAATTATAATAGTTACTTGTAGCAACAATCCGTTACGCTTGCGACGGCTTTGTTGTACATGTTGCTAGAAGTGACAATGCACAAACTGCCCGCAGGAAATTAAAATTTGTTTTTCCTTTCAGGTTGGCTTATCAAAACTAGCAAATTCTATGTCATCGCTCCGCCAAGTAGCCTACCTCTGTTAGTTTAGATAATACTAAACGTAGCGAACGTAGTAATACAGGAAATTAAAAACCAGTTTCTTTCTGAGGTTGGCCTTGCAAAATGAAGAGTGTCTCATCGCTGTATGAAATGGATGCTATCTCTATCAGATAGAGATGTATAATAGAGCAATGGGTAAAATATTAGACGGCCTATAAAATACCATTTTATGTAGATACATATTTTACCAAATATCCATGCTTCTGACCATAGAACCAATTGCATGGTAACTCAAATTATCCAGATTCGAGGATAAAAGTATTATTGAATGTTTTGCAAATTCAGTTGGCATACAAACCATTGTTTCAATATATTGATAACTTAAACACTTCCTTAATTTTTGAATAATACCATTTTTGTATTTTGCTCAGTGAGGTGATGGCAAATTGTTTGTCTTTTAACTCAACGATTGCTTTAATGAAAATGTAATACAGCCATATCGAGCTATCACATTTGAATGCAGTAATATTTGCAGTATTCTGCCATTGCAGAGGGACCTTTAATTCATGTTTGAGTACGATTTTAAGAGTAAGCTTTGAACTATCTCTCAATTAAGTGCCGTTTCTGAGAAAAACTGGTGGTGTGATAGTTCGACTTTTCGATCAGTATACTGTGATCGTCTTCAGGGGAATTTGAATACAGTTGATTAGCAATAAAGATGTGCCAGAAATTTCTGGCGGGACCTCCATTATATCATTTCGGTACATATTTACTGTAAAACTATGCTTTTTTCAAAACTATTCAGAAATTTTACAGCATTTGCCATCACTTTATCTAAAAAAAATCATTTACTGTGAAACCATGCTGATCATGATTATTTTACTCATTTTTTATCTTTTCCTCAAGTGAAATAGCAACGTTCCGATGAAAAAGACATTTTCCAGAAGCTGCTTTCCAAATATAATTGCGTAAATTGTCGAAATTATTAAAGAGACTCCAGGGGTGGTGACATGACAAATCTAATCTGAAAAAAAGAAACTATCAATAATTAGATAATTGTTTTCAATGACATACTGAACGGTTATACTTATCAGTACATGTACATTGTACAAAATATACATGTATATTTTTAGAGTGGTCATGTCCGTTTTCACACTTGTATCAAAGCCACAACTCTCCCCAAAATCCAAACACAAAGGCCCTAGTCAATCTTTTGTCAACTTACTGCAGATAAGTAGGGGATTACAGCCCAATAAATTGGTCCTTTGTCCTGCCGGCGGGATTTGCTGGCTCCAGCTAGAGCTATGAATATGCGCATGACGAAACCCCCAAAGTGTAGTGACCCGTAGATAATGAGCTCCTTACTTTCCAGCAGACGTGTAACTTGAGTTACCGCAAGTGCCCGCAAGGCTTAACCGCGGGTTAGAATTCGATGTCTCCCCTAATTAGTATGCCCCTGCAATACATCAATCACAAACCACTAAAACCAACAGACATATGAGGTATTATGTTATTATGGCAGTATAGCCATTAGGAGCCACTGCCTTCCATAGCAATGGCTTGGAGTGGCCTCAATGGTTTGTTCATAAATTTGCACCGATGCATGTTGTAGGAGGGTTAATTTAGGGCCCAGTACCAAGTCTTAATTCATAGTAAAAAATAATGGGCAATAGTTTCATTTTTCTTACAAATGAGAGCGCCTCTGACAAAACTGAAGATTCATAATACCATCAGCTTAACCCTCCTACTATAGCTGCACTTTAGTGGCAAGTAGCTATAGAGGTCAAAATCAGTCAACTACCTGTTTTGACTGTTGACCCAAATGTGCACACAGCGGCATTTTGAATGGGTTTTACTGTAATTTTGACCACCCTCAGCAATACCACACAATGCTTTTACCAGTCAAAACGGTTGACTCATTTTGACCTGTAAATGTACATGTACTAATTACTAAATAAGGTTTGACAGTGTTTGACTTTTAAGTGCACTAAGTGAACATTTTGACTGATTTTGACCCTAGGAGGGTTAATACCAAGTAGGTTTTAAATTATTTATAATTCCATGATTTTGTTATTTTGGAATTATACTGAACATGTATCAAAACTTTACATACTCTGTACAAATACACCTGTAAATTTTAAAACATCAGTTCAAATAACAAATTTAACAGCTCTTGAAATTAATTTAAAAATCACAATTAACAAAGGACCACTGCCACGAGGTACATTAATTTATTAATCCATATATTTTTTCGAGTGAACCAAGACTAAGAGGATTGACTGAGGAAAATTTGAACATAAAAATCGGCGACCTCTGATTTTCGACCAAATAAACAAGCAGACATTTTAGTTGATGGTCTACTAAATTCTTAGGGATGACACCCTAATGCTCAACCTGTACATAATATGCATGAAGCGGAAGTCGAAGCATCGGTCAAAGATAATGCGGCTTTTTTTTTTAAAGTACAAACCTCATCAAATAATCCACAAGGGAAAAGTGACTAATAAATTAATTTTATCAGATGATATCAAATACTACACTGATAAGGGAAGGGGGCAAACGCTTAAATTTAATTGCAATCGGGTCGAAGGCCTTCACACAATGGAAACTACGAGCCGCCATACAAAGGCATGGTTTGTAATTCACTTACAATGGAAACCGAGAATGCTGATTAACTATCCATGCAGCTCAAGATCACAAGAGTCCCGGCCCATAAATTGGTTTGGTTTCCACGTAAATTTGCCATTATCAATCTTGCGATTGTGTATTAATATGAGAGCCGTGCAAAGGGCATCTTATGTTCTTGTCTGAAAAGATGTTGACGTCCAACCTGAGAGATACTGACAAGCAGCATTGCTTCTTTCTTATTTACTTAAATGGGTACTGCAGGGGGAGAAGTCATTAAAGGAAAGGTTCAACATGTTGACAAACCTACCACTACAAGTACATGTACATGTATGCGTACTCTTTTGAGACGATTTGAGGGTAAAAAAAACAAACATTTAAATGTTGAATTGCTATTTTTCTGCGGTTAAGGAAGTTACAAGCTTTCATTTGAAACCAAAAAACATCAATGATTAGTAACAGTAAATTAAAAACTTAATAAAATTAACAAATTAATAAAAGGCGGGACACCGCATTTGAATTCTCAGATTGCACGTACGTGGCCACATAATTTATTGTGTGCACCGAGGGCGTTGGCAGTCTTCCGCTTGGCCAGCGCGGCTATCAATCAGAATCAAGCCATTTAAAACATCGTATTTCATTACAGTTTCCCACATCCAAATTTCATAATTATTTTTGTTTAAAAACGGTATCTTTCAAAATTCGTTCGCAATATAAATTCTATTTTTGGGGTCGTCTTAAACACAGGCGATATACAGTATACAAATATAACATGGTTTGAGGGGGAACAGTCGATATTAGCTCCCCGAGGGGAGCTCCCCAAGGCTTCGCCTTGGGAACTAGTTTGTCAACTTCCAATATCGAGGGGAGCTAATATCGACTGTCCACCCGAAATAAACCATGTTATATTTGTTTAGCTATACCTCATACATATTCAGTTGCAGTACAATAATAAGGAGCATCAATGAGCTCGGGAAAATGCGAATTGACATTTACGTGTGCCGCCATCTTTTCATGTGTATGTAGCTAGGGCGATGTTCGCGCGTGCGTACTACACCCGTGTGACTGTTCCCCGATTGCTTCGTAAAGTGCATGCGTAGTAGACTGACGCATATGCGACAGTCTACTACGCATGCGTATTTACCCTGTGCGTGAATACTCGCGGGCGCTTGGTAAACAGCCAAAATAGCATCTGGCACGTGATGGTGAATGGACCAGTGAGAATTCGGCTCTCGATCATGAATATGTATGAGGCATAGTAATATCTTTAATCATACAGACAGTGGCGCACCCAGGATTTGATTGGGGGGGGGGGGCTCAAAATATTTTTATTTGAAATCCAATATGGGGGAGAGACATGGCTGACCCAAACCATAACCGCTGGCGCGGCTGCAGCCATGTCCCTAGTCGTGCTCGTCAGTGAACCTACGGCACATGTTAAATGTTTCCTGGTGGTTTCTAGTCATAAAAAGAAGACATTATGGCATGATTCGGACTCGTAGGGTTTTACCTTCCATATAATTTCCTCCTCTTGATGTAAAGAACTTGAGCTTGTTTCGTCTGCAAGATTTCTATAGTTAAATACTTTCATTGCGTGGACGTAAAGTTTGTGATCATTCCGGGCGGAGCAAAAATTTTTCAAACACGAATTTGGCGGCAAAACCAAATCCCAATATTATCCAATCGGTGTTTGCTAAAAGAGTGTCACATAATCTTTGTAAATTAAAACCCAATCCCGGGCCATTGTGTACAAACTGGAAAGGAGTTGATTATAATGCGGGCGTGTTTAAATTTTACGAGTAACCTCAACGACAGTCAACGACCTCAACAAGAGAAACGGACAACAGAAAATGATAATAAAATTAAGTAAAGCTGCTCCCTGATCAGGGTGCACCATGGCAGGGAGGGGGGGAGAGAATGTGTAAAAATGCTTGTTATATATACTGGTGGCCCTTCAAGCTTACATGCACATGCATACGCAACGCCGTAAAATATAATAGTGAGTGGAATAAATGGAAAACTTTTGGAGGGGAGCTTGAGTCTCCTGAGTCCCCATCCCTTGTACCACTGCCCTATACTCCTTGCCGAACTCCTCTGTAGACAAGACTTGGGCTCAGATTTTGCTCTTTCCTGGCTCCTTCTTTAAAAAATAAAATAAAACATCAGCGGGCCCTTGGCGGGGGGGAGCTGGAGCCCCCCCAAGCCCCCCCCCCCCCCTTTGGGTGCGCCACTGGTTATGTGTGGTCACGTCCCGGCGACGATAGCAACGCGGACACCCGTGCCAAAGACAACCGTGCAATTCAAACACCGTACGATCGTGTAAACCGTCTACTCTGTACCCGGCAACTTTCTGTTCTCGACCGTTCCCTGCGTGCCGAATGGTAATGGTAGCGGCGAGCTGTTCCACCGTAAATTTGGTTTAGCGCCCTCTTGTGTTGGTTTTGGGGGTGGCAATTGGGGTGGCTTAATTGCTTGTTCGTGTTATTCTCGTTGTTATGGAAAGTTATGGAAAGTTACAAGAAAGTACGTTACTGATTTGATACTTGCATATTTCTAGGTTTGGTTCCACAAATGTCGTGAACCTGTACGTTAATCATCTGTATACATTCTACTGGCTGTTACTACGGGTTGGTAAACGTTGAAACGTGTACTATAGCGGGCTACTTGCTGTTATAAATATGGAGTCGTGTTTGATAGAGCTAAAGTGCCAAACACAGAGAGTCATTCATAATAAACTGAGTAGACAGCAACACAGTAAAGCATAGGAGTTCAGGTGTGGAACATTTTCTATGTAGTTGAAACTACATAAAGTTCACGACAATCATGGACGTAGGGAATGCAAGTAACGCTCAAGAAGCTGAGACATTGTCCCTCACAAAGTCATGTTATGGCTATATTGGAAACCTAGCTAGAAGATACAAGGAAATTGAAATGCTGATGATAAATCGAGAAAATACGACAAGGTTTTTAGTGAGCATGAACGTCTGAAGCAAGTGCATGTTCGTACTCTGCGAATCGAAGTTCGATAGTTACATCGAAAGGCTTCACGGACAAGAGGCAGAGGCGGCTATGGCTGAGTTGGATTCGCACCGAAAGAACAAAATGGAATTCGATCAGCGCATTAATGATTGGGTGAAATCCATCGATGCTGAACGTGACCATAGCAAGTGCTGTTGATGATGAACATAGTGTGGCTCGGTCATGGAATTCACAGAGGAGCAGGGCGAGTACATCTTCAAGTACGAGGCTGAGAGATGCGAAGGCAAGACAGGAGTTGGCAAAGATTAAAGCTGATCAACTCAAGCAAAAACAAGAACTAGAAAGAGAACAGTTGAGATTAAAAGAACGGTTAGCCTCATTGGAGGTGGAACATGAAATAGAAACTGCAGCCAAAGAGGTAAAGGTCTGGCAAGATATGATTGAAGAAGAAGAGGAATCACCTATTAATGGCAATGCAAAACTTGGGCAGTTAAATGCAGATGTGGTAGAGTCTCCCTCAAAGGAAAAGGGGAATGAAATTAGTAACACCTCTGGCCCAAATGAAAATAATTCATGTCTTGCCGATCTATGCCAAACCATGGTTCTATCCATGACAGTGCCAAAGCCAGAGATTGCCTCCTTCAGTGGAGACCCTGTAGATTATTGGACATTTATTAATAATTTTGATGTGAATGTTGCTAGTAAGGCCACTAGTAGTAGAAGTAAGTTGGCTTACCTGATTCAGTTTTGCAGGGGTAAGGCTAAAGAAAGCATTGAAAACTGTGTGTTTCTCGATCCGGAAGGTGGGTACAAAAGGGCAAGAACAATTTTGGCAGACCGTAATTTGGTCAACCCCACCATATTATCCATGCAATGATGAATCAGGTATTAGTCAGGCCTCAAATTAAGCCAAACGATGGTCAAGCTTTATGGAGTTTGGCACGCAGCATGCAAAAATGTCAGATGACTTTAACTCAAATGGGGTACAAAGCAGACTTAAATTCTACTGATAGTTTGTTAAAGGTTCAACAGTTATTACCTGTGCATTTGCAAGCTAGGTGGGCAAAGAAAGCCCAGGATTTGATACAGTCACATGTTGAGCCAAATTTTACTAACCTTGCAGAATTTGTAGAGGAAGCTGCAAGGGTATCTAGTAATATGTATGGCCAAAATGTTGCCAAGTCATTTAAAGCTGATAAACCGTCACCATTTAAGCCCAAATCAAACAAACCATTTCCTAACAGGTCAGACAGGTATATAGATTGGTGAAATTCTTGCGTTGGGAGATAAACAATTGATTTAATTTTGCCCTACACCGACGTGTGTATAGCACTGCATGCTCAGTGCCTTCCGAGTGTCTGTGAAAAAACTACACAGGCGACTCGGGCGGGATTCGAACCCACGACCTCCTGCCTACTAGTGCAGACGTCTCAACCTCTCGACCACTGAGCTTGCCCGATGTCGATTGGCCGGCTAGAATCCTATATAGCAGCGGGTTCCGCGATATAGATTGGTGAAATTCTTGCGTCGGGAGATAAACAATTGATTTAATTTTGCCCTACACCGACGTGTGTATAGCACTGCATGCTCAGTGCCTTCCGAGTGTCTGTGAAAAAACTACACAGGCGACTCGGGCGGGATTCGAACCCACGACCTCCTGCCTACTAGTGCAGACGTCTCAACCTCTCGACCACCAAGCTTGCCCGATGTCGATTGGCCGGCTAGAATCCTATATAGCAGCGGGTTCCGCGATATATATATAGACTGGTGAAATTCTTGCGTCGGGAGATAAACAATTGATTTAATTTTGCCCTACACCGACGTGTGTATAGCACTGCATGCTCAGTGCCTTCCGAGTGTCTGTGAAAAAACTACACAGGCGACTCGGGCGGGATTCGAACCCACGACCTCCTGCCTACTGGTGCAGACGTCTCGACCTCTCGACCACCGAGCTTGCCCGAGGTCAGACAGGGTCCGAGGTCAGACAGGGTCACCACACTCACTACACAGGACAACCCGTCAAACGACAAGTCGGAGCCGTGGCCACAAAGAAGATGTCCATGCTGCCCTCAGTATCACAAGTTAGAAGATTGTGGTGAATTCGCAAGGGGATCCTTCAAGGACAGATTGAAGTTTGTACGACGAAAAAGACTTTGTGATAACTGTCTCAAGCCATCCCACATGGCCTATGCGTGCAGGTTCGGGCCCAAGTGCACGAAGCATGGATGTTAAATGAAACATAACACCTTACTGTATCCCCCTCCATTCACGAACTCAAATAAGCAGAAAGTTGATGAAGCCCACAATGCCAGCAAGGATGCCTCAGGATCTGCCATAGGGGCTGGGAACAGTACTGATGGTAGCGCTAGACAAGTCAATGATAAGGGAGGATGCAACTCTACTTTAGCCTCAGGCCACAAGGTGTGCTTGCGATTAGTTCCGGTGAAAGTGCAGGGGTCATATAGGCAGATAGAAACTTGGGCGCTTCTGGATGATGGGAGTGATGTAACCCTGTGTGACAGACGCTTAGTGGATCAACTCGGGCTGGAGGGTGTCGAGAAGAGATTTCAGTTAACAAGGAGAACAGCGAGAACTCAGGTCTCGAGGTCGGCACGACGGTGCAGAGCCTTGAAGGAGAGGAGAGTGTTCATTTGCCAAAGGTTTGGACTGTGAATAAATTACCAGTGTCTAACTGCAGCGTTCCAGTAAAGGAAGATGTAGCAAGGTGGCCTCACCTGAGTGGACTTGACTTTCCAACTATCGATGATCAGGAGGTCATGCTGTTGATTGGGAGTGATGTACCTGAGGTATTTTGGGCCTTAGAAGAACGATGTGGCGACCGAAAGGAACCATATGCGATAAGATGGACACTGATTGGACCAACTACAGCCCATGGGAGAACCACCACATTCGCTGTGAATCATGCACATGGAACAGAAGATATGCTTCAACGCCAAGTAGAAAGATTCTGGGAGTTGGACTATGGGGCCTCCGTCAGTGAAGCTGAGGTGGCAGAGTCTATCGAAGACAAGCGAGCCAGAAGCATCATGGAGGAGTCGGTGAAAGTGTGTGATGGACATTTTCAGATTGGTCTCCCTTGGCGCAGTTTGGAACCATGTCTGCCGAACAATCGACCACTTGCGGAAGCAAGGCTAAGGCATTTGAAGAGACGCCTAGAGAAAGATCAGACCTTACGCGAGAAGTATAAGGCCACAATCAGTGACTACATAGACAAGGGCTATGCAGAGAGAGTAAACGACGATTCTGAGAATTCCAAGCAGGGAAGGATACAACCACAAACCGAAAGAGTCATTTGGTACTTGCCACATCACCCAGTTGTCCATCTGCAGAAACCAGGGAAGGTTAGAGTCGTATTTGACTGCGCAGCTAGGTATAAAGGGACTTCGTTGAATGAGCAGCTGCTGCAAGGACCTTCATTCACAAACAGTCTAGTTGGGGTGCTAATGAGGTTTCGTCAAGAGCCTTTTGCCGTTGTAGCAGACATTGAGGCAATGTTCCATCAAGTCAGAGTTCGAGAAGGACTGTGATGTCTTGCGGTTCTTGTGGTGGAAGGATGTAGACTATGCCCAAGAGCCATTGGAGTACCGCATGACTGTTCACCTATTTGGGGCAACTTCATCACCAAGTTGTGCAGCGTTCGCATTGAGAAGGGCAGCTCAGGAAGCAGATACGTTTGGTGAGGCGGCTGTCAAGGCAGTTTCGGACAACTTATGTGTGGATGACTGCTTAATGTCGGTAAAGTCGAGAAATGAGGCAATAGCAGTGGTGACTGAACTTCGTGATCTGCTCGCTACAAGGGGCTTCCGTCTGAGGAAGTGGGTCAGCAATGATCGTGAGGTTTTGAATTCTATACCTTGCAGTGTGAGAGCATCGTCTATAATGGACTTGGCTTTGGACAACTTACCAGTGGAGCGTACACTTGGTGTACAGTGGGATGTCGAAAACGATGAGTTTGGATTCAAGGTAGTGGTGAAGGACAAGCCTACTACGCGACGAGGAATACTGTCAGTCGCCAGTTCACTGTATGATCCGCTGGGATTCTTGGCTCCGTTCATTCTCTTGGCCAAGATATTGTTGCAGAACATTTGTCGCAAGGGCATGAACTGGGATGACTAAGTAGAGAGCGATGTTGCACATCAATGGCATGAGTGGTTGGAGGACCTTCCAAAATTAGAGGCCCTCAAGATCGCCAGATGTTTCAAGCCAAAGGAATTCGGTGAGGTGGTTGATTGTCAGTTACATGTTTTCGGAGATGCATCGGAGTATGCTTATGCAGCAGTGGCGTATCTACGTATGGTAGATGCATCTGGTCTTATTCACTGCGCCTTCATCATGGGGAAGGTTAGATTGTGTCCCCTCAAGGTGGTATCCATTCCGCGTTTGGAACGAACTGCAGCGGTTTTGGCGGTTAAGTTGAGTCAGATTGTGCAAGCAGAGCTAAGACTGCCGATTGAGAAAGCAGTTTACTGGACTGACTCTACTTCTGTACTACAGTATATTCAGAATGAAAGTAAGCGGTTCCATACATTCGTGGCAAATCGTGTTGCCAAGATCCAGTCTGCTTCCGAAGTTTCGCAGTGGCGGCATGTTGATACAGCATCAAATCCAGCTGGTGATGGTTCAAGGGGCATGAGAGCTAGAGAGATGACACAGGGTCACCGCTGGCTAAATGGACCAGAGTTTCTCTGGAAGAAAGAAGACTGCTGGCCAGTTCTTCCAGTGGCACTCTCTGATGATCTTAAGGACGCATGTGAGGTGTCAGAAACCGATCCCGAAGTGAAGAAACAGGGACAAGTCCTCTTTAATATGGAACAAGAAGGTGCGTTGGCCTATCTGATCAACAGGCATTCTTCATGGAGTCGACTCAGAAGGATCGTAGCATGGGTATTGCGTCTAAAGACGAACCTGTTCGCTCGTGTGAAGGACAGAGTCGGGGCTGCTGGCGGTAGAGGAAATACCTTGTCCATAAAGGAACTGCAGTCTGCCGAGACAGCTATCATTCAGTATGTGCAGCACCAGACTTTCCACGAAACGTTCAAGGTCTTGAGAAACTTGGAGCAATATGATGCCAAACTGTCGGGCAAGAAACACAGTAGTAAGGTGCACTTAGAAAGCTAAATCCAGTAATCAAGGATGGAGTGTTGCGTGTTGGTGGCAGGCTGAGGAATGCTCCATTGGAGTATGATACAATCCATCCTGTGATTCTTCCTAATGATCACCATGTCACCACACTGATGGTAGTACATCACCACCTACTTGTGGGTCATTCGGGAGTAGGAATGACCTGGTCTTCTCTAAGAGATAAGTTTTGGATAGTGAGGGGAGGGGCTACCGTCCGCCGCATCATTGGGAAGTGTTTTCACTGTAAGAGGAGAAATGCCGGACGTGGTCAACAGATTATGGGCGAGCTCCCCATGGTTAGAGTCAACCCGGATAGGCCTCCATTTACCTTTGTTGGGGTAGATTATTCCGGGCCTCTTTACGTCAAGCAGGGGCGCAGTCATGTAAAACGCTATGGATGTATATTTACGTGCCTGGTAGTTCGAGCAGTTCACATCGAGATAGCACACAGTCTCGACACGGATTCCTTCATCAATGCCCTGCGTAGGTTTATCTCGAGAAGGGGGAAGCCAGAGAAGATCTTGAGTGATAATGGAACCAACTTTGTTGGTGGTGAACGTGAGCTTCGCGAGAGTTTGTCGGAAGTAAACCAGGATAGAGTGCGTCGACTTCTTCATGAGAAAGGCATCGACTGGGAGTTTAACCCGCCGACTGGAAGCCATTTTGGAGGCGCCTGGGAGCGTATGATTCGGTCTGTGCGGAAATTTTGAAGAATCTCCTTGGGGAACAGGTGGTTTCAAATGAAGTGTTGTTGACATTCATGGCAGAGGTAGAAGCAATCCTGAATGCAAGACCACTTACTCATCTAAGCTTAGATCCAAGAGATAGTGAACCTCTGACTCCAAATCATCTGCTTCTCATGAGAGGCACTTCTGACATTCCTCCTGGTGTGTTCGTCAAAGAAGACTTGTACGGTCGGCGTCGATGGCGACAGACACAGTTCTTAGCTGACCAGTTCTGGAAGCGTTGGCGGAGGGAATACTTACCTTTGCTACAAGTGAGACAGAAATGGAATCAACCGCAACGAAACTTCGAGGTTAAAGACCTGGTTTTGGTTGTTGACGACACTGCTCCTCGGGGCCAGTGGCCTCTGGGTCTGGTGACAGCAGTATACCCTGACCGGGATGATAGGGTCATCAAGTCAAGTCGAAGTGAAGGTTGGAGAGAAACACTTTAGAAGACCCATTGTCAAGCTCTGTCTTTTGGAAGCAAGTGACGAGGGTTAGACCAGTACATTGAGGTGCATTTTAAACTTCAAGAGACTTATCCTAGAGTCCACATCTGAGAAGAAAATGCTGTAGTTGTATCAGAGTACAAGTTGTTAATATAGTGTTTGGTTCTTGCATTGAATAATTGTATGTATCAGTCATACGAGGTTGGATGATAAGATTAGATGTAACTAAAATAATTACATTGTTAAGATTAGTCCTTGATAATAAGTTGTTGGTTCAGTATAAATTTAAGTTAGTCAGAGCTATTTATAATCAGTTGTTGCACGCCGCTGTGAAAAGTTAAAGGTGTATGATCACCCTGATGTGTAATCATAGGGGCCGGTAATGTAGCGGCGAGCTGTTCCACCGTAAATTTGGTTTAGGGCCCTCTTGTGTTGGTTTTGGGGGTGGCAATTGGGGGTGGCTTAATTGCTTGTTCGTGTTATTTTCGTTGTTATGGAAAGTTATGGAAAGTTACAAGAAAGTACGTTACTGATTTGATACTTGCATATTTCTAGGTTTGGTTCCACAAATGTCGTGAACCTGTTAATCATCTGTATACATTCTACTGGCTGTTACTACGGGTTGGTAAACGTTGAAACGTGTACTAGCGGGCTACTTGCTGTTATAAATGTGGAGTCGTGTTTGATAGAGCTAAAGTGCCAAACACAGAGAGTCATTCATAATAAACTGAGTAGACAGTAACACAGTAAAGCATAGGAGTTCAGGCGTGGAACATTTTATGTTAACTCTATATAGTTGAAACTACATAAATGTTACGCGCGTGCGCGACCCACTTCAACCACCTGAGGGCCGCCGCTGACTGCATGTCGTGTTTTCTGTACCCCTGCGCAGGTATTATAGCTATGGTCTTTGGCTGTAGATAATTTCGTCGAAAGACAACGTTACACGCGCTAGCAATGGTGATAGATGCCGCAAAGGGGTCTGCTTCCGTCTGAGTCATAAAGATGGATCTGAATTTCAAACATCCCCTACGCAAAATGTCTACGTCGCTCCGACATTATTCGACCATTTCCTTCTGAAAATCAAAAGACTTGTCCCTGTTTAACTCGTATCACTTCAAAAATTCTGCACGTTTCGAGGTAGACATACCGTCGGGGTCGTAGAAACGCCTTGATCGGGCATTGGCCCTACGTACGCGGCGTTGGCTTTGGTGTTGAAAAAGTGAGGGAAAAACCCCTTCTTCAACTCGGCCAATCCAAATGTGGCGGGGACCTTAGGCAGAGGCATCGAAAAAAAATTCAGCGAATCGATGAACTTTAGATTTCCAACCTTCATAGACATAATATTTGCCCCATTCATCACCACTTCTGGCGTGATGGCCTGCTGAAACAAGTAAGACAGTATAAACTGACCGTCGTACGATTGATAATTATGCGCTATACATGTCGTTGCACCCCCCTTTGCACGCTCATTAAATAACCACTGGCAAAAGTTTTGTAGCGTGTCGGGCCCCTGAAAGATACGTTCATTACGATCGTTTTTACAACAGTGACGACAGGACATACGTTCGGAAATGTGTACGACGTCCAAACATAATGTACACACAGTATGTACAATGCAGAAATTCGGTACGGGTTTGTACACTGGACCCAACGGATTAGTGCCAATCTCATCGTCTTGTCTGCACTCGAAATCATAGAAAACAAAACGCTGAAACTCGCCGTCATCCTTATCATCACCCACCGCAGCGCATGGTTCCACCCCCTCTGCCTCCTCCCGCTCTCTCACCACCAACTCATTCAAGTCTTCCTCCTCTCCCCTTCTCCCCTCTCATCCCCTACAATGTCCTCTAAGCTGAACCTGACAGCCTTGTCTTTAGGAATAGGTATAATATAACATAGGTGGTTCACCGGTTGATATTCCCGGCAAGTACCGCAATAAATTTCCCCACACTGGTGAGGTTTTTTACCCATTTGCCCGCCGTTACGAATTATCTTTCCACATTTACATTTTCTTAATTCGGAACACGTTGATTTCCCCCTACTGTTATTTTCTTTTTCTTTTTTATCATGGTTTTCACGGCGGTCTTCTCCTTATGATTGTCATAACACTCACTACTCATGAAATATCTGTTACAGTCATTACAATGTACCCACTTAACAAATGGACATTCAGGGTACGTCTTAAAACAACAATGATATTTGTTCTCGCACTTGTGATCCTGCCTGTTCTGATAATCCTTAAAACATACCTCACAGAAATATGTTCTACATACAAATCCCTTCATCGACGTGATCGTAGCATAGTGATTGTCATAAAAGTATAAGTACAACTTGTGGAGGCTTCTTTTCCTTTAAACCACATACCGTTCAACAGCGAGGCAGACAGGACTATCAGTTGATACCCCTCGTTTGAAAGAACATCCTGAAATTTACTTAGCTCTTCCAAACCACAGGGACCCTCTGGTACACCCGCCTGCCTGGTGTAGTGATTTAGCTAACTGCGTCTGCTCAATACGCCCTCGCTTTATGTTATCATACTGTACGTGTTGATCTTTCTTTGCCCTATAGCGGTCACGATCGCCCTAGCACAACATAAATCATCTTTATTGTTAATCATTACTACGCACTTCTTTCGCGACAACCACTTTTCTAAATTCATGGTCCCGCGACCCAACCGCCTACCAGACCCTCCCCTATCCATTACCACCCTTGTTACCGTTATAGTGGCGTTACCATCGAGCGAGACGTTTGTATTCGATAGGAGGACTGCCTCCAACCTCCGTAACAAATCGTTAACAGTAAGCAAACCTCTCCTCGCAAAGGGTAGCCAAAAGGGATCCTCTAACCCGGGCAATCGAATGCTAACTGCCACAAAGTCCATGGCATCGAATTCACTGAATAACCTATCTAAAAGGGACTGAAATACAGTTCCGAGCGTGTTAATCACAGAACGGATACCATTGACTGGTTTAATATTCCTAAATCTAACTGAGTATATATCATCTTGTGAATGAAATCTCTTAATACGCTTGGTTTCTCTTGCCACGAGTTTATAGTAGTCGTGAGGATCGCCAATAGTTTCCCACCAGGGAGCCTCTGGGGGGAATCGTAGGAATCGTCGTCCATATCGCTCACATCACTGAAACCGTCGTCTTGACTCGCTTCAATAAATGGAGGGTCGTCTGAACTGTCGCTGTCACCTTCATCCTCTACGTGGAACGCCTCATCAAGCGGTCTCGAAGGACCAGCGATGTCTTCCTCCCTCTGCTGTTCTTGGTCTTCTCCAGGCTCGATGTCCCTCCTCTTGTTTTGGTGCGAAGGCCCCGGTTCGTCTTCGCTGTCACGACGTCGTTTATCACCACGGCCTCCTTGTTCCCCCTTTTCTCCATCGTCACCTCCCCCTCTTTGCAGCATCTACATCACAATACAAACAGAACGAAAAAATAAAAATTGTACTTTTATTATAGTTATTATAATTTTTATTTTTTATTTTTTTGTCTTCACACACGTATTAACAAACACTTCTTATTATCGTGTCATTTACCTGTTCCAAAGCTAACGTTTCCATTTCATGTATATCTCGCAATGTAGCAGGGCTAGGGAATGGACTGTTAAAAGGGTAGTATGGATTAACCCCCAAGTAGTTGTCGGCTACATCCTGTATATGTTCTAGTTGACTAGGCGATGGATCGGGCGAATTAAACATAATCGTTTTCTTCCATGGTTCGGTCCATCTGCTGGGACATTTTATTTGTACGACTTGCTTCTCCTCTCATATTTCACGTATTAAGGAACAAGTATCCTGACGCCTCCTTCGTATAGACGGATACGTCACAGCTTTCGGGTCAGTATGACCAAGGTTTTCGGTTCAGTATGACCATGGAGGAAGAAAGGTTTTTCGAACTTTTTATCATGTGACCCCGAGTGCAGATTTATATTATCTTTAGACATCTCTTTTAACTTCAGCCGCATCTATATTTTTGTTATCTTATCTATACTTTGTGTACATTAATTATCTGTCTTCATTATCGCTAATCGGTCTTCTTATCCCTTTCGATACCACAGGCTCTAAAAAGAGCCTTTGTTGTGATGCGCTTCGATCCCGTGGGCTCTAAAAGGTGCCGGGAATCGGCATGCCCTTGGTCGACCACGGCTACTTAATTCACCACCTGAACATGCTTGAGTGGTTTTTTTGGTTGGCGCCCTCTATTGACGGGAATGAAGTGTATAAAAGTTCATAAAAGAAAAAGCGCGTCACTTTTTGCGGTTTTCCCGGTGCTATAGAGTCCACTCGCTTCCACAACGGTCAGTTTTTAGTTGCAATCATGATGGAAACGGACATAAATGATGGCATTTTGGCTGAGATTTTGGCAGACAGTGGCTCAGAATCAGATAATAATAATAATAATAATAATGTATAGATTTATATAGCGCACGTATCCACCAACTAAGTGGCGCTCAAGGCGCATTATATTATTATCCCTGCTCATGAGGCTCATAAGGCTCATAAATCATTCCTGAAACGACGAAGTAACGGATGACGACAGCACATTAGAACTAAAACTTCCAGCGGAATTCGTTCAAGAGGTAGGCCTAAATCACAGTAAAAATGAAAAACTAACACTAGTAACAGTTAACGTTACTCTTCCTGGCCCAATGCAAATTAATGTAATTCACTTATTTTCCTAGGCTATGCCTATAGCGTAAATATTGGATGCATTTTTTTTATATGCTCAAGGGGGTTACAACTGTTGGAGTTAAGGAATGTAAATTTAGAAAATGGATCCCTTTAATAGGATTGACCAAATCCCCACCCCCTGGACTGGGTCAAAAAGTCAAGTGAAAATGTACAATTTTTAGTAGTGTTGGGGTAATATTTGTATTCATTGAAACAGCAAGTTGATGTATAGATATAGCATAGAAATTTTAACATCCACCCATAGCCGGTCGTGCTGTTTAGCGTCAACAAGCTGAAAATGCACTCTTCCAAAAGAATAGCCTCGTATTCGAAAGGCCCTTATAAGTCGTATTATGCAAGAAGTTGGGGGAATTCACATTCACAATCCACATTCACAATCCCACATTAAAACGAAAATTTATCGACAACGAGTTTTGGAGAGTGGATGGAAGCCGCCATATTTCTTTTCTCAGCACAATATTCATTTTGCGCATGACCCCCTGTGGCCTGTGCACATGCAGCAAAGTAGCATTGAGATATTGTATTTACAAAGGACCGAGATTAATCCTCCTTTGCCTTGTTTTTCTGTTGCAGCCTACCTACCAAGGTGACAGCCGGCCAAGATCAAGGAGGACGACAGGAAAGTTAGATTTCCGATCCGGTTGGGAACGACGAGACCATTACGAATGTGGGACTATGCAGTTGTCTGGAAATCCTGGCCCCACCGGCGACTTTGCCACACTGTCGGCAGTGGAGATCTTCAACCTGTATTTTTGTCAACTCGTGTGGGATATGCTCGTCGACGAGACTAATCGCTATGCGCAGCAAACAATAGACTCAAATCCTGATCAACAATTCTCCTGGCACCCAACCAACATTCCAGAAATGATGGCATTTGTGGCACTTCTCATTGCTATGGGCATAAACAAATCCTCTCAATACAAGATGTACTGGTCGACATCTGAAGTTCTTCACATCCCATTCTATCCGTCGATCATGTCCCGTAATCGGTTCAGTTCAATTCTTCGGTTTCTCCACATCTCAAATAACCAAATTCCTCGTAGAGCCTTGGCTAAACGGGACAAACTTTCCAAAGTTCGGCCCTTGATAGAAGTCCTCGTCCCGAAGTTTCTCAACCTGTATAACCCTGCGCAGAATCTGTCTCCAGACGAGAGTGTTGAAATTCAAGGGACGCTTAAGTTTTGTTCAGTACATGCCTAAAAAACCTATCAAACGGGGTATTAAAGCATTCTCCCTGAACGAGTCCAAAACAGGATACACGTGTGCTTGGAAACTGTACACAGGAGCCGACGACACCCAAACTGTTTATGATGCAGACGTACATGTAGATTCCAAGTCAGACTGCCATCCACCAAACCCAACAGTTGCAGGAAAAGTCGTCATTGATCTGGTCCATGGACTTGAGAATAAGGGACACGTAATGTATTGTGATAATTACTATACTAGCCCAGCTCTTTTAGCTAAACTTGCTAAACTAGGATTCGGATGTTGTGGAACTGTTCGTTACACTACACAGGGAATACCCCAGATCGCAAACCCCAAAAAACTATAAAATGAAGAAAGGACATGACCCATTTTTTTTGGTGAAAGGTGGGCAATTGTGTATCGTTTGGCAAGACAAAAAATATGTAACACTTTTAACTAATGTAGGCAACACTGATTTGTCCAAAAAGCAAATTCGGTGTAATAAGAGCACAAGTGGATTTCGTGATGTTATGAAGCCCAATTGTATTGAAGATTACAACAAAAACATGGGTGGAACTGATCTTGCCGACCAATGTTTTCAGTACTACAATCATACACACAGAAGCTTGAAATGGTGGAAAAGAGTTTTTTTTTCTCCATATGGTGAATATCTGTATTGTCAATAGCAGAGTAATATTCACCAGCATAGCAGGGAACAAAAATGTCAGTAACCTTGATTTTCGTATAGGGATTGTACAGGGCTTGCTGTTGGGTTGGGAACGTAACGCAACAAGTCAGTTGAGATACCATATTCCTATCGAGTTGACAGGGCAACAGCAAAATCCTGGCAAAAACCCCAATGGAAAGAAACGCGACTGCATTGTTTGCAGTAACCGCAAATTAGGCAGGCGAAAACAAACAAAGATGATCTGTAAACAATGTACACAACCTATGTGCATAGTTCCTTGCTTTGAGAAATACCACATCACTTGATTGTAAATCTGTACTATTTGCCTTCAACCCCCCCCCCCCCCAATTCAATGTTGGGAAAGGTCGGACGCGCCGCAGATTACAGTCCAAACCAACACTGAATTGGGGGGGGGGGGTGGGGGTGGGGTGTTAGCATGGATTGTGATGTATATGTACACTGAATACAAGTAAATGGTTCATTTCCAAGTATAAAACCAAAAAAAAAAAAAAAAAATCTCATCCAAGTTATTGTTTTTCACATGGAAAAGAAATCTTATACATGTACCGTATTTGCATGAAATATCACCCATTTGTATTACTTTTCTTCAGTGTAAATACTGATCTAAATGTTTCATTGTTTTGCTTTTACACTTAAAAAATCTGCACACTATTTTCCTCCCTTTGTATACTCATTTTTACCATCAGTTTAACATACAAACCTCAAACCTCATCTTCAGAAAGTGTCGGCTAAGATCAGGACCAGGAACAACCTGCTACACATGCTCGCCGGAACAACATGGGGAACCAAACGCAGAGACGCTTCGCTCTTCTGCTCTGGCACTTTGCTACTCGGTGGCTGAGTACTGCGCACCCGTATGGAGGAACTCTGCACACACCAGCCTAGTGGACATCCAGCCAGTGGCGCACCCAGGATTTGATTGGGGGTGGGGGGGGGGGGGTGGGGGGGGGGCATCAAAATATTTTTATTTGAAATCCAATATGGGGGAGAGACATGGCTGACCCAAACCATACCCGCTGCCGCGGCTGCAGCCATGTCCCTAGTCGTGCTCGTCAGTGAACCTACGGCACATGTTAAATGTTTCCTGGTGGTTTCTAGTCATAAAAAGAAGACATTATGGCATGATTCGGACTCATAGGGTTTTACCTTCCATATAATTTCCTCCTCTTGATGTAAAGAACTTGAGCTTGTTTCGTCTGCAAGATTTCTATAGTTAAATACTTTCATTGCGTGGACGTAAAGTTTGTGATCATTCCGGGCGGAGCTAAATTTTTCAAACACGAATTTGGCGGCAAAACCAAATCCCAATATTATCCAATCGGTGTTTGCTAAAAGAGTGTCACATAATCTTTGTAAATTAAAACCCAATCCTGGGCCATTGTGTACAAACTGGAAAGGAGTTGATTATAATGCGGGCGTGTTTAAATTTTACGAGTAACCTCAACGACAGTCAACGACCTCAACAAGAGAAACGGACAACAGAAAATGAAAATAAAATTAAGTAAAGCTGCTCCCTGATCAGGGTGCACCATGGCAGGGGGGGGGGAGAATGTGTAAAAATGCTTGTTATATATACTGGTGGCCCTTCAAGCTTACATGCACATGCATACGCAACACCGTAAAATATAATAGTGAGTGGAATAAATGGAAAACTTTTGGAGGGGAGCTTGCGTCTCCTGAGTCCCCATCCCTTGTACCACTGCCCTATACTCCTTGCCGAACTCCTCTGTAGACAAGACTTGGGCTCAGATTTTGCTCTCTTTCCTGGCTCCTTCTTTAAAAAAAAACAAACATCAGCGGGCCCTTGGGGGGGGGGCTCGAGCCCCCCAAGCCCCCCCCCCTTGGGTGCGCCACTGCATCCAGCTCAACACCACCATGAGAACCATCGCTGGAGCGGTCTGTGCCACTCGGACAGATTGGCTTCCAGTCCTGAGCAATATAGCCCCACCGGATGTACGCAGGGAGATCGCTACTGCAAAGCTCGTCATCAAGATCCAACAAAAACCGGAGCTACCACTGGTCCATGACATGGAACACCATCCAAGACCAAGGCTGAAGTCCCGCCACCCAATCTGGACCAATGTCCCAGAACCGGCCACTGCAGAGCATCTATGGAAGGAGAGGTGGGACCTGACCGATGTGCCAAACAAGTTCCTGGTCGCCGATCCTAGCACTGGACTTCCAGGAATGGACCTACCCCGCGGGCTGTGGATCCTTTTAAACCGGTTCCGCGCTGACGCGGGGCCATGCCGGAGTAGCCTCTACAAGTGGGGTTTCGCTGCCTCTCCGCTCTGCGATTGCGGCGATATCCAGACAATGCGCCACCTAGTAGATGACTGCCCAATCCATCACTTCGACGGTGGTATAGCAGCCCTGCATACAGCAGACGAGGATGCCGTCAAGTGGCTTACCGACACCGTGACCAAGTGGAGATCATAGCATTCGGCTATATATAACATACAAATATATCTGAGCCATTTGGTATGTACAGTACACATGTAAAAAAAAGTCTATTACTGCAGAGTGAGGGCGCACTTCAATGAAATTGTGAAAAACCCACTGGTGCTGAAGTGACATTGGGCTCCTAATTACTGTGGTAAAGAAGGGTACTCTCTTACATAACTGGCTGGTAATGAAAGGGTTAAATAGGTGGCCTTCATACCCTAAGCAAAACCTTATTTGATCAGCTGACAAGTGATACGTCACAGCTTTCGTGTCAGTATGACCAAGGTTTTCAGTTCAGTATGACCAAGGTTTCTCGAACTTGTTATCACGTGACCCCCGAGTGCAGATTTATATTTTCTTTCTTCATTATCGCTAATCGGTCTTCTTTATAAGTGGCCTTCATACCCTAAGCAAACAAAATATTTGATCAGCTGACGATCTGTATACATGTGTTTATGGTTATTTGTTATTGATTTTATTTATTAGTGATACCAATAGATTACGTTATACCCCCTCATATACTCATATAACTGCTCTAGCTCTCATTCGCATGATTCCGACTGACTGTATTCATACTTTCCAGTATAACACTATCATGGCTCTATTCATGGCTTTCGATAAGGCTCTAGACGAGCGCCGTCACCCCGAGTATTGTGATGCTCTACGATGGGTGATAAATTCCGACAATGAACTACGGGACTGGGAAGGGATTCCTCTTAATTCATCAAAGAAAGTGATATCGGCTATAAGAGCACTCGGGGAGGCTGTCGCAAAGGGCCATCTAGCCTATGCCCAATATCTGATGCAGAAACATCCTCTTATGTTTTAACATGTAGAGTGTAACACCGAACAATCTATCAGGGGGGGCGCCCGATCAGGGTCCCCCCGATCAGGGTCCCCCGCACATATTCCAAAAAGAGGTATTTTGACGTCTGTACTGTCATATTAGTTTGTTGTGTTTTATCCTTCTTTCGGGTAGGTCCTTTCTAATTTTTGTTTTCAACCCCCCCCCCCCCCCCCCCATTGGATATATAAAAAAGAAGAAAAAGAAATGTCTACACTTACCTTAACTGTCGGGGGATGCAGATGTCATCCTTTTCATTTGATCGTGTCACACGTCGTATACACGCTAAACACTTGTCTACGTCTGCGTCCGATGTCTCTTCGAACTTGCTTTATTTCGTAGTGCTTTTTCTCTCTGACATCGCTCCGGCGATTTTACTTTTGAATTACATTATCAGCTCACGCTCTTTTATAGGCATTTAGTGTTTTTTTCTCCATGACATCTCCGATGTCACTCCGTCGATTTACGTTTGTATTCAACTATCCAATCATACGCTTTACTAAATTTATAACATGACGTCTCTCAAACGTGTCCAAACATGCCTACACCCGTACCCGTTGGCAAAACGATGACGTCAGACGTCCTACCAAACAATGTTTAGACTTGCCCTCCATCATCGCATGACCGTGATGACTCATCAAACGATCTTTTCAAAACATTCTTTCCCTCCTTTCTACTATAAGACGCCATTTTAATCTTCTCCACTACTTGTCGGCAGCCATTTTATGTCACGTGTCTCAGACAACCACTCGTTACGTCACTCAACTTCATAATTCAGTAGGTCAAAGGTTATCTGTGCCCTATAATTCAGGTCAAATGTCAACTGTGCCCTATAATTATGATGGTCAAAGGTCAACTGTGCCCTATAGTGACAGTAGGTCAAAGGTCAGTAGGTCAAATGTCAACTGTGCCCTATAGTGACAGTAGGTCAAAAGTCAGTAGGTCAAAGGTCAACTGTGCTCTACAGTGACCCGGTATACTACTGTGACTGAAGGAGGGGTTGATGTGTTGGGTGTGTAGATTGGTGGTACCTGTGTTGGGCGGTGGTGTTGCTCTGTTGTTGAGTGGAATGTCATTGGAGAACTTCTGGGTAGACATGTTGCGCGTGAGACCTTTGGCTGTGAGGAATGTTAGGGAGTTGTCTGTGGGTACTCTGGAGCAGGCAACGTAGAATTGTCCATGTGAGAAGCAGGGTTTGAGGAGGTGGAGGCCTGCAACTTGTAGTGTTTGGCCTTGCGCCTTGTTGATAGTAATTGCGAAGCATAGTCGTACTGGGAATTGGAGGCGACGGAAGGCGAATGGAATGGCAGAGTCAGTTGGGGTTAATGGGATTCTGGGTATGTATGCAGTTTGTCCTTGGACAGGCCCTGCTGCAATGGAGACTGTGAGGCAATGTGTGGACATGTGTGTCAGAATCATTCTTGTACCGTTGGCGATTGATGGGGTTAGGTTTCTTAGGCAAATGAGTGGTGCACCAAGTTTCAAAAGGAGACGATGTGGGGGCATTCCAGATGGTTGTAGAGAGTTGAGGAATTCTGTAGGATAGAGAGTGGCGTCGTCGTCTTGTCTGACAGAGTCAATTGATTTGAAGAGTTGGGAAGTACCTGGAAACTGTTGTAGTATGAAGCCAATTGACATTTCTGGTGGTGTCGTTGTGTGGTGCAAGTATGGCACGTTCCATGAGCCATTTGGTGTCTGCAACATGTTGGTAAAGGTCGGGGTACACCTTTTGGAAAAGATGTTCTTCTGAGGTGACTTTTTGTCCAAGTTGAGGAGGAATTTCGATGTAGTCTGAATCGTCTGCTGTGGCAATGTTGTTGTTGCCGATTTTCAGGAGGAGTGCAGCGAACTGACCTGCATTGCTGTTGTGGTTCAAGTGGACTATCATGAACATGTTGCCATAGGTAGGAAGATTTGAGGCATGCTTTTACTTCATTGGCACGTGTTCCACCAGGAATGACGGGTAAAATTTGGCGAAAATCTCCTGACAATACTATGAGTATGCCACCATATAGGGAAGTGTTGTTGCGGATGTCTTGTAGGGTTCGATCTATGGCCTCTAGAGCTAACTTGTGTGTCATTGTGGCTTCATCCCAGAAGATGGCTGAACATTTTTTTAGCAGTGTTGCTAAGGAGGAATTCCGTTTGATGTTGCACATAGGTTTGTCCGTGGTCTGGAGATTGAGAGGTATTTTGAGAGTCGAGTGAGCTGTTCTGCCATTGGAAAGTAGTTGTGCAGCAATGCCACTGCTTGCTACTGCGAGTGCAATTGTTCCAGAAGATCTCAGGTGAGCAAGGGTGAAGATGATGAGGAATGTTTTTCCAGTACCTCCTGGGGCATCTATGAAGAAAAGACCACCTTTGTTGTTGTGAAGTGAGGACGTGATGTGAGATTCAATGTTGCGTTGGTCATTTGTGAGTTTGTGTTCGTTGTCAGCAACATATTGACGGAGCGTATCAGTGTCATATGCCAGTTCACGTTGGAGTTCGTTAGATGATAGGGAATTTTCAGTATTCGGTGATGGAAGGTTGTATGCTTTGAGTAGTTGACCGCCGATGTTTTGCAGAGTTTGTTGAATTAACTACAACGTTTCGTTGTACATGTTGTCGTTGTAGTCTAGGTCTTGGTGTTGCGAAGCTTTTCTGTATGTGTGGCGTATGTTTTCTGTCATGGCATTGCGATGGGAAGACCATAATGTAGGGGGATCAGAAACTTCACAGTTTGTGAGAAGTATTGAGAAGAGGGTGCGCAGTGCTTGTGGAGATGCAGTTATAGTGTAGCTTCTTCCATGGTTGAGTTCCAGTGTGAGTCGTCTTCTAGAAGTTGGAGACAGTGGCATGCTTCTCTGAATGTTGTGCACAATTGGTTGTTTACTGTGAGAAGGTTTGCATAAGATGTTGGGCCAGGTTTGTGATGAAGAAGGAGTCTTAGGAAGTAGCACTCTTGTTGTTTAGGATGTATGGTGTACACTGTACCTATTGCAGAACTTTGCTTGAGTGTAGTTTGACTGTTGTTGTAGTATACTGGAGAGCCTTATTTCCGCGGTGTCCATTTGTGGTTTTTCGAATCGTAACTTGTGGTGAAGTAGGAAGGCACTTGTACGTATAGGAGTTGCGCAATGAAAGCTTGTGTCGGTGTGGGTTGTTGGGATGGGGTAGGAACGTTGTTGTTGCATAGGTCAAAGAAGGCTGTAAGTGTTGTTGTTGGCCGTGTTTGTGATCTTTCCACAGCATTGTGTTCATTGAAAATTACAGGTTGGCCATTTTGTAGGTGCACCGTTGGAGAGGGATGACAGTTGGGTGTCGGTCATGTACAGTAAATTCGAGGATGCGCCAGCAAACCTCACTGGAGGAAACGTAACGTGCTGCTTGGTAAACATCAATTTCATCCTGTGGGTTAAATTATCCTGTGGGTTGTTGCGTTGTAGAGCGAACATTGCCATGTCCATGCCTTTGTGAATGTATTTGAGCACATATTTGATGGATTTAATGCTGCTGCACAGTTCAACGTTGATGTGACAGTTGTAAATGTGACATAGATATGGTGAGTAAGGAACAACCCAACTGTTGTCAATCCAAACTTCTTTTCCTTTGATAAGTTTGAGGTGCGTTGTCCACCATCAGAGGGTTTTCTACGGCGGTAGAGGGGATAACCGTCTTTATGGCTTTGCGTGTGGGAGATGAAGTCCTTGGGGTAGCCTTTGGAGCACACGTTATCTTTCATGCATGGTGATGCGTGATTGAAGGGGCCACAGGGATTGTGTATCATTTGTGAGACGACAATGTCAAACAGGCGTTTGTCTTTGTGTGGGTCCGGCAGTTCTGCCCAGATGGCATTGTCAATAACATCAGCATGGAGTTTGTCTTTTGATGACAGCCAGATGAGTATGTGTGCATGAGGAAGACCACGTTTTTGCCATTCAACAGAACATACATGGGCTACAGTGGTGCCGAAGATGTGGTTTTTGGTGATGTTGTTGAGAGGATGTTTTCTTTTCAGAAGGATCCTAGTCTCAACAGTTCCCGCCTGCGCGCCTCAACGAACTAATCCTCCAGCATCCATTCATGGGATGATCCTCCAGCAGTCTACTTAAGCAGCAGCATTTTCCAGAGTCCGGCATTCTCCTGAGGACGATCAGAGCATACTGATCGAAACGTCGAGTTGTACCACCAGTTCCTTTCAGAACTAATTACTACTCAGTTGAGATTCCACATGGTGTCACCGCAATTAGTCTTACTTACTCGTGATATCAGGTCTGGGCGATCGTGTGATTTCTGGCCTGGAAGGAGTTGCTCAGTTATATCAGGCCATTTTGGGTTACAGGTCATAGTTATGAAGAGAGAGAGGCGGCCAAATTTTCGTACGTACGTCATTGCGTCTTGTGTTTTTTCATGCATGTATCTAGGGCTGCCAGTGTAGGAGCTGGGTAGTATGACTTTTTGACCAATGTTTGAGATATTGGTGTCGGTGGCTGTTATGGCATCTTGGAGGTTGCTGTATTGGTCTGCACGAAGTTTGGATTGTTCTCGTCGGATGAAGTCAGTCGTTCCGTTTCAATCTTGCAAAACATATCGACAATGTACTGTTGGAATAGACGTTGGCAACGAAGTAGACTGTTCAAGTGATTTGATCTGTACATGAGTTGGAAGGCATAGTATCGGAGAGCAGAAATTTTGAATCATCCTGGAGTGGGACGGTAGCTGCGATGCGTTTCATGTAGTCTGGATATAGTTTTGTCTGTGTGATGCAAGATAATGTCTCGTCGGCCATGTTCTTCATCTGCAATAAGAATTGCCACTTCATTACAACTGGGTGCATTAAATTTCCTTTCATGTTGGCCTGATGGGCGTTTATCAGCATGTATGACAACTTTGTAGGTGTCATGATGATTTTGCAAAATGTCTTTTGCCATTTTGAAGCTGGGGACGTATGTGTGGTGTTCATGCAGCATTGCTTGTAGGGTATGTGATATTGCAGGGCGAACTCCTGGTGTGATTCCTTGTCGAATCTGCAACTCTTTGTCATCATCACCTATGATGTATATTTGTATAAATTGAGCGTCTTGATTCAGAGGGGGACATAAGCTGCCAATGTGATGACTGACTTGACCCTGAACAGTAAACGTGGGGTTCCAATTGCCATTGGGTGTTATTTCTTTACAGCCCATACTTGTCATTTGGAAGATGCTGTTGTATTTCCTGATGTTTGCAAAGGTTGTGGTGGAGTTTGCAGGGGAAGTAGTTGTACTTTACCATTGTATAGCAGCACATTCGTGGAAATTCATCGGGCCGTTTTTGAGCGTGGCAATGACAACATACCTTAGATGGTTCACCTAAATGGTGTGGAGTGGGTAGGAAGTCTGGATTGTAGTTGAGTGCTGCCTTGACAGAATGTGAAGTAGAGCGTTTTGTGCATGTGGGCTGTGTAGGCTTGGTGAGTGGAAAATTGGCCTGGTCAATAAAGTTGTCTTGTGTTGGTCGTTGTCTATTTTGTTGTTGATGTATAGTGATCGCTGTTGCCGTTGGTGCAGATGTTGGAGGTGGTGACGTGCACGAAAATTTTCTGTTTTGGTGGTGGAGCGGTAAGTTCTCATTCTAGCACACTGTGGGGAGAGTCTACCGATGATGTTGGGTTTCTTTTTCTTAGGCATGACGATCTTAATGCAAAAGACATAGGTGGGGTATTTTGTAATAAAGTAATACACTGGAGAATTGTAATAAATGAGCAGAAACAAATGTTGTTTGGAGCAATTTTTTTAATAACAAATCTGAACTTGAAAAATGTATCATAACGTTGTATGTAAAACACTGAACACATTAATGTTTCTTTAATACCTGAACTGTTTAAATGTAACATAACAATGTGGAAAACACTGAGCGCATTAATGTTTCTTTAATACCTGAACTGTTTAAATGTAACATAACAATGTATGTAAAACGCTGAACACATTAATGTTTCTTTAATACCTGAACTGTTTAAATGTAACATAACAATGTATGTAAAACGCTGAACACATGAGTTTAGGTTTAAAGAAAGCATATAAAAATATGATTGCAATAAATTGGTAAGAGATGGCTATTTAAAAGAAGTCTTGGGACGATACATGTGATTTGAATGGATACATATGGACCAAAAAAAGAAGTCCTGGGAGGATACACTGTACATGTATTGAATGGATACATATGGACGAAAGTAGTTAAAATAATTCTTGGGATGATGTAGGGGTTGAAGTTTTAAGTGGCTGAAAAGCTAGTGGCATAGGAGCTTCTGCTTGGTTGTCTTCTTCCTCATCAGAAGGACAAAGTGCCTTGAAGCTGTCTTGTGTAGACTTAAGTTCAGAAGTCACTGAAGACAATTTTGCTTCGAGTTCAGCTATTTTCTGTGTCTGCTTCCAGTTTGCTTTGGCCAGGGCAGCATTTTTGAGTTGTGATTTTTGTTGTAGTTCTTGCATAGTTTCCAGTTCTTTGTCTATTTCATCAGCAAGTTCATAAATGCGATGAGGTATGGCAGCAGAGGTGTTGTTATGATATGCCATGCGAGTACATAGTGCTATAGGAGCTGCAACATGCACTTCTGTACTTCTTTTGTTGACTTGTCCATATCCTACAAAAGGTGGGTTGGTAGCCTAGTTGTGAAGACAAAACATGTGGATGATGAAATGAGGGCAATAATGAAAAGGAAGTGAGATGACAGATCTGAAAATCCCGAATGAAAGTTTGACTTGTTGGGTGCATTGCAATGTAAGATGAAACAATGGTTAAACTAAATGTAACTTGCATTGATGTTAAGATGAAGCAATGGTTAAAACTGTAACTTCTGTAAATGGAAACGAACCTTCTCAAGAACATATGGGTAGAATGTTGTATCCGACCGCCACTTTTTCTCATTCAATATAACCAATAATGTAATCGTACCTACCCAGTAAGGTGGAGAACATATGAATGATGATGGACATATACATCAAATTATTCCAGGATATGGGTAGAATGTTGTATCCGACCGCCACTTTTTCTCATTCAATATAACTAATAATGTAATCTTACCTACCCAGTAAGGTGGAGAACATCAAATTATTCCAGGATATTTATTTCATGAAAAATCAGGCATTTTTGGTATACAATGACTTCCTCGGTCATGTCAGTCTGATCTTGTTAACTCCTCCAACACGGTCATTGTACATACGCAGTGGCAACTATAATAGGATCCTTCTATTTTCTGAAGGGGAGGATTTTTTTAGAAGGGAAATAAAGTCCGAAACCCATCAAAAAAGTGGATTTTAAAGATAATTTTCGCTTTCTGTACCCCCAAATATCGATAAAATCTTTTTTTTTTAACTTAGTAGTTTCCAAAAAATTCCAAAAAAAACCTTAAATAGTGGCGGTCGGATACAACATTCTTTCGAAATGGTCTAGCGCACCGGACCCAATTTCTGGTGGCAGAGTCATCAGAATGTGGGTTTGAATCCTAGCCATGTCGGTTGTGGCACTTGTGTCCTTGAGCAAGACACTTAAGCCTAACCCCCTAGGTATTCTGGTTAGGGACCTTCCTGAATCCTCCAAAATCCATCAGTGCACTTTTGGAAACGGGCCCTTATATTCAAAATGCACCATGTATTTTTGTTGATCTTTCGTATTCAGCACTTATGGCCGGTACTTCTTGACAGGTAGTAATTTTGCCCCGTTAAGAGGTGAAGTGCTATTTTTTTCCCCAAAAAAAGTGCCCCTTGGAGGATTTTAATGGATTTGGGGTGGTTAGGGTTAACCATGAATTGCTTCTCTTCACCCAGGAGTATAAATGGGGACCTGTGAGGGCAGAGATGGTAATTGTGATCAACAGGGCATGGAATCGGAGCGCTAGTTTTAGATTAACTCAGTGACTGAAAATAAGACCCCACATGATAAGGTCATATTACCGTTGCTGCTGCATAAATGAGCCAGTAATTTTCTTTCACTGTTTTCAACTTAAACTAGGACACTTGATTCCACGCCCAGTTGAAAGTCTGCTCCGATCGTGACGATATTGCCCCTTTAATTTGAACATTGCTTATTTTACTTTTGGAAAAGAAAACAAATACTATGGTGGGCAGTGGAAGAATTTTTCTTGTTAAACGAGCAAAGGCAAACACAAAAACAGTGGCGGGGAACATTTTCTACTTAATTGTCTTAATTTTTGAACCACGATTTTATTTTAACCATGTTTTCATTTTAACCAGCACAACAAACAGAAGATTGAGCAATCTAAAACTTCTATCTGATGTTCCCTTACCCTAGGAAAATAACCTAAAGATGTAGAAATAACACCACTTATAAATGTCATAATAATGTAATAATAATTACCCCCCAAAATATTCATTTATCGAGAGAGGCCAGTAGATGAAGTGTGAACTGTGACTCTTGTCCTCCTCGATCGTGTCAAACTTTCTGAAATGAACGTCCCTTCTCCATGTCTCGTTCCCAGGAAGCATCTTCCCGTCGGTTACCATGGTCGCGCATCATCCGTTATCATCTCTGGCACCCCAGTCAGGCGTCCGTGTGGTCAGACCCGGCCTGATGAAAGTAAGCTAATCCATATACAGTGTGTATCAGACTTGTCATTTCTACATTTTTTCAGGATTTTTTCAATTTATAATCCGTTTTCAAAATCTCCCTTTGCCCTCTGGAATAAGCAGATTTGATTTAGGGAGGAGGGCCAATGTCATGGTACGGCCAATCCTTTAAGAAGCCCGGCCAGGCCCAGGCTACCTAGCCTCCTAATCTGTCTTTTGTGAGCCCCAGTCCTGTAACGATGCAGTACCTGCCAATCAACCTAATCTGGGCTTCTGTAGGGCCTAGCCCAGCCAAGTAGCACTCATTATACTGGCTGCAGTTGTGAACGAAAGACAGCCAAGGTGTTAGTCAAGTCTGTGTTAACAATAAGAGATATTTGAGATCTTTTCATTAACCCTAACCTTCCCAAATCCTCCAATATTTTCTTTGCATAACTGAAGGATTTTGAAGGATTGAGGTTATTAGGAAATTGCAGTGGTGAAGGATTTAGGAGGATTTAGGAGGATTGAGGGCTGATGTGATTATTTGCTTGGTGGATTATGGAGGATTGAGGTTATCATGCTTTATATAACACCCAAATAGATCCTTGTCATTTGATTGGAGGATTGTAGGTCATGCAGCATTCATTAATCAAACCATTACATGGCCAGTCATAAACCGTGCATTTTGCACATCCATGTTTGTTGTAGTGATTGCAAGGTCAGTGGACACTGTTTATTGCTCCATGCATGCAGGGAGGGTCCCTGGCCATGTACATGTATCACAGATTAGAAACACATGTGTGCATACATGTAGTCTGCATACCAATGGTTGTGGTCATTGTGCTTGTTGTCACTGGAGGATTTTTGAGGATTCGGGCTGTGGCCACAAGTAATAAAAACTGGAGGATTTAGGTACTTTGAGTTTTTAACTCCTTACTACTGAAGGATATTGGAGGATTGAGGTTGCGTGTTGGCAAATGGGCTTAGTGAGTTAGGGTTAGTCAAGGGTCTTTTGTGCTCAGCTAGGGGATTATATAGACCCATAGGCCTGGGCAAAGCCTGGGCCTAGTTGGCTGGGCTTCTCAAGGGCTTGGCCGTACCATGACTTTGGCCAGCCCTCCCTTAATCATTAATTTTTTTGCCAGACAGAACATGAAGAAAAGCCCAATTTATGACAATATTTGTGACTTCTCTGAATTGAGAACACTGATTTTGTAATCGGGTAATAACCAATGTTGTTCCTTCCATTTAAAGCAGTGCAAAGAAAATCATTGGTAAACAATGGTAAGTCATTGGTAAGTCATGCCATATCACGCCAATCTTGAAAGAACTGCACTGGCTTCCTGTTTCACAGAGAATTGTTTTTAAACTTATGCTAATTGTTCACAAATCTTTTAATAACATTGCTCCAATTTATATTTCTGAACTGCTTAAAGTCTACACTCCATCACGGAATTTGCGCTCCAGCAACATGTCACTCCTAAAGGAACCAACTTCAAAACGGAACTGGGGTGATAGGTCGTTTTCTGTCGCAGCTCCGAGACTCTGGAATCATCTTCCAACTAAACTCAAATCTTGTCATAGTATAACCAGATTCAAGTCAATGCTTAAAACTCATCTTATGTCACAACTCTTCAAAGATGATGTATATTTGTAATTGCATTGTAATTTGTAGGTACATGTATCTCGGTACATAATTTGTTTGTCCCTATGCTATCATTGTATATTGTTTATGTTAATGTTTTTTCTTTGTTTCCGCGCCTTGAGCGCCCAGCAGGGTGGATATGTGCGCGCTAAAAATCTTTATTATTATTATTATTATTATTTAAAACTATAATACTCCGTGTCCATACAAGACATGATAAGACTTCAGGTCGTTTACTTTTTATATGAATTCAATTTAAGTTAATATTTCTCATTGGACAATAAGAAATTAACAATCTTTGAACTGAAGAATAATTTATTTATTTTTGTTTTACATTCAGGCAATCCTCCAACGTTCGGCCCTTGTAAACTGATGGACTTTGAATTAGAAATGGTAAGAAAGGAACTAATGTACAACATATATCGGTGGATGCAAATATTTTGTTGTATTTCTCCAGTCGCAGACATGTATTTATTATAAAATAATCATGAACTAAACTCACTAAATTGGCTTGCATTGTCACATGTTTGATCAGATTGGTAACTTTCTGCATTCTCAAAGAGATTTTCTACTCTCCCCAGTCCCTGTCTAACTGTGACCTACAAGAGACACTTAGATCAGTTATGAGTGGCGTACCCTTGGCTGAGTGGTGCATTGGACTTGTTCTAGTGGCTGAGTTGTGGGTTCATATCCCAGCCAGAATTGTTCAAGCACGTTTGTCCTTGAACAAGATACCTATCCGTTAACTGCTTCTCTCCACCTAGGCGTTCAAATGGGGACTTTAAGAGTAGAGGTGGTTATTGTGTCAGTGAGCTCCTAACATGTAGCCTTGGCTGTATACTCCCCAAGGAGCTGTTGTTGCAGAAATGATAATTGACCACTGAACATGGGTAATGATATGAAGAGCTACCCCTATGAATGTCACATCATGGTTGAGTTGGTTGCTATCAGAAGTCTAATACCTACTTGAAGTGTGCCAGCCTGCTGTAATCCATACCACGGCATTGTACTCGAAATGCGCACACGCACAACGAGCATGGTTACGAGTTTTGACACCCTGCGCGGCCTGCTGTGAGGCATCATGGGATTAGGCGCTTGACGTGTGAGGCTTGGTCCTAGAACTAGTCGCAGTCTTGAACTAGTCGCAGTCTTAAACTAGACACAGATGAACCATCAGCTGTGGAGTGAATGCAATAAACGCTTAGGTGCGCGGGCAAGATACAATTCTCTCACACGCTGGGTAGTCTCCCAGACTGCACTGTTTCTTTTTGAGACCTTGCACGTCAGTCTGTGGAACAATACGTCGTGAATGGCCCAAATCCATTGTTCTTGGAGTACGATCTGCCGTGGACTAGGATAATACACGAGTGGCACACTTCATGTAGGTAACAGACTTCTGCATGTACTTGAGGAACAATATTGATTAAAATTGAGATCATTTGGTTTTTTTAAGTTCGTTATTACAGATCTCTTCAGAATGTGGTTTCTTTCATTTACAGGCATTATTTGTGGGACCTGGCAATGCCTTAGGAGAATCTATCCCCATCAGCAAGGCCCAGGATCATATCTTTGGCATGACGCTCATGAACGATTGGAGTGGTCAGTAATACAGGAACCAACATTTACTTCATTGTGTGTGTGTGTGTGCGCATTTGGTAGAAACCAAGAACTTTTAACAAACGTATATATACACTTACCACAATGCCATTGAAGACTCTAACCAGCTCCTGTTGAGTCAGATCCTTCATGTAGGATGACCTACGCTGCACTTGATCCAACTGTTTCTTCCCGCTGTTCAGCAACCTTGCCTCATTCACACGGCGCTGGCGCTCATTCTCCTCCTGTGTCAAAAATTTTTTTTGGGGGGGGGTTTCAAAGTTATCCTTATTAAAGGGACAGTATCGTCATGATCAACAGGGCATGGAATCGGAGTGCTAGTTTTAGATTAACTCAGTGACTGAAAATAATATCCCACATGATAAGGTATATTACCATTGCTGCTGCATAAATGACCCATAATTTTCAGTCACTGTGTTAATATTAAACGAGGATATCGATTCCATGCCCTGTCGAAAGTCTGCTCTGATTGTGACAATACTGCCCCTTTAATATTTATATTCAAAACATTTTTAGTTCTTGCTTTACCCATCAGATATGGTTATGATAACCACAGAATTTTCACTGCACTGTCATGAAATTTAGCCCTGCAGATCAAGATATCTTTCATAAATTATTTTGCATGATTTAGGTAACACCTTGTGGCACCTTTATGAAAATTGCAGCCACTTACTTTGTGGTTGCTCCCAACATTTGGACATCTTGGTAAAAAGTGTAAATTTTTAACTGCTCTTCCTGTACCTTCATCTATTCATGTTTAATCCCTCTTTTGTCCGGTCCCAGGACCAGACTCTGCTTTTTTTACCTTCTTCTTTTGTGTTCATGTCACACCTGACTAACTTCTGCTCAGTCTTGTGTTTATGTATGTACATGTATGTATATCGTCCATATTTTGCCTTTGAGAAAGAAACGTAAGGCCAATAACTACTATTTTGAATTTAAAAAAAAAATCCTTATTGATAGACAGAGGCTCTCGAGGTATAACTTACTGCCATGTGAAATTTCATGAGGAACGTTGCCCGCTTGAAGCTCAGCACGAAATCATCTTTGACTCATTGAACATATCATCAACTGCACGGTCCTCCTCAACATGGACTTCCTGCAAGATAGAAAAGTGTAGTTGACCTATCACCATTCATAAATGATGGCCAATCACATAACCTATTTACACATCACATGACCAACTAAAGCCAGGACCTGGGGCGTGTTTTCGCGACCCGAACCAGAAACTTATTTCTGACGTCACATTCTGGACCAGAAACAAGACGGCATAGTTACGCGAAAACGCGAACGTAACCAGAAAATTGTTTTCAGTTTGCGACCTGTTCAATTATCAACGTTCCTCAAAATATATGGTGTAATTCAAATTTTTGCAAAATAGAACTTACTTGTGAGTGCTAGTAATAAACTTGAAAGATATACTGGTATACGAACAATCATTTCATCATGTTTTAACAAATAATTAACAAAACTTTTGTTACTTTTTTTCAATCCGCCATTTTGAAACCAAGCGTAACCGATCACAAACTTCGGTTCACGTTTGGTCAGAACAATGATGTCATCGCAGCACAACCGAAATCGTGAAAACGCTTTACCAATGACCAAAGCCCAAACATGTTTCTGGTTACAGTCAGGAAAACGCGCCCCAGGGCAACAGAGGCCATGGCAGACCTGCAATATGACAGTGAAGAATGGGCAAGGTGATAGACTTTTTCTTGCTGTATAAGGAGACCACTTGTTTAAATACTAACTTTCACTTGAATAAAATAACTTGTGATGTGACTTGACCTGATATGATGTGTGTCTTGACTTGGTTATAACTCTGAATTTTGACAGAACACGTTTGAGACTGTCCCCCCCCCACACCCCCATCTCAATTTTCATCTGATTTATATTGCACCAGAAATTAACTATTCATATTTCTTGGATTTATATTTCATATGGAGTGCCATGGTCGAGCGGTTTAGTGCATAAGATTACCGTTCTGATGGCCGAGTCGTCAGAATGTCCTGGCCATGACCGTGGTACTTGTGGCCTTGATCAAGACACTTTACCATGGTTGCTTCTCTCCACCCAGGAGGGCAGAGTTGATTGTTGTGTTTGATTAGCCCTATATGCGCCAAAATGTCAGCAATTGGGCTGTATATTCTCAAAGGAGCCGAGACGAGCAGGGGTAATAAAGTGCATAGGGACCTCATGGTGATATGCAGTACATAAGAATTTATTATTACTATTATTATTATTTGACACAAAACTTAATGTGGTTTGAATGAAATATGTATAAGTATAAAAAAAAAATTCCAAAAAAAAATTTCCAAAAAAGAATGTATTTCCTTGTTATGTTAGTGAAATAGTTACTGTACCCTTGAAGACTTAAAAGAAGAATGAAAAACTAACCTCCAAGTCGGTGACAGCGTTGCAGAGTTCATCTTGTATCTCCTGCCACAGTGCACTCATCTTAGAGAGAGACCGTAACATCTCGCGAAAGCTGGGGTCATCAGAAGACTGCATTACGTGTACAAAGAGTATTGACCAACAAATCTTATTGTGATAAATTCATTAAGAGAACAAATCTATCTCCCAACAAATCTATCTCCTCACAAATCACAGCTTTCCATGATATTTTCATATCATCAAATGTGACCTGTGCCCACAAAATGAGAGTATTTTTTTAAATCTTTAGAAAAGGAGCTTTCCATTGGTACCCAACACTTAACATTAAAATCTGTGAAAGTTTTTATGTATTAATAGAGAATCAGATGTTGCAAAGTGCTTACCAACCTCCAGGATCTGTTGTATAAATACAAATAGTAGTTGTTGGCCTTATGTTTCAAACCTTTCAGGTTCTTTGCCTTTAAGAACTTGCTAGGTTCATAACATAATTTATTAAGGCCAATAACTACAAGTAAAGACTCAAGAATAAGTAAATAACTCAAAACTCAAGACTCAAGAATGAAAACGATCAGAGCATACTGATCGAAATGTCGAGTTGTAACCAACTGGTTCCTTTCAGAACCACTTACTACTCAAAAAGAAATTGCTTACACGGTGTCAAAACAGACTTTACTTATCCTTTTCACCGTGCAAAGCTACAAGTCTATTACCAATACAATGTATTACAAGTGGCTCTGTCAGAATGTGTTTGTTTTTACCTTTTCCTCGTTGGTCAGGTCAGACATGATGACAATCCGTCTTTCTCTTTCTTCCTCCATGGCATTGTCCACTTTCTTGCCGTTCTCTTGACGCAGGAGCTGTGCCATAACACAGTCCTTCTCCTGCAGTAAGTCATGCCTCTTCCCTTGTTCTTCTCGTCTCTGTTCCTCCTTCAAGCATTCAAAATAACCCCAAAAAATGCTCTCAAATTAGTTTCAAAGTTTAGTGCCTTAAAAATGTGTTCTGATGGCTGAGTTGTCAGCATGTGGTTTCAAATCGTAATACAATTTTTTTTGACCAAAACACAGGAAAGAAAAAAAGTCCCTGCTCATGACCTGTCCAAAATTCGTCAAGTGCCCAGTCGGCCAAAGCTGAGTGGTCAGCCCTAGCCAGTTTGCACAGACAGCCTCTGGACCAACCCACCGTGATCCCTCCACGAAACCAATTTTACACTGTGCTTCCATTGGCCATTTGGAATAAGTGAGATTTTAGATTGTATTTGAACCGATCCAAAGTGTCTGACGATGATATGTCATCATTTCGTTTATACTGACTGACCTCATTGACGGCAATGATTTGTTTGAACTCCTTCTGGAGAGGATACAGTAGGCTGCATGCGAGCTTCATCTCGTGAGACTCATCCTTACTACGACGCCTCTGCTCTTCATCAACAGCCCTTGAAGAATGACAAGAAACAAATTATAGTTAAATTAAGTTTATTTGTCTCTAGGTCATGAAACATGTTTGTTGATGTCAACCAGATTATTATTTTTCCAATTATTTGGTTCATGAAAATAAGTAAAACCCACAGTTCCAATCCTGCCTATGCCCCCTCCATTATTACCATGGATTGGAACAGAAAAGTATCTCCAGCCCCACCTCCCCCACAAAAAAACCAACAACAAAACAAATAAATAAAAAAAATAAAAATAAAAATAAAAAAACGAAATACAAAAAAAAAAAAAATAAAATAAAATAATAATGTGCTCTCTCTGGCTTTATAATTAGCTATTTGGGAAACTGACTAGAAAAAATATGTTATAAATATATCATAAAAAGCAAATTTATGAAAATGAATGAGATGTACAAAACAAAGGCGCAGAATTTCATTCTCAAAAGGCCCTTCCATTAGAATATCAAATCAAAATGTTTAAAATGAGAATCTTTTTAAGAGGCACAAAGGCCAAGACTAGGGCACAGAGGCCCTGGCACAGAGGCCCTGGCACAAAGGCCAAGACTAGGGCACAGAGGCCCTGACACAAAGGCCAAGACTAGGCCACAGAGGCCCTGGCACAAAGGCCAAGACTAGGCCACAGAGGCCCTGGCACAAAGGCCAAGACTAGGGCACAGAGGCCCTGACACAAAGGCCAAGACTAGAGCACAGAGGCCCTGCCACAAAGGCCAAGACTAGGCCACAGAGGCCCTGGCACAAAGGCCAAGACTAGGCCACAGAGGCCCTGGCACAAAGGCCAAGACTAGGGCACAGAGGCCCTGGCACAAAGGCCAAGACTAAGGCACAGAGGCCCTACCATAAAGGCCAAGACTAGGGCACAGAGGCCCTGCCACAAAGGCCAAGACTAGGGCACAGAGGCCCTGGCACAAAGGCCAAGACTAGGGCACAGACCAGGCCCTGGCACAGAGGCCCTGGCACAGAGGCCCTGGCACAAAGGCCAAGACTAGGCACAAGAGGCCCTGGCACAAAGGCCAAGACTAGGGCACAGAGGCCCTGGCACAGAGGCCCTGGCACAAAGGCCAAGACTAGAGCACAGAAGCCCTGGAACAAAGGCCAAGAATAGGGCACAGAGGCCCTGGCACAAAGGCCAAGACTAAGGCACAGAGGCCCTACCATAAAGGCCAAGACTAGGGCACAGAGGCCCTGCCACAAAGGCCAAGACTAGGGCACAGAGGCCCTGGCACAGAGGCCCTGGCACAGAGGCCCTGGCACAGAGGCCCTGGCACAGAGGCCCTGGCACAGAGGCCCTGGCACAGAGGCCCTGGCACAGAGGCCCTGGCACAGAGGCCCTGGCACAGAGGCCCTGGCACAGAGGCCCTGGCACAGAGGCCAAGACTAGGCACAAGAGGCCCTGGCACAGAGGCCCTGGCACAAAGACCAAGACTAGAGCACAGAAGCCCTGGAACAAAGGCCAAGACTAGGGCACAGAGGCCCTGGCACAAAGGCCAAGACTAGGGCACAGAGGCCCTGGCACAAAGGCCAATACTACAGGCCACAGAGGCCCTGGCACAAAGGCCAAGACTAGGGCACAGAGGCCCTGGCACAAAGGCCAAGACTAGGGCACAGAGGCCCTGCCACAAAGGCCAAGACTAGCTAGGGCACAGAGGCCCTGCCACAAAGGCCAAGACTAGGGCACTGAGGCCCTGGCACAGAGGCCAAGACTAGGGCACAGAAGCCCTGGAACAAAGGCCAAGACTAGGGCACAGAGGCCCTGGCACAAAGGCCAAGACTAGGGCACAGAGGCCCGGGCCTTAGCACAAAGGCCAAAACTAGGGCACAGAGGCCCTGGAACAAAGGCCAAGACTAGGGCACAAAGGCCAAGACTAGGGCACAGAGGCCCTGGCACAAAGGCCAAGACTATAGGGCACAGAGGCCCTGGCACAAAGGCCAAGACTGGGGCACAGAGGCCCTGGCACAAAGGCCAAGACTAGGGCACAGAGGCCCTGGCACAAAGGCCAAGACTAGGGCACAGAGGCCCTGGAACAAAGGCCAAGACTAGGGCACAGAGGCCCTGGAACAAAGGCCAAGACTAGGGCACAGAGGCCCTGGCACAAAGGCCAAGACTAGGGCTCAGAGGCCCTGGCCTCTGTGAAAATCCAGGCCTGATAACATTGTACATGTACATAGACAGAGAATAAATTGAATACAAGAGGAGCTGAGGATTGTAGGCATTTTTTTTTATTCAGGGGTGTGATTTGACAAAAGTAAAACAAATCCTGAAAAATGGGTATTGTGCTTGGGTCTCCCTTTGGTCTAGAGGACAAAGCCCCCTGAACTAGAGGTTTGGACACAATACAGGCTACTTCTTTCTGTCCTTGGTAGTTATTTCTCTTCTTTCAAGAAAAGTTTGAGGCAAAGGGAGATTTGTAAAAAAATCCTGAAATCCGGAAAAATCCTGAGAAATCACAGGCCTGTTTATTATTATAGACTAAAAAACAGTGTAAATGTATAAACCATGGATAATTAAACATACTGGTTAACTGCGCAGATAGTCAGACGTCTGGTAGTGCGTTCTAGAGGGCGTTGGAGGGCCACGAATGCGCCCTGGCTCATTGCCTGCTGGGCCAGCTCCCAGTGCTTGCCGCTGTAGTAATGCCCACTGGGTTTGGCCATGGAGCGACATGTCTGAATCTACAACAGATTCAAGCATAGATGGGTTACTTCCAAAGTTAACTGTTTGGAAACTTTGGGTTTGTGGAAACCAGCAAAAAATGTGCAAACAATGTGCAGAACCAGTCGCCATGGTAACGTAACATCACACTTTTGTACACACAATCACAGCACCAATAATATGGGCTATGTGTTATTACTTATGTACAAAAACACTTGTTAATAAATGCCCAAAACAGTTTAGATAATCTGATTTGACAAAACCTAATAACGTGGGGGTGTATTAATGGATGGTAAAGACATACCTTATCAAAATCAGAACAGCGCATATGTGACAGCTGTTCGCCAGCTGTTTTGTGCAATGCGCATCGCGGATTTGAACCAATCAGAGTGATATGATAGAGGAATGTTAATATATAATGCACTCGGTAACTGATTTGTTACGGTGTCAATTACTTAAATAGAGACGAGCCCAACATTTTGGTTAAGATGATTGGTTTAAATAAATTGGCATACATTACTTATTCATTTTGCTGTGGTTTATGAATAATTCAGTAGTAGTGCCCTGGTAAAGTAGTGGACTGGTAAAGGCGGTCGTGGCAAACTTACAATCACATACATGTTTTTTTTCAGGTGTTGTGTTCTTGGTTGCTGCGTGCGCCTTGACTAAAGGCTAGGTTGTATCCAGCAGGAGGGCTGAAATAAGGATCCCACTTCAAAAAAAGGGGTGGAGGGTTAATTAACCAGTTCACGTCCGGAATATTTTTTTTTTTCCGGTCCCCCGTGCGCGTTTATTTTCAGTGGAAAATCAGAAAAAATTTCTAGCCATTAATATTTTTTTTGTCAATGAAACTAAGTCCGGACACCCAAATAAACACCTTTACTCATTGACATTTCGAGAATTAAATGGCTAGTTTTTAATTACGGTGTGTTTGTTCAGCACAATTAGACCGTTGGCAAGCTCCGATGCAACGGCCTATTAGCGACCAGCGCCCGGTCGAACAGACGGTATACCGGGAGAGAGAGGAAAGGCCTCATAAACAATGGATATAAATCCGTCTTTACAAATTCTTGGCCGGTACGTCAAAGGAACAGGTCTTGGATAAAGGGATTACGCAAAAATCAACAAAAAGAGTGAACTCGTTCATTGTTTGCAGTGCCTTTTGTCCGGGGCCACCGAACCGTGACCCCATGGACTCCGAGAAACGATTGCGTGTATACAAGTCAGCCGCCACGACGGCACGCCATGTGTGGCGTGTTGACAAGTCTCCCGGTAACACACACAAAAATCGGAATGCGTGTTTAGACGCTCTCCGATCCCCGGTTCAAAAAAAAAATGCGTGTATACACGGCCTCCGACACGAACTGGTTAAAGATTAAGTGATTGCCAATGATAGATGCATATATCTATTCAGCAACAGATTAATTACCTGATAGAATCCAGGCTTGCGTGGGATGCCAGTCTTGACGAGACGGCGGAATGCCTTCTCCTTGATACGGCTGCTGATATCGAGATGGAATTCCTTCTCCGGTTCCTCAGCATCATAATCCTCATCCTCATCGTCTGTCAGTCTCTGGACCCGAGGATACTCAGTGAAGCGGCTCATGTACTGGAAAGGTTGAAAGAAACACCCGGAAAATAAAAGACCTTGTGACAAATGGAGCAGACTTAAGGATAGGGTATAGAATGGGGAAAACAATGTTGAACCCAACCGCACAATATCTAAGAATGTTTTTAGCAGAAGACAAAACGGCCAACATCATTGCTCAAAATCTCCCAAAATATCGCTTACAATCCTCACTTTACTACACTTTCCTCTCCAAGTTAAGTGTGTCCTCTAACATCTTTTAAAGGAAAATTAGTAATAGTTGGGAAAGAATGTCATATCCAACCACCACTTTTTAAGTTTTTTAAATGTTTTTGTAACCACTCACCAGTTAAACAATGAGTCTATCGATTTTGGGGGGTATAGAAAGCGAAAACTATCTTTAAAAAACCACTTTTATGATGGTTTTCAGATTCTATTTCCCTTCTAAAAAATCCTCCCCTTCAGAAAATAGAAGAATCCTATTATAATTGCCACTGTGCATGTACAATGACCGTGTTGGTCACTAACGTGGGAGTTGACAAGATCAGACTGACATGACTGAGGAAGTCATCGTATGCCAAAAAATGCCTGATTTTTCATGAAATGATGGAATAATTTGAAGTATATGTCCATCATCATCCATATGTTCTCCGCCTTACTGGGTAGTTAAGATTACATTATTAAATGAGAAAAAGTGGCGGTTGGATATGACATTCTACCCGATGGTTGTCACATTTGGATAAAAAAGTGGTGGTGGTATTCTCACGTTACATTCTTTCCTAGAATAAAAATGGTATTCCATACAGAGATGCCAACATTTACGATTTGGTCGTAATTTTTACGATTTATTGAGTCCAATTACGACTGTACGATCCTTGTATTAATTTTTGGCCAGCCGCGAAACCAACGATGTAAAGAACCACATGTGTTTACGGCACGCGCACCGTAGTTCATCAGCCGTTTACATGACGAAAACCTTTCGTTAGGCGAATTACTCTTTTTCAATTTGGAATGTTGGCATCTCTGTTCCATATCGACCAATGACCAATGAGTGACGGTTGCATTTATTGCAGTGATTTTTGGTCTTATGAAGTTTTGTTTAATGCACTGCATTTGTCATATCAGAAGCTTTGCCTTTTTCTACATGATGATGTTATTAATTTAACCCCTTGTCCTACAGAGGAATGTCCATCAACCAATGACTGGTGGTTACATTTATTGCAAAGTGATTTTTGATTATGCTGTTTTGTTGCTTTGTAATTGTGATGTCTACCAGTAATTATCAAATTTGACTTTGAAGTTTTTACTTTTGTGATATTTCGTCTATGTACACAGTACGTAATTCGCCGCACTCGTGAAATGACACACTTACCTTTGGCTTGGCATTACTCAGAAAACTTACAAAATTATAGGGTATTTTATGGTTGCATAAACTTATCTAAGTCATGCATTATTACAAAAATAAAAGTCACAGTGTATGATTTACTGGAAAGTTAGTGCTTGTGAAAGTGGAAAAAGTTGTTTAACCACTGATTTTACTAGATACAAATATTAAGAGATGTACATGACCTCAAATTTTTTTTTCATGAACATCTGTGATTTAATTGTTCTATGCTGTCAACAAGCTGTTGTCTGTGGAAACTAAAAGATATGAATGCTTTGCATTTGCAATGATCTTTTAAAGAAATACTGATTCCTTATAGAAGAAGTGAACGAAGACTACTTAATTTGACATTGGTGTTTACTTCATCAGTAATGGAAATTTATTGAGAAAATGAAACATTAATATTATGGTTATGAAAAGAAATCTTTTATTTGACAAAATGTTGACAGCAGTTTTACACATTTCAAAGTTTTAAAGTACTTTTTGCAAAAGATTTGACCACCTTCTATTTTATTGGTGTATCAAGAATATTGATTAAGTTTTGAGAGCTTCTCCAAATTATACCATTTTATTTTTAAAAATCTAAAAATCTATTTTAATTTTCAAGATTAAAAGCACTTTTACAATCATCTGGAATAAGATGAAGCATGATTCAACTGTTTTTCTTCTTGGGTATCCTCCTGTGCCCCCATAAACTTTAACAATTTGGGGGTGAGTCATTATACCAACATCAATTTTGTGATGACCACAATTCTGTGTGTCTCAAAAAACGTCTTTCAAGACATCCACGCATATGATCACGCATTGAAATTCAGCATTTTACAAGAGAACCCTTCACACTTCACTGTAATTTGTAAGTTACTGACCAGTTGATGATATAACCTTAGGTTCGTCATTTAGGGTAAATTGAGGATTATTATTTTGCCATTGGCACTATTTTGGGGGCTACTTTACCATTTTTCTTTTGAATGTCATGTTTTTACAATAGTCAATAGCTTTTTAACTCTGTATTTCTGACCAACACAACTCACACACTTTTTATGTTTTATCAACAGATCGACAACACAACACTTCGCCGGCATCTTTATAAATGTTAATTGGCCTATTTCAAAAAACTACGTTCAACTTACCATATTGTATATCCGTTGTGTAGAGGACGTCAAGAGTTGTATGGGTCTTAATCAGGAAGTATTTTCCTTTCAGAAGCAGATAAATCTTTCCTCAACAATTTCTAAGCTTGACCTTTCACGGACACGTCCATTTGTATCTGTCCGATGTTTACAAAATTTTCGCGTAGTCGATTGTGTGCTATGTCGTCACCGCATTGTTGTTGCCATCTACGTACATGTACATAGTGCAAACACAATGGTATAGCGCCCTCTGTTGACAATTTGAAACCACGTGCAACTTTTGACCAATCGGTGCATCCGAGAGATTTGTGGTGGTTACTTCATAATGTATCGATTTTTTTTTCTATGAAAAATAACCTTAAAAATTGATAAAGATAAATAGACAGCTGAAAATTAATGATATAAACAAGTAAATTAAGCAGCCACTATATTTCAGGGCTGGATCAAGGGTGGCTGAAAAAGGGGTAAAAAAAAGGGGGGGCAGAGACAAAAGTATGGTGAATTTACATAAAAGATAAAAAACAAAGAATGAATCAATTAATAGGTTTATCATCTGAAACTATTTTATCCACCTCATACAATTTCATACAAAAAAACTATATTCAGTGCTGTGGTACATTCAATCACTTTGTGACAGAAATGTTTAAAAATACAAAAAGATAATGTCTCTCTTGTTGTGACTTTTACAATCCATCACCAAAGAACTGTTTGACTTAAACTTCTCCATGTGCATTAGAAAATGTACTCCCCCAAAAATAAATAAATAAATAAATAAAAATAAACAAATAAAACAAAGCTAACTCCCACACTGTAATCATTTCACAATTAGGCCTATGCTTGTCATTTTTACATTCAATGAATTTTTGGAAAAAGGTATGATGATGCCTCAAGGTTACTCTTTTGGACAATTTACCAATCCTCTTTTAATCAATCCTCTGGCTACAGCATTGCTTTCACATCAACTGCACTAGCAGGTATTTTCACTTTTTAGAAATCATCCATAGTTTATCATCTCTAGGCCTATCAAGCTTTTGAACTGATGTAAATCAATTTTAAATCGATAAAATTTGTTCAACTAACAAAAAATTATAAATTTTGTTTTGTCAATATAAAGCTTTGCAAGCTGTTTACCTTTCTTTCAGAATATATTATAATGTAAACTATTGTTAATTTGTATCCCTTCTTATTCCTTACTTTTGGGCCCAAATAACATATTTTTATAGGGTGGCTACCTATGTTGTTTCTTAAAACACAAACAAAAATTACAATAACATTTACCAGACCATAATGCTGAATGTTTTGCATCTATAAGGCCAAAAAAACAAGTGTCCAGTTTCTGGTCATATGTCAGGTTTCAGAACTGATGTGGTGACGCACTTTTTTTTTCTTTTTTTGCCAACCAGTGAAATACATGATACATGTATACATGGTACTTGGAACCAGACCAAATTTCCCATACACCAAGTATGGTAGCTAAGAAAGGCCTCACAAATCAGGCAAACGTTCATACCCCTATGTGAAAGTCGTTTAGAACACAGCGCAGCAGAATTCCAATCGACCCAGCAATTTTGGTCATTGTTTCTTTAGCAAAAAATAAAAATAAAAATGTGGATGCGTGGGTCTGAGGCGACGCGCACAGAGACCAGAAACCAGAGACTTTTTTTTGCCCAAGAGTAACATTGGTTCTTCATTTATATAATGCTTACAAGACACCAATCCATAAGTCCCTGTCCACCTGGAAAACTTGGAAATATCTAGTCTTGCGCCAAGACATTTATGAGAAATCCATTTGTAATGTGCACAGTGTGTGGTTACAGCACGATGCGAACACATTCACAAAAATGTCTGGGCCCAAGACTAAGTCGTATGAGCAGTCAAGTTCAGCTACATTCTTAATGTTAACAGACTGGCAATAATTAACCCTCCTACTGTAGTTGCTATAGAGGTCAATATCAGTCAACTGCCCGTTTTGACTGTTGACCCAAATGTACACACAGGGGGCATTTTTGACTGGTATTTACTGTCATTTTGACCACCCTGAACAATACCAGACAACGCTTTTACCAGTCAAAAACGGTCGACTCATTTTGACCTGTAAATGTACTCGCTACACATAAGGTTGGACAGTGTTTGACTTTTAAGTGCACTAGATATACCTTGGCAAGTATATCAACATTTTGACTGATTTTGACCCTTGTAGTAGTAGGAGGGTTAAAGAACAAAATGGCTTTCTCTGTTAACTAGATGTGGATACATGGTGTCAGATGATCAAGTCTTGCAAAAGCAGCAAAGTATGATTTTATTCACTCCAAATGTGAATAATGCAAGATCACATAACCCTGGAATTGCTCTACCGACAAAATGGCGGATAGCAACAGTTGCCAGGGTATAGTGTAACCTTATTGGTCAATCCATGTGGCTTGATCAATAAGCCGGATAGGTGTTAGTGTTGGCCATGAACCATTATATATTTCATCAGGTCAAAAGCTCAAACATGCAGGTATGGAAAATATCTGAATATTCAAAACATATGGAAGGCACACAATAAGTGTGGTTACTAAGTCATAGCATCCTCATAAACTGTGTATGTACGTGCAAAATCTTGTCTACACATTTAATTCATATGCACTATAGGCACAGTTTGTGTAGTACATAACACAGCAGATATGAGCCAAGCTCATTAAAATAATATTAATAATATTTCTCATTTCTGGAAGAATATGAATACAGGGCAGGCGGATCAAACCTGATTTCAGAAACCCAAAACAATTTCATCTATTACTCCACTGGACTTTTAGAACGTAAAAAGTATTTATCAAACACTACACTATTTGCATATTCTTTTTTTTTGCTTTCAAAGGGAAGGGTACAACATTTTTGTTTTGTTGTTAACTTGCGTTCATTTCAACACATTAGTTCTCAAGAAAAATATCATAAAACTAACATGTTTCTCCCGAGGACGATCAGAGCATACTGATCGAAACGTCGAGTTGTACCTCCAGTTCTTTTCAGAACTAATTACTACTCAATTGAGCATTTCACATGGTGTCACCGCAATTACTCTTACTTAACATGTACAAAGTTCACTACAATCGGTGCTCACGTTTTGAGAAAACAACCAAAAAACTGTTACATAATTTTAATGTTTTAACAATTGACAAAAATTTGCAGGACAGCAAATTTGTGTAAATTTGGACATAACAATTCCTGTTTTCTCTAAGATAAAATAATTTCTCAGGATGATAAAATCAATTTCTTACACCAAGTACGTTTTTGGAGAATATTTTGTTAACTTAAAAAATCTCTGAAATCAACCTTCTCTTTATTAGCATGGTCTGTGTTACACACACTACGTTTCCATTTAGGAATGAACAGCAATTAAATCACTTGGCACGATTCTGACGTCTGTCTGTGACAGCAATTACTGGACAGGGTTGATGGCTGGAAGAATCTTCCCTGTGCAGGCCCCAAAGCCGATGCGGTAACCATCACCCTGGCAGTAACCTGTGAACAAACAAGCAAAACATAATTAGAATTTGCACAATAAAATTAGACTTGTAGTTGAGTACTTTTTCATGAGTATGTGTACGAGTATTTGTAGAAGTACAAGTACAGAAATATGTACTGGAGTACGAGTACTCCAACTCTACAGTTGTAGTCGAGTATTTTTTCATGAGTATGAGTACGAGTACAGACAATTTTACTTGATTACAATTACAAGTATGAGTACTACAGATATTCTTGATTCTCATTCAATTCAATTCAATTCTTTAACCCTAACCACCCCAAATCCTGCAAAATCCTCCAAGGGGCACTTTATGGGAAAAATTCAACACTGTTGGAAACTGGTACTTTCACCTCTTCAAATGGGGCAAAATTACTACCTGGCAAGAAGTACAGGTTATAAATGCTGAATATGAAAGATCAACGAAAATGCACGGTGCATTTTAAAGATAAGGACATGTTTCGAAAAGTGCACTGGAGGATTTTGTAGGATTCAGGAAGGTTCCTAGCCAGAATACCTAAGGGTTAGGGTTAATAAGGCTGTCATTTTTCAGCCAGTTAAATTTTTCAGTTCCAATTATCCGTAAACGACTTTTTAAAATTCTGACTGAACGTTTAAGCCACACAAATGGAAGTCACAAAAAATCTCAGACAAAGGCTTTAGAAGAAACATTTGCCGACAGCCTTTCACAGACTTGCCGGCTTTTATTTGATGTATTTAGCTTGTTTTGAGTTGACTGCCGTCGTGCCAGTATCACGAGTTGGTATTTGTGCCTACTGTTCGCAGTTATGGGATTTGTGCGAGTGTGGGACACATGAATTCTTTTTGTACGTGCGTGGGGAATGGGGACACTACAAGTCGTTTTTGGGTATCCAGTTCCTGAAATAACCGAAAACACACAGCCTTACTCTTAAATTGTCAACGAAACTGGAAAATTATTGTGACCAACGGATGTCACAATCTTTAAAATATCTATACAATAATATTGTGTCTTAGATAAGTAGCTACTTGATAACATGGTTACAGGGTTGATGTGGGCACGAAATAAACAATGTTTGTTTCAAATATCTTACCAGTCAGAATAACTTCGTCACCATCCTTGAGGAACTTGCGCATGATTCCGTTACCGAGATCAACTTCCCTGGTTCCCTTCCAGCAAAGTTCCAGCATTGAGCCAAGTGAGTCGTCAGTCTTGAGAAGAAAATATAGAAATAATTCTCATGAAAAGCCAACTCTAGTCGAATTAGTTTCACACTTAATTACCTTGTCCATCCAGCTTTCAGTGCGCAATGATCCAATGACCCTTGAACTTTTGTTTCTGGTCGTAAATGGAGATTGGTCAATTTACAACTATCATGTCTCAGTGATCAATGGAATGTTCTATTTTCCCTCAGGCATCGGCTGAGGGATAACACTGATAAAGATAGATGTATTTATACCACAAATGAAATTACTAGTGCTAAGGCCCAAAAAAAGTCTCCGGTTTCTGGTCATCGGTCGGCTTTAAAATTGGTGTGGCGACATGCTTTTTTTTTCTCGGCCATCTTTTTATTTTGCCAACAGGGAAATACTTGACACATTGTATACACAAGGAACAAATTTCCCATATACAAAGTATGGTGGCTAAAGGCCCTTTCACACGAGACCGTTTTAACAAGGGAGCTTGACTAAAAATCGCATCCATGTTAAAAAATAGCAAATCCCAGTCGTGTGAAAGCTATCCTTGTTAAATAATTACCACGGACCCTCATTATTTATAACAGAGATCGAGACCTCCTCCAAAAAATCGCATCGATGTTAAAATCGCCACGATAGGTCGTGTGAAACACTTCGTGCGCCCAAACAGGGGACCCTTGCTTTGGTGGTATCATTTCGCATGCGCAGAACGCATCACTAGATCAGCTTGCAATAATCCCGGATGTGTGTTGGTAAACAACTTGTACGTCCCCATCACATTGATCTGTGAATGAAACGGACACGTTTATTTTTCTCGTTGGATGGCCTTACGTTAGAAATCTGGCTCTGTGAATCCGTCTGAATTGTTGCAAGTATACTTGATTCGATATCCATAATAAAACGAGAATAAAATTGTCGGGAAATGGGAAGGAAATGAAAGCAAATGCACAATGCGTATATCTTCGCGGGAATACCACTGGTAACGTAGAATAAAGCGTTCAGTGAATAAGCTCTGCGCGCGGTACCAGTGAAATATTGGATTGCACAATCATGACCTTTGACTCTCCATGGAAAACAAGGACATTAGTTTTGGCGTGAGTGGAAGTCGTGTGAAAGTTTGTTAAAAAATCGCAAACGACCGAGGCGACAGACAACTGGCGCCCATTACCAAGGACCTTTGTTATCGGTGCTCGTGTGAAAAGGGCTTATGAGAGGCCTCGCAAATCGGGCAAACATTCATACCCCTATGTAAAAAAGTCATTTAAAGCACAGCACGGTAGAATTCCAATCGATCCAGCAATTTTGGCTGCAATTGGACATTGTTTCATAGGAACAATAAAAAATAAAAATAAAAATGCCGACGCGCGGGTCTGAGGCGACGTGCCGGAGACAGGAAACTGGAGAGATTTTTTTTTTTTTTGCCTAAGGGGAACTAAAAACTTTCAATAAATAAAATAAATTGTTGCAGTTAATAGTTATATGCTATCATACTTACTGGGCCACTGATTGTACCAGATGCCAGTAGGTCCCCTGGCTGCATGTTGCATCCTGTGATAGAATGATGGGCTAGCTGCTGCTTCATAGACCAATATAAATACTAATAATAAAAAAAAGAGATGAAGAAATGAAGCATGTGTGGAACTTCCACACCTGTTTAAGTGTTTTATAAATGATTCACAATATTTTGCATGGAAGCAGTAAACATGGATACAGAAGACAGAGATATGGGAAGCCACCAAAAATAAATTAATCGGTGCGCCGCATCGGGCCGTGGCGCAGCCGCTAAGCACGCGCTCATTTTTGCCGCACGGCGCTTTGTGGCGACGAGATTCAAGCTACAGCCCAGTTTTTATGCCCTTATTGGCTGTATTATTATGCTAATAAGCCAAGTGTTACAGAATGTGGTGCGGTGACAGCGCGGCCGACCGGCATCACGCCGCAAAGACATTCCTAGCCCCTTACGGTCCCATTGTGGCTCCATGGGGCACTTGTGCGGGAGGCCGACAAAATGCCGTGATAGTTGAACCTAGCTAGTTCCTCGTCTTCAAAAAGTTTTGAAACCAATTCCAGGACATTTCAGATCCTTGGTATTTGTCACTCTCTGAAAAACGTCATTGTACGTGATCTTCTGCATCACATGGACGACAGTTTCGGGAGAACCAATCATTATATCCTCATTATCAAGTTCTAAATATATAGGTGTGTTTTTTTTCTCCGAGGCCTAAATGGTCCTTGATCATTGACACATCCTTTGACAGAGTTTTAAGTTCCTTTAAAATGAGTGACAGCATGGCCGAATTGGAATCTATGGCGACCTGGAAGCTGTTGTCTGTGTCGGCTGCTGGGGGAGGTGTAGGACTCTGTTGTGGCTCAGGTGGGATGACGGTCTCCATGGTGGATGTGGGTGGCGGTGTGAGACTTTGTGGTGGCTCGGGTGCGATGAAGGTCTCTGTGGTGGCTATGGGTGGTGGTTTGAGACTTTGTGGTGGTCGTGTGAGACCCTTTGGTAGCTCGAGTGCAATGACAGTCTCCGTGGTGGCTGGAGGTGGCGGTGTGAGACCCTTTGGTGGCTCGGGTGTGATGACGGTCTCCGTGGTGGCTACAGGTGGCGGTGTGAGACCCTTTGGTGGCTCGGGTGCGATGACGGTCTCCGTGGTGGCTGTAGGTCACGGTGTGAGACCCTTTGGTGGCTCGGGTGCGATGATGGTCTCCGTGGTGGCTGTAGGTGGCGGTGTGAGACCCTAAAAAAGTATGTATCCTGTCCCCATTCCCCCCACTCTCCACAGATCCAATGTTGTACACAAGCACCAATGCCAATGGTGTAAACCGAGGAACCTCGTATTGTTCCCCTCTTTTGTTCCCTTTTTTAGGCATCTCCCATTTGATTTGTACACATTTTTCAACCGAGGACATTTGCAAACAATAACCACCAACTGAGGACCCAATGTTCCCTTCTGTTAGACGTTCTTAGTTTACACCATACACAATCGTACACACACAGATGTGCAGACATACATACAGTGGATTGACAAACTACCTTGAAATTGGTGTGGCATATCATGGCGGGTCCGTTCGTCCCCTCTGCGGAGATGGCAGCTGCAAGTTGGATGTCAAAGTTGAAGTTATCCTCATGTTGAAGATATGGAAGTGGCTTGGGATCCTACACAAAATAACACAAATTAAGAAATTGACACCTTTTTTGAAGTTGAATTTCAAACCATAAAATCTTCAGCTGTTCCGTAAATTATTATTATAATAATAAAAATAATAATAAAGCTTTATTTAGTGATGGTGACCATGTCATCTATAGATGATGTTCAATGGGCCATCAATTACCTAACAGAGACACCGGGGTAAACCCCTTCTCTTGCACGATAAATGTCATTATGGGTTCTTTGACGTGCACTGATGTTTATAGTACACGGGACCTACAGCTTAACGTCCCATCCGAAGGACGAAGCAATTATGGTTAAGTGTCTTGCTTAAGGACACAAGCTCCACGACCGGCCAGGCCGGGATTCGAACCCACATTCTGACGCCATCAGAACTTGAATCAGAGTGCACTACACCCCTTGGCCAAGACACTTCATTTGTTACAAAACTTCATGAAGTAAAGCATGCATTTGATTAATAATGTGTTTTTAAACACAGCTTTTATTCAATAGAATCTCTGTCCTAAATTCCACATTAGAATGAATACAAAAAAAATCTGCATGCTTTGTCACTATTCTTGGGAATGACACGACACTAGCTATTAATACACTGACAGGTTCAGGCCTTGCATTACACTGAGGCCACAGAGGCCTGTGCCCCCATTGCCCTGGTCTTGGCCTTGGTGCCCCTTACAAAATGTTCCCATAGACAATCTGATAAAATATCCATAGACATTCTGATACGGAATTGTCCTTTACTCATGAAAAGTGGCCCTGCCCCTCCAAGAATGAAATTGCAGGCCTGTAGGTTGGTTGTTTAATACATATCTTGATACTAAGATAGTAAGCAAAATCTTAAAAGCAGTTTTAAGATGCCTTAAAATGATGATTTCAGTGAAGTTTTTTCTTACTTGAGTAGGGTTTGGCACAGTGAATAGAGCGAGTGCCTCCATTGTCACAATCCAGGGGGATATAGTGGTACCTAGATTCTTGCCCAGGAAGGGACCGAGAGGAACGTACTCCCATTTCTGGATGTCACGAGCTATACATGAATAAACACATACACAAATAAAAGAATAAATGATTAGATGAACGGATGAACGGATGAACAGATGAACGGATGAACAGATGAATAGATACACAGGTTGGACCAGACACAACGTATATGGACATGTTGGGCACTGGATTGGCTGTCCACTATACTACTGATCACTATATATAAATCTAGGTTTCTGTTAGTTCCTGTCTAAATAACATTGATACTTTCCACTGTCTCTTGCGTGGCCATTATAATACAAATATTTAATTGTAGTATCTCAAATACACACGCATTTTTTTCCCTTTGTTGTTGAACAAGCTTTTTTAGGTATCTCTCCCCATTTTTCAACTGAGGACATTTGCTAATAATAACTGCCAACCCATTGTTCCCGTTTGTTAACAGTTTTTGGTTTCCACCAAATGCGGACACACACACACACATGCACACACACACACACACACACACAGGTAAGCGTAGCTATCGTTGTGTGGACATTCCTTTGTTCTCGTGTACTTAAGGATAGGAAATTCTTAAAATCGTTCCCATTTCACACAGAAGAGTGTTTTGAGAGCGGTTTTCATTCTATTTTTCACTTTTAATAATATCCTTCGATTTAAGTCAAAGAACCTGCCTAGACAAATCTCTAATTTCCGAGATATTCGTACTTTTCCAAAGTCCAAAAACATTGTGTGGACGTGTGCGAGTCCACACAGCGCAAGCACTCCATACGTTGTGTGGACCTCTTTTGTTCTCAGGTCCACACAATGAATGGTACGCTTACTCACACACACACACACACCCTCACGCACATTGATTTGTGGGGTATTCCTTTGTTCGTTCTATTATCCCTTTTCCTTATAATTCTCCTGTGGGGTACAAGATTTTCTATAGTTACCTTGTGGGGTCCAATTGTTCTATTGTGTTTTGGACCCCACAACGAATGGTGTGTAATATCACACACACACACACCCTCACGCCATTACTGATTTGTGGGTATTCCTTTGTTCGTTCTATTATCCCTTTTCCTTATAATTCTCCTGTGGGGTACAAGATTTTCTATAGTTACCTTGTGGGGTCCAATTGTTCTATTGTGTTTTGGACCCCACAACGAATGGTGTGTACGTTCACACACACACACACAGCTTAGCGGCCCGTTCACTCTGTGGACATTCCTTTGTTCTCCTGTACTTAAGGATAGGAATTCTTAAAATCGTTCCCATTTCACACAGAAGAGTGTTTTGAGAGCGGTTTTCGTTCTATTTTTCCCTTTTAATAATATCCTTCGATTTAAGTCAAAGAACCTGCCTAGACAAATCACTAATTTCAGAGATATTCTACTTTTAAAAAGTCAAAAATCCTTCTGTGGACGTGTGCAAGTCCACAGAAGGGAAAAATATCCGGCGTTCTGTGGACATCTTTTGTTCTCAGGTCAAAGAATGAATGCTCTGCCTACTCACACACACACACACACACACACACACACACACAATCCCGCACGGGGCGTTGTGGGGACAAAATACAAAGGATTTTGGGGATTAAAAACGTTGTGGGGACACACAAAATGTCCCCACAGCTAAGTAATTCGGATCCTCTTTGTTCTCTGTCCCCATAACGCGGCCAGTGCCTATACACACACACGTGTGTAAACGCCTGCAATCGGGGACATCCTTTGTCAAATTTCTTTGTCCAAAAAAGCGGGGACATATTGTTCTCCATTGTGATAGCAACCGGGGACCATTGTCCCTTTTGTTATATGTCCCCGGTTTGAATGCGCTCACACACGCACACACACACACAGCTTAGCGGCCCGTTCACTCTGTGGACATTCCTTTGTTCTCCTGTACTTAAGGATAGGAATTCTTAAAATCGTTCCCATTTCACACAGAAGAGTGTTTTGAGAGAGGTTTTCGTTCTATTTTTCCCTTTTAATAATATCCTTCGATTTAAGTCAAAGAACCTGCCTAGACAAATCACTAATTTCAGCGATATTCTACTTTTAAAAAGTCAAAAATCCTTCTGTGGACGTGTGCAAGTCCACAGAAGGGAAAAATATCCGGCGTTCTGTGGACATCTTTTGTTCTCAGGTCCACAGAATGAATGCTCTGCCTACTCACACACACACACACACACACACACACACACACACACATTCCCTTGCAGGCGTTGTGAGGACAAAATACAAAGGATTTTGGGATTAAAAACGTTGTGGGGACACAAAATGTCCCCACAGCTAAGTAATTCGGATCCCTCTTTTGTTCTCTGTCCCCATAACGCTGCCAGTGCTTGAACACACACACACACACACACATTCCATCCGCAGGCGTTGTGGGGACAAAATACAAAGGATTTTGGGATTAAAAAGCGTTGTGGGGACACACAAATGTCCCCACAGCTAGTAATTCGGATCCTCTTTTGTTCTCTGTCCCCATAACGCCGCCAGTGCTCGAACACACACACACAGACACACACACAAACCCTACAGCACGTTGTTTTGATGGGTATTCCTTTGTTCGTTCTATTATCCCTTTTCCTTATAATTCTCCTGTGGGGTACAAGATTTTCTATAGTTACCTTGTGGGGTCCAATTGTTCTATTGTGTTTTGGACCCCAACGAATGGTGCGTTCACACACACACACACCCTCACGCACATTGATTTGTGGGGTATTCCTTTGTTCGTTCTATTATCCCTTTTCCTTATAATTCTCCTGTGGGGTACAAGATTTTCTATAGTTACCTTGTGGGGTCCAATTGTTCTATTGTGTTTTGGACCCTAGCAGATAATGTGCGTTCACACACACACACACACACCATGTGTAAACACCGGCATTCGGGGACTTCCTTTGTCAAATTCCTTTGTCCAAAAATACGGGGACGCATTGTTCTCCATTGTGAGAGCAACCGGGGACCATTGTCCCTTTTGTTATACGTCCCCGGTTTGAATGCGCTCACACACGCACACACACACACAATGAAGTAAATGTTGGTTCCTGTATTACTGACCACTCCAATCGTTCATGAGCGTCATGCCAAAGATATGATCCTGGGCCTTGCTGATGGGGATAGGTTCTCCTAAGGCATTGCCAGGTCCCACAAAGAATGCCTGTAAATGAAAGAAACCACATTCTGAAGAGATCTGTAATGACGAACTTAAAAAAAACAAATGATCTCAATTTTAATCAATATTGTTCCTCAAGTACATGCAGAAGTCTATTACCTGTACATGAAGTGTGCTACTCGTGTATTATCCTAGTCCACGGCAGAGTACTCCATGAACAATGGATTTGGCCCATTCACGACGTATTGTTCCAATGACTGACGTGCAAGGTCTCAAAAAGAAACAGTGCAGTCTGGGAGACTACCCAGCGTGTGAGAGAATTGTATCTTGCCCGTGCACCTAAGCGTTTATTGCATTCACTCCACAGCTGATGGTTCATCTGTGTCTAGTTTAAGACTGCGACTAGTTCTAGGACCTAGCCTCACGCGTCAAGCGCCTAATCCCATAATAATAATAATAATAATGTAGACTTATATGGCGCACGTATCCACAAAACTGGTGCTCAAGGTGCATTACATTATTACCCCTGCTCATCAGGCTCATAAATCATTCCCGAAACCATCTCAGCTCCCTGGGGAGTATACAGCTCAATTGCTGCCATTTCAGCACATATGGGCTAATCAAACACAACAACCAACTCTGCCCTCACAGGTACCCATTTACCACTGGGTGGAGAGAAGCAATTATGGTAAAGTATCTTGCCTAAGGACACAAGTACCCTGGTCGCGGTTGGGATTCGAACCCACATTCTGACGACTCAGCCATCAGAACACAAATCCGATGCCCTAAACCGCTCGACCATGGCACTCCATAGAGCATAGATGCCTCACAGCAGGCCGCGCAGAGTATCAAAACTCGAAACCATGCTCGTTGTGCGTGTGCGCATTTTGAGTACAATGCCGTGGTATGGATTACAGCAGGCTGGCACACTTCAAGTAGTTATTAGACTTCTGATAGCAACCAACTCAACCATGATGTGACATTCATAGGGGTAGCTCTTCACCCATGTTCAGTGGCCAATTATCACTTCTGCAACAACAGCTCCTTGGGGAGTATACAGCCAAGGCTACATGCAGAGCTGCCAACTCTTCCGGATTCTGCGAAAGACTTCGCGTATTTGACAGTAATTTACTTACTTAAAATATATGCAAGGAGGCCTCTCCTTTTGGCACCAAAAGGAGAGGCCTCCTTGCATATATTTTAAGTAAGTAAATTACCGTTAAATACGCGAAGTCTTCCGCAGAATCCGGAAGAGTTGGCAGCTCTGTACATGTTAGGAGCTCACTGACACAATAACCACCTCTACTCTTAAAGTCCCCATTTGTACGCCTAGGTGGAGAGAAGCAGTTAACGGATAGGTATCTTGTTCAAGGACAAACGTGCTTGAACAATTCTGGCTGGGATATGAACCCACAACTCAGCCACTAGAACAAGTCCAATGCATTCACTCAGCCAAGGGTACGCCACGCATAACTGATCTAAGTGGCTCTTGTAGGTCACAGTTAGACAGGGACTGGGGAGATTGGAAAATCTCTTTGAGAATGCAGAAAGTTACCAATTTGATCAAACATCTGTGACAACGTAAGCCAATTTAGTCCGAGTTTAGTTCATGATTATTTTATAATAAATACATGTCTGCGACTGCAGAAAATATTTGATTCCACTGATATATGTTGTACATTATTTCCTTTCTTACCATTTCTAATTCAAAGTCCATCAGTTTACAAGGGCCGAACGCTGGAGGATTGCCTGAATGTAAATCAAAAAGAAATAAATTATTTTTCAGTTCAAAGATTGTTCATTTCTTATTGTCCAATGAGAAATATTAACTTAAATTGAATTCACATAAAAAGTAAACGACCTGAAGTCTTATCATGTCTTGTATGGACACGGAGTATTACAGTTTGAACTGTTTACCAATGATTTTGTTTGCACTGCTTTAAATGGAAGGAACAACATTGGTTATTACCCGATTACAAAATCAGTGTTCTCAATTCAGAGAAGTCACAAATATTGTCATAAATTGGGCTTTTTAATGATTATGGGAGGGCCGGCCAAAGTCATGGTACGGCCAAGCCCTTGAGAAGCCCAGCCAGGGCCAGGCTTTGCCCAAGCCTATGGGTCTATATAATCCCCTAGCTGAGCACAAAAGACCCTTGACTAACTCTAACTCCCTAAGCCCATTTGCCAACACGCAACCTCAATCCTCCAATATCCTTCAGTAGTAAAAAGTTAAAAACTCAAAGTACCTAAATCCTCCAGTTTTTATTACATGTGGCCACTGCCCGAATCCTCAAAAATCCTCCAGTGACAGCAAGCACAATGACCACAACCACTGGTATGCAGACTACATGTATGCACACATGTCAGGGTTCTCCCCTAGATTTTTCAAAACTGTGGGGGTTTTATTTTTGGGGATTAAATCTGCGAGCGCGTAGCGCGAAGCCCTTCACGTCATGGGGCCGGGGCCCGCTTAAGGGCCGTGGGAAAGTTTTTAGTTTCAGATGCTCTCTGGTGCATTCTGGTGCATTTTAGGAGATTCCAGGAGGTTTTAGAAATTATTTTCAGTCATACATTTTTTCGAAACTCTAATGTAGGCCTACATGTACCAGAAAGCCTCATTAGTCAGTGACCACTATTTTACATTTTCTGCACAAATATTTAAACTGATCATGTAGTTTTAAATCAGTTATCAATTTTATTTAAACCTTACTGTGAAAGGTATATGAAGATATAATTTTTTTTTAAATAAAAGAAATAATAGGCTATAAGATTTGAGGCATCGCATGGTGGAGTATCCATTTAATACCCGCCGGCCATTTTGAACGAAAAAGTTGCTTCTGATTTAAATACATTTCCTGTAGTCTATTCTGTACCAAAAACTAGATAAAAAACACTGATTTTCGCCCATTTTTTAAAAGAAATATTTGTGTTATTTAGCGGCTATATGCCACGCAATCGAGCCAACAAATTGCTTACGATCCACCACCAGACAGCGCCATCATCACAGCATAGTGCACGCTCTGCAAGCAGTCACGTCTCGTTCATGGCCAGCCAACCATTTGCGGGCAGCTTCGTTAAATCCATGTATTTACACATCAGCCATAATTCATCATTTTCAAATAATTATGCTAGCAACTTGAAATTGAAAGACATAACGTTATGCTCCCGATCCCATAAACAAGAATTGTGGACACAAAGTTTTGAAAGGGAATTCCCCTGCATGTGCAATGTACACGTACATGTATAATTCGTACATGTACATACACAGGGTTCGTCCGCCGTCCGTGCAGTCAGCTGTAGACTGTGTGTGCAATGCATGCAGTGTGCACGTGGTTCATGGTTATTCAAGACCAGTATCACGTGCCATTTCTGCACGTCGCGATTGGATAAATTTGCATAGTACCAATTTTATATTTTTTTCATTGGCTGTTTGCTATGAATATGTTCATTATGTTGCATATTCATATTTTTGGGGGTCGATGTTTCTGTGGTTTCACTGGTGCCCGTCTTTGGAAACGAAGCGCCTTTCTAATGAGTCTGGGAAAGGGACTCGGTTTCCTAAGTGAATCGTCGTATAAATATGGCGGCGATATGCGATGATATGAGTAGTACAGTATAGCCTGCATTCATGGAATTCACATCACAGAAAACATGAATGCAGGCTATACTGTCCAGTGGATGCGCTGTGTATGTAACGATACACATGTTGACATATAAACAGAGTGTGTTCGGTGTGGGCCTGCAAACGAAAGTTGGACTATAACTTATGTTTCCCTGGACCACTAAAACTGTGACATGACAATGACGTGATCGTTTTCGCTACCAACAATAAAGGTACATGTATTAAAAAAAAAGGTGCGTATCGGCAATTTCGGCAGTGTATCGGCCAAAACTCTTTGCGTATCGGGGCCGATACGCTAGCTTGTACGTGGGGAGAACCCTGCATGTGTTTCTAATCTGTGATACATGTACATGGCCAGGGACCCTCCCTGCATGCATGGAGCAATAAACAGTGTCCACTGACCCAAGCACTGACCTTGCAATACCTACAATAAACCTGGATGTGCAAAATGCACGGTTTATGACCGGCCATGTAATGGTTTGATAAATGAATGCCGCGTGACCTACAATCCTCCAATCAAATGACAAGGATCTATTTTGGTGTTATTATATAAAGCCTGATAACCTCAATCCTCCATAATCCACCAAGCAAATAATCACATCTGCCCTCAAATCCTTCACCACTGTAATTTCCTAATAACCTCAATTCTTCAAAATCCTTCAGTTATGCAAAGAGGATATTGGAGGATTTGGGAAGGTTAGGGTTAATGAAAAGATCTCAAATATCTCTTATTGTTAACACAGACTTGACTAACACACCTTGGCTGTCTTTTGTTCACAACTGCAGCCAGTATAATGAGCGCTACTTGGCTGGGCTAGGCCCTCCAGAAGCCCAGGTTAGGTTGATTGGCAGGTACTGCATTGTTACAGGACTGGGGCTCACAAAAGACAGATTAGGAGGCCAGGTAGCCTGGGCCTGGCCGGGCTTCTTAAAGGATTGGCCGTACCATGACATTGGCCCTCCTCCCTAAATCAAATCTGTTTATTCCAGAGGGCAAAAGGAGATTTTGAAAACGGATTATAAATTGAAAAAATCCTGAAAAAATGTAGAAATGACAAGTCTGATACACACTGTATATGGATTAGCTTACTTTCATCAGGCCGGGTCTGACCACACGGACGCCTGACTGGGGTGCCAGAGATGATAACAGATGATGCGCGACCATGGTAACCGACGGGAAGATGCTTCCTGGGAACGAGACATGGAGAAGGGACATTCATTTCAGAAAGTTTGACACGATCGAGGCGGACAAGAGTCACAGTTCACACTTCATCTACTGGCCCCTCTTGATAAATGAATATTTTGGGGGTAATTATTATTACATTATTATGACATTTATAAGTGGTGTTATTTCTACACCTTTAGGTTATTTTCCGAGGGTAAGGGAACATCAGATAGAAGTTTTAGATTACTCAATCTTCTGTTTGTTGTGTTGGTTAAAATGAAAACTGTAAAATCGTGGTTCAAAAATTAAGACAATTAACCCTCCTACTGTTTGATCATTTGAAACCATTCAAAATTTCCACTTACCAAAATGCCCATTGGTTTTGTACACACATGGTGATACCATTTGAACAGTGTTGGTAGCAAGTTTTACTACCATTCAAATCCATTCAAATGCATAGAGGGTCCATTGATTCACCACTTAGAAGTATCCAAACAAGGTTTTGTATTAGCTGTACTACCATTTGGAAAGATCCAAACAAGGTTTTGTATTAGATGTACCACCATTTGGAAAGATCCAAACAAGGTTTTGTATTAGCTGACCTACCATTCAAAACCATTTGGGGGAATCAATACTGTACACAATTATTTCACCATTCAAAACCACAAAAGCGAATGGTTTCAAATGGTGGATCAACTTGTATGAAAAAGGTACCAGAAGTAGAAGGGTTAAGTAGAACATGTGCCTCACCACTGTTTTTCTGTTTGCTTCTGTTTAACAAGAAAAATTCTTCCACCGCCCAACCACAGCATTTGTTTTCTTTTCCAAAAGTAAAATAGCAATGTTCAAATTAAAGGGACAATATCGTCACGATCAGAGCAGACTTTCAACAGGGCATGGAATCAATGTCCTAGTTTAAGTTGAAAACAGTGAAAGAAAATTACTGGCTCATTTATGCAGCAGCAACAGTAACATGACGTTATCATGTGGGGTCTTATTTTCAGTCAATGAGTTAATCTAAAACTAGCCCTCCGATTCCATGCCCTGTTGAGCGTGACGACAGTGTCCCTTTAAGGAAAAGTGTAAAGAGTAAAGAGTGCCCTCAACAGATTATATGCACAGCAGGTAATATTGAAAAGTCCAGATGGATTAAAATAGTGAATGAAAACAGAGAATGAAAATCACTGGCTTTATTATGTGATGTCTTTTTTTCAGTATCATGTGGAATATTACTTTCAGTTACTGAGTTAATCTAAATCTAGCACTCCGATTCCATGCCCTGTTGATAGTGATGATACTGTCCCTTTAATAAAGGAAAAATTGCCAATAAATCTGTGTGGAAGATCTTTAAGATGGCCTTATTCTAAAACTCACCAGTTTGGCAAGAGGGCGTTGTCCTTGCCTCTAAACATACAACCAACATTGGTGGCATGATAGACAGATGAGTAGAAGTCAGTGTAGTCTCCTATCTTGGCAGGAAGGTGCATAACAACTTGGCTCTGGGGCACCAAGGCTCTGAAATAAGGAAAATTCCAGAAGTGAGATCATGTAAACAATAATAATAATTTGGTGAAATTCTTGCGTCGGGTGATAAACAATTGATTTAATTGTGCCCTACACCGACGTGTGTATAGCACTGTATTCTCAGTGCTTTCTGAGTGTCTGTGAAAAAAAACTACACAGGCGACTTGGGCGGGATTCGAACCCACGACCTCCTGTTCACTAGTGCAGACATCTTAACCTCTCAACTACCGAGCTTGCCCGATGTCGATTGGCTGGCTAGAATCCTATATAGCAGCGGGTGCCGCGATATGTATAGGTTGGTTCCACGATATGTATACGTTGGTTGCCCGAGTCGCCTGTGTAGTTAGGCGCTCAACAACTAATCAAACACAATTACCATCTCTGCCCTCACAGGTACCCATTTATACTCCTGGGTGAAGAGAAGCAATTCACGGTTAACCCTAACCACCCCAAATCCATCAAAATCCTCCAAGGGGCACTTTTTTATTTGGAAAGAAATAGCACTGTTGGAAACTGGTACTTTCACCTCTTCTAACGGGGCAAAATTACTACCTGTCAAGAAGTACAGGCCATAAGTGCTGAATATGAAAGATCAACAAAAATGCATGGTGCATTTTGAATATAAGGGCCTGTTTCCAAAAGCGCACTGATGGATTTTGGAGGATTCAGGAAGGTCCCTAGCCAGAATACCTAGGGGGTTAGGGTTAAGTGTCTTGCTCAAGGACACAAGTGCCACAACCGACATGGCTAGGATTCAAACCCACATTCTGACGACTCTGCCACCAGAAATTGAGTCCGGTGCGCTAGACCATTTGGCCACGACACTCCATTACAACTACAATTCAATACATTGTATGTAGCAGAAGTCTATTACCTAGGTAATAACCATAACCCAGTCTACTGCACTGTACTCTGCCTGGTTATGAATTTAGCTATCTTACATGAGGTCATAATGAAGGAAGCACTCACTGACGCCTGCTTACTCCAGAACTTAACATTATGTACTACAGCAGAGTCACACAACATGCATTTTAGCGGCTCATTAACAACACAGTTTGCAATTAAATGTGTGTGTACAAGAACAGTTTTTGCTCATCAAAGCTGATCACCCAGAACGCACTGCTTCTTTTTGAGATCATGTGTGTCAGGTTACCATCAATGTTGTACATTTCCTTTACAGTTTAAACTGAAAAAATATAAAGCCAGGTTCTTCTATCAATCATGAACCTCAAAGACAAAACAGCTGAAAGAAACACTAACAACGATCAAATATTGAAATGACGTACCTTGCTTTAAGGTCAGCATTGTCTCTGAGGACGGCTTCATCGGCAGAAAGAATTTTCTGCAAGGTATGACGAACCTCCTTCCAGGCCGGTGGGCCGAGACCCATAAAGTCATTCAGGAAGGGCTACAATTCACACAAAAATAACCCTTAACCTTATAAATTTAATACTTTTTTTCAAATGAATAATGCACTCTCATATCTTAGACTAATTGCGGTGAAACTGTACCTCCAGTTCTTTTCAGAACTAATTACTACTCAATTGAGCATTTCACATGGTGTCACCACAATTAGTCTTACTTATCCTCCTCACCATGCAAAGCTACAAGTTTTACCTGCACTCTCATAAAACTAGCTTTTTAAGGCAAGGTATGATTGGTAATAAAAAAAAGTATAAAAACGTTGTCTAACTTTGGTTGCCAATGAAACTCGGTGCTGTTATATTTTTTTCCCTAAAATAAATACAAACTTTCTTTGCTAAATCAAACTAACCAATCTACATGTATGAATGACACGGTCTGTATTAACCCTAACCAGCTACAGGTATTTCACATACAGCCTGCTGAATGCAACAAAATGCAACAGAAAAGTGTGCAGGCTGCTCAATGCAACAACATCCACCAGCTAGAACAATGGTTCTTTTGTTCTCTGCTGAGGGCAACAAGATGCAACAACTTTTTACATGCTGCATCTTGTTGCATTGAGCATGGTTAGTGTTAATGAAGTTAATTTTAATTTGTTTTTATTTAACCTTTCTATGACTGCAATCGTCAAAATTAGTCAAAATGTTGATATACTTGCCAAGGTATATCTAGTGCACTGAAAAGTCAAACACTTCCAAACCTTACGTGCAGTAAGTGCATTTACAGGTCAAAATGAGTCAACCATTTTTGACATTGTCTGGTATTGTTCAGGGTGGTCAAAATGACAGTAAAAACCGGTCAAAAATACCCCTGTGTGCACATTTGGGTCAACAGTCAAAACAGGCAGTTGACTGGTTTTGACCACTATAGCTACTTGCCACGAAATTTCAGCTGAAGTAGGAGGGTTAATCTTCAAAATCAAACCTGTTGGAGAGCTACATGAACTATTTAAAACTGGTATTTGAAATCCATGTAATTGAAAAAAAACCTGAGGTTGCCAATGGGCAGCCATCATCAGTTTAGGTTGCCCGGACAACTGGGCAACCCTTATAATATCACACATTGCACAGTGAATGATGGTTGCCTTTACTGAGACACTGGTAACCATGGTAACTGTATCTTACCTTGTCAAATACATCTTTGCATTCAGACAGATGCGGCCCGTTGAAGAGCTCTTTGACAACTGACAGATCTAACACTTGATCGCCAATGGCAACGCCGATTCGGTGCCGTGACTTTAAAAGGGAAAGAAGAAAGTGAAAAAAAAAAACAAGATTAAAGAGTATTGAATCCGAGTCTGGAGTCACAAGTGTCATGTCAAGTCCAAGTCATGAGCCACAAATGTTGAGTCGAAGTCAATGCCTTCATTTGGCTGACTTCCTACTTTCTACATCCCACCCAGGTGAATATAAATATTCTCAGTCGTTTCATGCATTTCTTTATACTGTACTTGGTACAAAGTATTTTTTGCAAGGCTGAATTAGGCCTATTTAACCCAGATTTTAAGATGTTCCCAGCTAAACCTTAAAAAAAAGGCATCAGCATTGAAACTGGGCTTTGGCAATTTTTGGAGACTCCAAACAGGAATTGCAATTCATTTGAAATCGATTCAAAATTTCACACACAAAATCTTTTTTAACCCTAACTCCCTAGACAACAAAAGCAGTTGGAGGATTTTAAAGGATTTTTATTGTTCAGTAACAATGCTTAGTGAGTTAGGGTTAATGGAAACAATCTTTTTTTTAAATTAGTGGTTTGTAAGTTTAAAAAGAATAGATGGCATGGAAAGAATATCGTATCCAACCGCCACTTTTTAATATTTTTAAAAAAGTTTTTTGCAACCACTAACCAGTAAAAGCAAAAACTATCTTTAAAATCCACTTTTATGATGTTTTCAGACTTTATTTCCCTTCTAAAAAAATCCTCCCCTTCAGAAAATAGAAGGATCCTATTATAGTTGCCACTGTGCATGTACAATGACCGTGTTAGTCACTAACAGGGGAGTTGACAAGATCAGACTGACATGACTGAGGAAGTCATCGTATACCAAAAATGCCCGATTTTTCATGAAATAAATATCCTGGAATAATTTGAAGTATATGTCTATCATCATCCATATGTTCTCCACCTTACTGGGTAGGTAAGATTACATTATTGGTTATATTGAATGAGAAAAAGTGGCGGTCGGATACGACATTCTACCCGATGGCATACTTACTGTATATAGAATTATAACATGTTTTTTAAAAAGAAAATAAATAATGATATTTAAAACATTTTCATTTTAATTTTGAACAAAGAAAGTGAGTTTATGAACAAATTTATTGAACAATGCACTGGGAATAAGCCTAATGTAAATTACAAACTTTCAAATTGCATATAATAATCCCTAGGGGTTGATTTGGGGACAGTACAGTGCATGTTTTACGAGCCTCATTCTAGGGCCAGTGCACTGGACTTCCTCTGTATCCTTGGCCCTAGCCCCACATGTACAAAAATGGAGAGATTTTTCAACTTTTGATCTGCTAATTATTACAATCTAAAATTTTGTGATTAGGTAAGCTTGCCCAAGCAGACACTTTTGGCATGAAGTTTGCTATTGTGAGATCAGTAATTTTGGTGAAATTTTAATGTTATTATTATTGTTATTTGAATTTCAAAAATGTTTCGAAAATTTCATGAAAGTGAGCTATCCCAGAATAACAGATTTTATGGCAAAAATGTCTGCTTGGGCAAGGTTACCTAACCACTAAGTTTTAGGTTGCAATAATTAGCAGATCAAAAGATGAAAAAAATAAATAATAATCACTCATTTTTTGTACATGTGAGGCTAGGGCCAAGAAGTCCAGTGTATTGGCCCTAGAATGGGCTAATGTTTTACCAGATGTCAGATGTCAAGTATTGTGTAGCAGTGATGCACATTATTGTTGTTGATTCATTTTCAAATTTTACAATAAAACACGGAAAGAATGTCGTATCCAACCGCCACTTTTTAAGGGTTTTTTGTAATTTTTTTGAAACCACTAACAAGTTAAAAAATGATTCTATCGATATTTAGGGGTACAGAAAGCGAAAATTATCTTTAAAATCCATTTTTATGATGGTTTCCGGACTTTATTTCCCTTCTAAAAAAATCCTCCCCTTCAGAAAATAGAAGGATCCTATTATAGTTGCCACTGCGTATGTACAATGACCGTGTTGGAGGAGTTGACAAGATCAGACTGACATGACTGAGGAAGTCATTACACATATACCAAAAATGCCTGATTTTTCATGAAATAAATATCCTGAAATAAAAAATGTCCATTATCATTCATATGTTCTCCACCTTACTGAGTAGGTAAGATTACATTATTCGTTGGAAAGAATGTCGTATCCGGCCGCCACTTTTTAAGGGCTTTTTTGGATTTTTTTTGCAACCACTAACCAGTTAAAAAAATCATTCTATCGATATTTGGTGGTACAGAAAGCGAAAACTATCTTTAAAATCCACTTTTATGATGTTTTCGGACTTGATTTCCCTTCTAAAAAAAATCCTCCCCTTCAGAAAATAGAAGGATCCTATTATAGTTGCCACTACACATGTACAATGACTGTGTTGGTCACTAATTGTGGAGTTTACAAGATCAGACTGACATGACTGAGGAAGTCATCGTATACCAAAAATGCCTGATTTTTCATGAAATAAATATCCTGGAATAATTTGAAGTATATGTCCATCATCATCCATATGTTCTCCACCTTACTGGGTAGGTAAGATTACATTATTGGTTATATTTAATGAAAAATAGTGGCGGCCAGATACGACATTCTACCCTATTGGTTATATTGAATGAGAAAAAGTGGCAGTCGGATACAACATTCTACCCTAAAACACAGTCACAGAAACACCAAAGCATAATATTAAGGCCAAGTAAAAAAAAATACCAGTTGATCGTCCTGGTTTTTTCAAAAAGAGGAGGATGAGGGCCTTTTTATTTTTATTTTTTTCCAAGATGGCCGCCAAGCATTTAAATTCAAAATGGCCACCAATTTTTCAGTTTGAAATCGCCACCAACTTTTTTTTATAGCTATCGAACAAGTAGTTGAGTAAAAATATTCATGTTAAACAACGTTTGATGTATTTTGTTAAACCCAAGTAAAAATACATGAAATTTACTCTTTTTGTGTACAAGTATAAAAAAAAAAAAATTAAAAAAAAAGGATGCGGCCTCAAAAAAGGATGCGGGCGGGGACGATCAACTGGTATTTTTTTTACTTGGCCTAATGGAAATCTAAAAAACTAAAAATAGTAAAATAATTGCAAATACTAGGTATGTGCGTATCCCACGCATTGCCGCAAATCTTTTTGGCCGCGGCCTCAATCTCGGGTTGAATCGCCGTGGCGAAGACACCGTGGAGATAGCGCTTTGTAACGTTTCGCTGAGGCCGTTCTTTTTGACGTACCCAGTAGATTTTTTTCGAAGACGTAGATCACATATTCTCCTTCAACCTCGTTCTCGAATTTTCTGAATGCGGCATCTAGAAGTTTCCCAAAAAAATTCTCGAAATTTGGGTTTGTTCTTGCTCATCAAAACCATCGACGATTTACTCAAAGGTGAGTAAAATACCTGATCAAACCACAATAATAATTTTTCTATACTTGTTTTCTACCTCTTGGCCAATTTTGACGGCGATTGGACGATTCGCAGTTACGTTTTTTTGATTCACAGAAATCGATGTCAACCAAAGATTGTATTGCGCCACGTTCAGCGCACGTTAGACCTACCAATTTTCAGTCCGATAAATCGTCCGTTTAAACCTAATATACATCGGCGTAACACAATAAATATTAGTTCTCATGAACTTATTTCATTTTTTTCTTCATATTTCCAGTCCAATATCATTTATTATTTTTTATGTTTAATTAAATCAGGGATAAGAATTTCTCGCGGATTTCAGTATAATTTATACTATAAATTAAGTATAAATATTAAAAATTCTCAGATTTGAGTAATTTTTTTTCTATTTTTAAAAATTTATTTTCATTATTTTGTTTTATCTTTCCAGTCCAATATAATTTATAAACTGTTCTAATATTTAATTAAATCAGGGATGAGAATCTTTCGAAGATTTCAGTGTAAAAATAGGAAAATAATCCTCAGATTTGAGTAATTTTTTTTTTCATTATTTTTTTCATTATTATTATTTTTTTTTTAACACATTTTTTTTGTATTTCTTATTTGTAAATCAGCACTACAAAACAAACTAATCATTGAATTAGCCTGGAAATAGGTTATTATTCTTCCTCTTTTCCCAAGCATTCCAGTGATACCAACCTTTTGAAAATCGGACAAGAATTAAGAAAGTTATGATATGGAATCCGAGAAAATCTTGGAAACGGGTCACAACGACACAAGTCAAATTTACATTTCTTTTGTTTTTCCTTATAAAATAATTGCCATTTATTTACGGGCCTAAAATTGCCGGATTCAACATGTCATAACTTCCTTATTTTTGGTCACAGGAAGATGATCCTTATATCATTGTAATCGTCTATTCAAAACCTTGACAATGATACCAGTTGTATTGGAATCTGTTGATTTTGAAAATTTTTGTCACATAGCTACAAATACACACTGAAACACAAACACAAAAATGAGTGGTAGGCCTGCATTCTTTACCGGTACTTAACCCTAGCAATGGAGCAAAAAACTCATTTATGATTTAGTTTTAAAACTGTTTATCAAATCTGTCATGTCACCTGTGACCTGGTGAGTGGTGGTCCCTTATCACCAACACTGTCTGTGTTGACGTTCATGATTTTTAAACGTGTAAATAATGTAAATTATTGTTAAATGATGGCATGAAAATCCACTGTAAACTTACATCTTCGGCAGTTGAGAAGACCCCATATGGAAGATTCTGAATTGGGAAATCACAGTTTTGATCATACTTGATAAAAGACATTCTGAATATGAATATTCGTGCAAAATTCTACAGAAAATATACCACAATTGTTGAATCCACCAGCAAGAAACTGAAAAAGACGGTGAATAATAGTGTCGTCAGGAGACCTGACCCAATTTAGTGCCCAATATAAATACTGAAATAGCAGGGCTCCTGCCCACGTGTGTATGATCTAAAAAATAATCGACCGACGCACGGGCGGCCAATTACGGGACATTTATAATTTTTTGTCAACAGAGGGCGTAATCATCTCTCATGGCGACGTAACGCTGAATGAACTGGACCATTTTGAAGCAAGATAGTAACCAGGTTTTTATGATTTTTTAATGATCATTGGGTATAAACATTTTTGTTTTCTACATCGATATTGCTGAAACTCGTCCGTTTTAAAGTCTGTTTGCAGTGACACTCTGTAAAAATGTTCTTATTGAGTAGAAAACCGTTGACCAACTCGACCGTTCTGGGCCAATATCCAACTCCGTATGTTTTTGTAACTCATCTGTTGACTGACATGTCTCAGCTCTGCCTTTAGTTTAGAATCAGTGGGGGAGATTTCTTGTTACGGTTTATTTCAAAATACGCCCATACTATATTACTAATTAGGAGAAGAATAACTGTTTTTGTCTGTAAGCTAACAACATTATTTTGTATCGTTGTCCCACATCCATTTATTTGTTGGAAAGAGTGAGACCTGCAAATTTTGACCCATTGCTCCAAGACCAAGACAAGACTGAGACTAAGTCCAACACCAACAAAGAGTAGTCTCAAGACCAGTCTCAAGACCTACAACACTGTTGGTCATTGCACTCCAAACTGATTTTAGGTCAATTCTCATACTAAGGATAATGAGAAATTTGTATTAAAGGTACAATATCATCACGATCAACTAGGCTAGGGCATGGAATCAGAGTGCTAGTTTTAGATTAACTCAGTCAGTAGAAATAATACCACATCAGAATATGACCTTATCAGGGTATCTGTTGCTGCTGCATAAATGATCCACTAATTTTCAGTCACTGCATTCATCTTATTAACCCTAACCCTGCCAGACACAGCACAGTGCATCAGGTGGAAAAGTCTGGTGCACTTTGATGCATTCAGCTGTCAACACCAGTGCATAAGCAGCCAAGTCTGAGGCTATTGAGAGCTGGTCCCATTGAACAATGCCAGAGTTGTATCCTGCTGCGTTTGGTGACCACAGACTCTGAGGCAGTTCAGCCTTGAGATTTGTGACCAGATGGATCTTGCTGCACTGGGCAGCCAAGTCACTTTGACAAACGATGCAATCTGATGCGTCTGGCAGGGTTTCTAGCCAAAATACCCTGGAGGGTTAGGGTTAAGCTAGGACATTGATTCCATGCCCTGTTGAAAAGTCTGCTCTGATCGTGATGATACTCTCCCTTTAAGAAACGGTTATTCCATGTTTATTATACAACACTATTTAGTTTTAGACAAGTTTAAAGAAGTTGTAAATACTTTTACATAAATTATATTCATTTAAAAATATATATTTATGCTTATCAGTGTAAACCTCGTCATACTGTAGATCAAGACTGACAATACTCTCACGCTATTGTGTCTCCGACAGCTTGATAAATAAAATTAAAAAAGAGAATCACCAACTAGAAAAAAGCCATCTCTGCATATCTATCTGCTAGTCATATGGGTCACACTTGTAATCCTTTTTCTTAATTTTCCCCGATCTTTTCATTTTTCACTGAAAATTTCAGTGAAATGCAGAACCAAAACAACAACATTGTGATGAGCAGAGTTAGACAGTCTGGTAGTCGCAGTGGGACACCAAACTCCATGATCGTGTTAGAAGAGGGACGCAGGAGTCCAACAAGGTATTTTGTGATTTGTTTTACAGTTTTATTGAGCAATATTTTTATTTGATTATATATATATTTTTTTTTTAATTTAGTCATTGTTGTGTTTGGCAGTCCAGACTCTGTGGCACTGAATGTTGTCAAGGATAGGGACGCAACACACAAACAGAAGTTCAAATTTGAGTCCAAAGTTCGCACCAGTGCTAATGCTATCCAAATTTGCCAGTTTAGTAACATTAACCCTAACTCCCTCGAGAGGCATTTTTTTGTTAGAAGCCATCCCAAATCAACCAAAATCCATCAACATGCAGTAAAAAGGTACCCCAATTGTTGGACTTTGATGGAATTGGTACAGTTAGCAAATGCAAAGCATCCATGGCTTGGCTATACACAGTCTTGAATCCAACAAAAGCAGCCGGTGGAGTTTGATGGATTTGGTACACATGGCTACATGCTCTATTCACTGGGCTATACTGTGGAGTACTGAATCCAACAAAAGCAGCCGGTGGAGTTTGATGGATTTGGTACACATGGCTACATGCTCTATTCGCTGGGCTATATTGTGGAGTACTGAATCCAACAAAATCAAGCAAAACCAGGTGGTGTATTTTGACGGACTTGGGGTAGTTAGGGTTAATAATGAAATTGAACTGCACATACAGTTTAGTATTGAACCCAGACGTTTGGTGAATATATTTACATCGCACTGTACCCACACACAGTACAAATGGGAATAGAATTCTCATAATCATACTGATGCAAGACTAGGCTTGACTGAGTTTCCAGAGTTGCTGAAGGGAGGGCAGTGACTAAGGCCAATACAATCAGGGCCAAGTCCTTCTGATTTTATGTTAAGTGTACTCAGAGCATAGCTGATATTTTGTTCTGATCTTTATTTTTTCAACTTTTTTTTCAGACCACACTCAAGTAAAAGATCAGTAAGACTAGTAAGTATTCTCTGACTTTGCTTAATCTGTATTATGAAACTTGTTTGATTTTTGGCAAGGCCCAAAAAAAAGTCTCTGGTTTCTGGTCTCCGCGTGCGTCGCTTAAGACCTGCGCGTCAGCATTTTTAGTTTTCTTTTTGTTTTGCTATGAAACGATGTCCAATTGCTGCCATAAATTGCTGGATCGATTGTAATTCTGCCGCACTGTGCTTTAAATGACTTGATCACATAGGGGTATGAACGTTTGCCCGATTTGTGAGGCCTCTCTTAGCCACCATATGGTCTGGTTCCAATAAACGCGTATACATGTATCACATATTTAACTGGTTGGCAAAAAAAAAAAAAATTACAAAACAAACAAACAAATTTTTTTGTTAAATTAAAAAATGCATCACCACACCGAT